>JAKSZT010054395.1:3421688-3437687 GCA_026826555.1 Tolypeutes matacus
AAAAAAAAAAAATTGTGGAGACTTCCAGGAAGATGGTGTCAGAATAGGCAGGCAGGGTTCAAACTCTCTCACAAAACTAATGGGGAAATGAAGGGCTAAAAGCTGTCTGAGGGACCTGCTTTGGAGCCCAGCAGACCAGGACAGTGCTGCACAACCCCCAGGAGGGTGAGGGACAGAGAGATGAAAAAACCGAAATGACAGCTGTGAGTTACTAAACACCTGTGGTAGCCAAAAACAGCACTGTAGGAGCCAGGATGTAAAAGAAAATAATTCTTCTAGAAGATGGAGGTTTTGGGAAGAAGGAGGTGGATCAAGTATGTGGATCACTCACATACAGATTCAAATATATTCCCTGGATAAGGAGCTTTGAGAACTGAGAAGGAAACTGGAAACCGAAGAAATTAAAGGTAGCAACGCCAGGGGTGAGAAACCAGTTTCACTGAAGCCTAACCCATCATTCTTTCCATTTTCATTTCCTTATCTATAAGCTTCAGCTGATCTTATTATTCATTTGATTTCTTCCTTTTTATATTTGACAGTTCATTATGCAGCTTCCTTCCATTCTTTCTATGTTTATTCTTCTTCCCTTTGTCCAAAGTTTTCTTCAGATCTCAGCTTACCACAGGTTTTAGCCAACATCACATTATTTTTTCTAATTCAGAGCCTTCTTTTATATTCATACTTGATTTTGTATCTTTTTCCATCTTTTGTACATGTTTAAAGATTACGGGCTCACCAGAGAATTTCATGGGCAGCCACATTAGTGTCTATTTACATACCCTTCTGTTCTTCTTTTTCCTATTTTAAAAAAATCCCACCTAACACTTATTTGAATACATTACTATTACTTAGGAGCTGGTACTATTTAATGAAAATTATTTTTGAAATCCTCTAACCTTGTGAGTCTCCTACCATTTTGGAGGCCAAGAGATTGAATTGATCTTACCTTTCTTTTGAATGATTTGGAATTTGGCTCCCCAGATAGTATACATGCTTGATTGACCAATTATCTTTAATGGAAAAAGTTCCCAATGGAACTTATTCATTTTTGTTTTCTTTATGGTGCCTAGCACAGGATTTGACATAGGTGCTTGAAAACTGAATAAATTAGTGAAGGTACACCCTGATAGTCCTAGTAACGTAGGACTCATATTTGAAAATGAATTTGATTTTTCTCTTGTTAATCTCTAATAGAGCAACCAGAAAGAGAGAGAAACAGAATAATTAATTTAATAACAAATACAGGGCAAGCAGGCTTAATTTGATTTTCAAACTCTGAGACAAAGACAAAACAGGACTAATGCTGGTATATTTATAGGAGTCAGGAGCAAATAAAAATTGAAGTTAAATGCAGGGAAGAGTGATTTATAAACCAAAGGTAGTTTACAAAGTCTTTTATAATAGGTTATTCTGTCTATAAATCCATGCATGGGTGATATTTGCAGCAATAGCAATAGTGAATGGAGTTCTTATCCTCTACATCATAATTTTGAACAGAATAGTATCTGATAGCCATATGCTTTGGGCTTCTTAGCTTTGCATCCTTCAGATATATACTATGCCTATTTGGATAGTAAATGGGAAAGAGAAATGGGCTTTACTTCTCTTAGAGAAAGAGGCTGGAAAGATATCTCCTAGGCTTAAAAGTAACTTTTAGAAAACAAAACAAAACTCTCCCACTGTCTATCCAAATGTTTTACAGTCCTGGATAGCAAACCCTTTTTGATTTAAACTTGTTATAACCATGTATTAAATCACTGAAATAGGGTTAAACTGACAATACATGTTTTCTAGTGACTACATATGCTTCCCCAGGAACTTGCATCTGCAATGCAGGTAACTGCTACTCCAGTTACATTCTTGGCTCTGTCTCTTTCAACCTGTGTGAATTACATAATTTCTCTGGGCCCCAGTCTCCTAATTTTTAAACTAGGGTTATTGATACCTATTTGTGTGAGGATTAAATAAGATCATACATGTAAAGTGCACACTACAAAGTACAGAGTGAGTGTTAAATATGTGGTACCTACTTGGCTATAAGTAACTCCTTGAGGTCAGGGATTATATTTTATGATCCAAGATCCAGGTAATGCCTGGAGCATATTTACTTATTAAATGTCTGGTGAATACAAAATGGACTCCCAGATGAATTAAGTTCTTCAGGCAATATGAGACCAACATCAGAGTCTTTACCTCTTTATTAAAAGAATCACTAAAAATGTTTAATTCAACAAGACATATAAAGAAAGTTATAGGATATAAATGCCATGTAAAATAAGAATTGTTCACTTTTAAAGAATTTTAAGAGAATTTTTCTCAGGGGCAGTGGCTGGGGTAGTATTTTGGAAGTTAAAGGCATTGTCTCAACTCTAAATCCTACCTCATTGGTCACTGCTGGTTCTGGTCATCCATCATGTCAGCCTGGTGTTTGGTAAGGAGGCTTTTCCAATTGCAAAGTTTGGATAAAAGCAGAATATGAGGGAAGCCAGTTTGTCTAGCTCATATGGTGAGTGGCCCAGGGGAAGGCAGGGAAGGTGCTTCTTCCAAGCAAATTCAAAACAGACAATTGAGAGAATAGGGAACTTTCAAGTGTGGAAGAAGAAATGAATTATCCCATCACTTTGCTCCAGATGCACTGTGGATGGAGCATTATCTCTAAAGAGCAAGTGAGAAACACGTGTTTAAATACCCCTTATCCATGTTCCCTTCTAAGTCTACAGCTGATTCCCCTCTTCTAGGAAACTGATTTGACTTACTGAGCAGGTTTAAATGAATACTTTGTGATTCCACCCCCTGACTTCTATTGAAACATACACCACTATTAAAAAATCTAGGCCCATTAAATAAATAGTAATCTTGTCTTAATAATGGCATGCTTCCTGGACCACAGACAGGGTATTTTCCCTGCCTTGCACGACTTTTTTATTTAATAATATATCTTTTCATTCTCTAATAGCTTTTAGGTTTTTTTTTTTTTTTTTTTTCTGATGCTGTTTTTATTTTTTTTCTTTCTCTCCTTCCTTTTTTTATTAGAGAAGTTGTAGGTTTATAGAAAAATCATGCATAAAATACAAACTTCCCACATATCCCCCCATTATTTACACCTTGCTCCAGTTTTTATTTTATTTTTTATTTTTTTATAAAAATATTTTTTTTATTTATTCATTTATCCCCCCCTTGCTGCTTGTGCTCGCTGGGTCAGCTAACCACGCCGTACGGGCGGGCTTGCCCTCACCAGGAGGCCCCGGGAACCGAACCCGGGGCCTCCCATATGGTAAATGGGAGCCCTACTGATTGAGCCACAGCCGCTTCCCTTTGCTCCAGTTTTGACTCTTAAACCTGCAACTAAGTCTTGACAGAAATCTTTTCTGCAAGTGTCTCCAGTTAGAATGACTTATGAAAGTATGAGGATGTTGAAGAGTTACAGAAGTACAACTGAAATTTAGTTAAATTGAAAAAACATCCTGGCTAATGAATTTATCAAGGGAGATTGCAGGAATTAACTATAAGAAGAGAGAAGAAAAAGTATAAACAGGAAGAAAGATAAATCCTAAAACTCAAGTGACAGTTGTAATTGGCTTCTGTAGGAGACATAACTTGGATCAAATTGAAAGACAGGGAGGGTAGAGGAAGGTTAATTGGATATGGTTATTTATAGGTTTGTATCTCTTACATTCCTTAGTCTATGAAAGTACAGACTTGGTCATGCTTATGTAGGCAAGAATTGTATAGGAAAAAAAAGCACGATCTGGTGATTTTTCAGGAATATACGTAAATGGTGGCATCTTTGAAGAATTGTGTTGTGACCTCTTAGGACAGGACTGAGCTGTCTGGGACTGACAACTCGGCCTGAGGGTGCTGGTAACACAAGCGCCAGGCCATGTCACTAAAGGCATCACTCTCCCTCTTCCCAGTACTTCATTCCTCCCCCACATGCACATGGAGATTTGAGCTGCCTTCGTGGCCAGGAGGAAGGTAGCTATTTTAGAGAGGGGGTAGGTGTAGTGGTTAAGGATTCTGACTGGGTTCAGACAGCCTGGGTTTGAATCTCAACATTATTTAGCTGTTGGTTTTTATTTTTTATTTTTTTATTTTTTGAGCTTCAGTTTTTTTCACCTGTCAAACTGGAATAGGACCAGAAATCATCCCCTGTGGGATTGTTGGTAGGTTTAAACCTGATAATATGCAGAACTGCACACACTCCCCTTTAAAAAAAACAACAACCAGAGTGTGCCCTCATAAATGGAAAAGGAAGAAAACATTTCTGGAGCACTTACAATGTCTATGATGTTTAATGTATATTATAAAATTTGTTATTCTTATAACCCACTGAGTTAATTGGTTTCATCCCATTTTATGGATGAGGAAACTGAAGTTTAACAATATTAAAAACTTGCCCAAATCTACTTAGTCACTGGGTTAAACCCTAGGTTTGTTTCAAAACTTATTTCCCTTGTATGATACTTTGATTCACACACTGAGTTTTGGATTGAGGCCAAAAATAAATTAAACAACCATGGTTTTAAAACCAACACAACTGTGGTTTGTATTTTGCGGGGATTCTGTTTATACAGACCTGTCCACTGCATGCTATTTCTTTTAGAAGTGATTTTCACCATTAGCTGCAAATTGGAACCATCCGGGCAGATTAACACAGTACTGTTGCCTGTGTCCACCCCAGAGATTATGAATTGTTCTGATGGGCCTAGACACTGTGGTTTTCAAAGCTTCCCAGATTATTCTAATGTGTAGCCAAGGTTGAGAAGTATTGCTTTAAAGGAAACTAGAGTCCCCATAGTGTGCTTGAGTGGGTAACAGTTATACTTTGCACCATGTAATCCTGAATATTAATTCTTTCCTCCACAGTTGATTGGACTAAGGCCAGCCAACCCATAGAATGTGTAGTGGATTGAATCATGTCCCCCACAAGTACATGTTCAAGTCCTCACTCCTAATCCTGTGGATGTGAAACTGTTTGTAAATAGATTCTTCAAGGATCCTATTAGTTAAGATGAGCCAAACTGAATGAGGATGCATCTTAATCCAACATGACTGAGTCCCTTAAGTACAGGAAATTTGGGCACAGTAAGGGAAGACAGAGGGACAAATGACTATGTGAGGCAGAGACTGAGTTTTGGATTGTTGGCAAGCCACCATAGAATGCTACAAATTTCAGGGAAAGCATGACCCTGCTGACACCTTGATTTTGATCTTCCAGCCTCCAAAAACTGTGAGAAAATAAATCCTACTGTTTAAACTAGTCTGTGGTACTTTGTTATATCAGCTCTTATAAGGTAAGAAAAAATTGTCAAAGGCTCATTGCCTTATATAAAAAGATGAGAGGTCAATCAAATTCTCTATTTTTCGATATTTAACTTGGAAATGCCAAGAAAAGAAAGCTGTGAGCTACTAGTTCCCGAAATTTGGGCATTAGAATCCCTTGGGCAGCTTTTAAAACTCCCAATGGCCAGGCCCTCATACCCATCAAATTAGAATATCTGTGGAGGGTGCCAGGCATTAGTATTTGTGAAAGATCCCAGGCAATTACAATATGCATCAAAATTTGGAAACTAGTACAGTAAGGAGTGGAAGCTTAAGCCTAATGGTCATGATGTAGAGCAGCATTTCTCAAACTTAGATGCTGACTCAGATTCAGTAGGTCTGGGGTGGGCTCTGAGAGACTGTTGTTCTGACAAGCTCCCAGGTGAAGCCCTGCTGATAGTCCACAGATCGCACTTTGTGTAGCAACAAGAGTGTCTGAGGAGCCCTGACGGGAGGCTCAAATCCAGATGACAGCATGGAGATTATGAGATAAACAACGACAAATGATAGAGACCAGAGGGTGAGAATGCTCCTCTGTAGGAAGAGGAGACTGGGAAAGATGTCTGTTGAGTTAGCCTTATGGAGCAGCACTAGAATAAAGATCCCCAGGCGCCTGATGCCGAGGTTGCTAGAGAGTCCTTGGATCCAGAAAGGCCTTTAAGTTCCTGTTGTTCTCAAGACCAGTTTGGATTTCCCGAGTTCCTAGACACAAGTGTTTTTATTCTTGGCCTTCATTAACTGAAGTAAGCTATGCCAGACACTGGGTTGATTACTCTAGATGGTTTCTCTCTATCCTTCTTTCAATTTTGTTCCATTATGGTATTAGATATCTATGGATGCATAACAAACCTCAAACATTCATGACTTAAAATAGCAAACATTTATTATCCCTTAGTTTCTGTGGCTCAGGCCCTCCTGGGAGGGGCTCAGGGTCCCTCATGGGGCTGCAGTTGTCTGCAGGACCCATTTTCAAGTTGGTTTACTCACATGGCTGTTGGCTGGAGGCCTCAGCCCTTCATCATGTGGGGTCCTCCTTAGTGCAGGTGTTCTTAGCAAGGAGTCAATGAGCTTGAATTTAAATTAAAAAAAATTCTTGTGGGGCCGTGTTGGTGTAGGTGTGATATATTTATTAAACAATACACAGTATAGTGTGGAATTAGTAAGGGGTCCATGGTTTTCACCTGACTGGCAAAGGGGTCCGTGGAACAAAAAAGGTTAAGAACCCCTGCCTTAGTGTATCCTCATAACATGGCCATTGGCTTCCTTCAGAGTGAGTGATTTAAGAGAAAGATTAAGCTGAGAGATGGAAGCTACAATGACTTTTATGACCTACTATTTAATTTATACATTATCACTTCTATTTTATTCTATTTGTTAGAAGTGAACCACTAAGTCCATCCCAAAGTCAAATAAAGGGGAATTAGGCTCCATCTTTTGAAGGGAATGTTAGAGAATTTGTGGACCTATTTAAACGATCACAGATGCCTATGTCTCTTGCACATACTCATGTAAGGGGAAAGTGGATGACATTTTCAGCGGTGGATCCTCACTGGTCTAGGTCAGGTTTCTCACAATGCACGAGCATCATTTGGGAACTGAATATTTAAAAAATTTGGGCCCTATCTTAGAATTCCTGAATTAGGAAAATCTGGGGATGGGACCTGGTGATCTGTGTTTTCATCCAGGTGACCAGGTGATTCTCAAGTGTCAGCTTAAGCCAATCTTGCTAACTTAATTACACTTGCCAGCCAGTGATTTAGGGACCCAGCAGAGGAACCAGCCCTGGGCAATGAGCTGTTAGAGCATATAAACTGGCGTTTCTGGGAAAGGTTTATTTCTGTAAAGAAGCAGTTGGATATGCTGGCTAGGCTGAATATGCTTGGATGTGTGACACTGAAGTGGCTGCAAAACATCTTGCTACTGGCCTGAGGTTGAAGGCATCAGTTAGAGCAGAAATGACAGAGCTTTGAAGACGCTCAGCTGGTGCCTGGATGTTCCTCTATGGATACCTGCCTGCACTATGGACTTGTGATTCGGTGAGCTGAGATAGTCCCTTATTGTTTGTCAGTTTTTTATTAGAGAAGTTGTGGGTTGAAAGAACAATCATGCACAAAATACAGGATTCCCGTGCCCCACCCCACCACCAACACCCTGCATTGGTGTGGAACATTTGTTACAGTTGATGACAGCACTTTTTAAAATAACTGTATATTAACTGAAGTCTATGGTTCAATCCAAGAGTCGCTTGTTTATGCCAATGTGAGGCAGGGTTTTCTGTTACAACTGAAATCATCCTGACTTACAACCTAAGTACGTTCTTGTAATCAAGTGTTTAGCTCAGTGGCTTTCAAGTCTGTCTGCACTTTCAGATATGTGAAAAGTTAAAAAAACAAAACAAAACAAAACAAAAAAGTCAGTCTTGGCCTCACTCCCAGAGATTCTGATTTAAGTAGCCCAGCTTGGAGCCCTGGCATCAGAATTTTATACCAGACAACTCTAAAGCTCAAGCAGCATTGAGAACTATTGGTATAGTATAATATCAGTTATAACTGATACTATAGATAATAATATTATATAATTTTACCTGTAATACAACTACTGGGGGTCTGTCTGTCCAGGTATGCAAAACAGTTTTTCCTCTGACACTTGTAAACTACCCTCAAATGTGTACTATGTAAACTAAAAAAAGAAGTGGGTGGGCAGTATCCTTAAAGAAAATGGGATGGGGCTTACCTTTTTCTTTATACAGTTTGATACCAAAATAACATTTGCTAGGTTAACATGACCACTTTTCTATATTTATCAACTAATTCCTTCTAATTAAGTGCTTGTCCTGAATTTTGATACTTTATTTCTTCTGAGTGGTTATTGGAACATCCTGTGAGAATTCATCCTGAAGGAGTCATTTGTATAGATTTTCCTTTACCTACTAGAAAGACAACTCCACACTTCCTCTCACATTACTGAGAATTTTTTAAATATATGTTTTTGTTTGTTTCCTCCATCCACTTCCTTTTTGCTTTGTAATTCCTTCTCATTTTGTGATTATAATTCCAGCCTGAAACTGTTCACTAGGAGACACGTTAGGACTTTCACTGTAACGTTATTAGAGGTAATGGGGAGCTGGTGGTTATTTTATGTGTCCAGTGGGAGAATAGTAAAGCAAAATGTGGTAGATGTGCTCCCCGGACTACTGTTACAGTTAGAAGCAATGAACTAGATGTATATTAAGCTACATGGTTAGAATTTAAAAATACAATGTTGAGTGAAAAAGATGCAGGACAAGGTCTACATGGTACAATTTTCTTTTGGAAATTAAAAACAAAGACATCAAAATAACATGGAGATGCTATTTTCAGAAGATTATATATAGTCTTTACTTCTACCTGCAACATACATACAGTCAAGTATATATATGCAATTATCCTATATAGTCCTTTGCTTCCTGTAGGAAAGGAAAACTAGGGATGAAGAGAGGAAAAAATAAAACCAGAGAAGCCTTGTAGGGAACAATGACAATAGTGTCCCATGGATGAAAGATGTCATCTAACATTTGTACCTGAGATTCCTTTGTCACCCACCCCAAGAGCCATAAAACCTTGACATGTATTGTGGGACTTGAAAACCCGTAACTGAGATGGAGAATTGAATGTTAAATAGGAATAAACAAGATGAAGCTTAAACTTAAGGGCTTAATTTAAACAAATGACAGTGTTACTGCTTTTGCTTGTGAAGGCTGTATAAGGGGCCCAAGCCAGGGGCAAGTAGGAGCTGAAATCAAGTCTGTGCTCCATTTCCTGTGTGGGATTTTTTTCTAATTTACAGGAAGACATTACACAGACTAGTAGAGCGCCCTAGTATGGATCCATCATTGCAATGGCATGCAGAACAATTCCAATGTCCCCAAAATGCCCCATGTTACATTTATTCTTCTCTTGCCCTTAGAACCTCTGGTGACTACCACCTTTATATCAATGTTACAAGTTCTTCCATTACTAGAATAATAAGTCTACTTTAGTCCATAGTTGCATCCCCCCTTATGTTTGTTCATTCCTCAATCTTGAGGATTTTGGGATGGTGATGCCCACTCTGCTTCCTATTGAAAGGGGGCTTAGAGCCCATGGGGCAGATGGAAGGAACTGTCTTCTTTACAGTTGTAGACACTCTGTTTTGGGATTGGCATTGTCCATCATCATCCTTTTGTTAATTGTCCTGGGTGAGTCCAATGAACTGCATAGTAGGTGTTGGCTGCAACTCTGCTGAGAATCAGGGCAAGTAAATAAAACAAATTCTGCTGTGTATCTTACATGAGTTTTTTTTTTCCCCAGAACCCCAGCTTAAATGTTAATAAAAGACATTTCATTCAGTCAAAACCATGGTCCTTAGTCAGTAGTCAAACCAATCCCAGCTCTCACTGATATATGAACAGACCAAAGATTTAAGTGTCTGGGACACATATTTAATGGGTATAGTGCTAATTATAGGTTCAAATAAAAGGGGCAGAAGAATCGTGTGTAGGAAAATTATAAATGAGTCTATTTTAGACTCATTTATAATTTTCCTACACATGGGAGTCAATTTTTATTTTGATAAGTAGAGTATTACCTTGGTGAAACCTGTTAGAATAAGCCTTTTCTTATCTATACCCACAAAAATTAAATCTTTGGTGGTCTAGAAAAATGCCTTAAGGAAAACTTCAGCTTAGTATAATGTATGGTAGGTAGTATGCCCTAGGGTCAAAGTTGAGGCCCTGGACTTGGGCAGGGGCAATTTAAGGTTCTCAAGTAGCCCCTAGACCACCCCACCACCTTTGAACATGTTAGAAAAGCATTTCTTAGAACTTCACCGAGACATACTGCATCAGAAACTCTGGGGGTAGGGACTAACACTCTGTGGTTTAACAAGCTCCACAGGTGACTTTGATGAACACTTAAGTTTGAGAAGCCCTGGATGGAATGGCTTATTGTACTTGTCATTCCCTCTACCTTTGCTTTCTTTTGGGACTCATGCTTTTATTTTAATATTTGCTTGGGGACCCAAAATATTGTAGAGAGCTGCATTCTAACAGGATCTTTCTTTCCATAGTTAGGTTGCTTTTTGGATTCGGTGGGGCCTGTTTCTGTGGGCTGTTAGGTTTACTTCTAAGGGTGGCACATACACAGCCTAGGGACCTAGACAAGCGGTCTGTAAGAAGGTGAAATAAAAATAGTTGGCATTTCATTGCACTGAGTAGTTCTTTCTACTCCTTCAATAGTGTTCAAGTTGACTATACATTACTTTAAAATATGGAAAAGATGAGTTACATAGGAAAAGAGGGCAAGTATTTAATATTACAGTCTGAAAATCATCGTAGGGGGGTGAAAAAAATCACCAGTTACCTGGAAATAAATAGTACATAACATTAAATAGTAAATCAGTAGTCAAATATGTGCCAAGGGAGGTACTTTTAAAATAGTCTTGTTAAATAAATAATCATGGTATTGACTTGAGTTAAGGAACATTAAGTTTCATCTTGGCTTGCTTTGACAAATGAAAGCAGTGACTACCAATTAGTGTAACATGCAATGAAAACTGCCCCCCCCTTTTTTTATTTTTTAAAAACCATTGCCATTTTTCTCAGACCTAGAAACTTTTCTGTAGTGAAACTCATGTTTGGGTCTTAGGAATGCTCGTGCCTCTCAGTGTGTGCCTATGGGCTACACTGCCTAGCTTTCTGAGCAGTCAATATTGGTTTTGTCCTCCCATGTGCCAAACAAACTACTTTGTTTACTGACATGTGATCATCATTGGCCCAAATAAGCTCTTTTGTTGTTTTTTATGTTTTCCTCTCTCTCTCTTTCCCTCAGGCAATCATTCTAGGGCATTTTATTTTGTTTTACAAAACTTGAATCTTTTTATATATGTATATTTCAAATTATAGAAAACACAAAATATGCAAAAGTAGATAGCTTTTATATCTTAATCACTCAATTCAGCTTTCATGTCTTAATCACCTAATCTTAACAATAATCAACTTTAGATATTTTTTTTTTCCAGATTTGTGGGTATAAAACAATACCCATTATGTTAATTTGTGTCTTATTATTTCTGGGTATGACCATCTCTTCATATGCTTTAGTAGGTTCCTTCTGTAAATTGTTCATCTCCTTTGCCTATTTTCCTATTGGAATTTCTACATTAATGATATACAGGAGTTTCTTGACTATTCTAGATGTTAGACCCTTGTTGACTTTGGATATTTCTAGTGTCTCTTCCAAATCTGTCATCTATTAATTCTTTCCACAATGTCTTTTGTACAGAAATCCTGAATTTTGGTATAATTAAATTCAGTAGGTTTTGCCTTCTTGTTTGTATTTTTGTAGTTTTAAGAACTCCATCCCTGGCTTTGTCTTGAAGATATTTGCCCATATTTTGTTCTTTTAACTTTATAGCTTACCTTCCATATGTAGCTCTTTATTTTTTATTCCACTTTGGGCCCACCTTTGTATCTGGAATTAGGCATTCATTTTAATTTGTCAATGCAGTGAACCAGTTTCCTCAGTGCTATCTAAATAACCATCCTTTCACAATTGACTTGTGCTATCTTTATCATATATGAAATTCCCCTATGTAGGTGAGGTTTTTCTGCTCTCTGTTCCATTACTCTATTTGTTTTTATGCTCTTACTGTATAGTGTTTGTAATATATCTTCATGTCTGTAGAATGTCATTGTATAATTCTTAGTTCTTTTCAAAGCTGAGTTTGTTATTCTTGGACCTTTATTTCCACACACACTTCAAAATAAATGAGTTCCCTGAATCCAATTGGAGTTTTGATTAGGGTTGTATTAAACTTCTGGATTTATTTGGAGATGAAATAACATTTCATAATGATTCCTAAAGGAATATCTTTATTCATATCAGTTATTTTCTATATCCTTTATTAGATTTAAAAGGCTTTCTCCGTAGTGAACTTTTGTTTTGTTTTTTTTTTTTTTTTTTCAGCTAATTCCTGGATATTTTGTTTCTGTTGCTATAGTAAATGGTAACAGTAGCATGTTTTCCAGCTGGTCACTATAAATTCAGAGAAATGTTGATTTTTTTACGGGCTCACTTTTGCACCCAACAATCTGATTGAATATCCTATTAGTTCTAATAGCTTATCATGACTATTTCTCTTCCTCCTCAATATTTTTCACAGGCTTTTTATAGATATTCTTAATTAGATTTAGTAAATTCTTCTCTATTCCTAGGTTGCTAGAGTTCTATAAAATATTTTGTCAATTTTTTGCATCTAGAGAGATATTTTCTGCTATCCACATGTTGGCATTTCTATCTTCCATGTATTTTATCTTTTGAATGTGTTCTCTCATCTCTTCCTGTTGTCTTGAGTTCAATTTGAACTTCAAACTCCCTAACTTTTTAATTTTTTGCCAATGTTGCTGTTTATTACAACTATTTTGATTTTTTAAAAATTTCAACTTATTTCCACTCTTTAAAGCTTCTTGATCTTGCTTCATATAGTTACTCTTAAAATAAGGGAAGATATTATTAGGCTTATTTTAAATGAATAATCTATCAGTTCCATTAATCTGTTTCACATCGTGTATATTGTTTTAGTTGGCATCTTCAACAGTCTTATTTTCCCTCTTCTCTCACTTTTCTGAGCATATCAGTTTTTCTGTCTGATTGTGTGTACTGGGGAAGGGTGAGGAGCCAGGTCTTAATCTATTTCTTTTCCTGTCAATAAAGGGAGGAAGGGATAAAGGCCAGGGTAGGAAGCTGCAAGTACCAACAAAACACTGTTGCGACCACCCCTCCAGGCAAAGATATGGTCAGGCTTTTACCTGAAACTCTAGAGATATTGGGATGTGACATACTCATCTTGAGGTTTTAGAGAATCAGTAGGTGAGAAGTAAATACTTAAGAGTCCCTGGTCTAGCTCATCTTCTTTTCCTCACTTCAGGAGGTCTTTAAACTGCAAAGTGGGGTGAGGGACTAGCGGAACTTAATTGCAACTTATTCTCTCACTGCTATATTCCCCAAAGGCACTCGTACTCATTCTGCAGAGAATTTGATTCTCTAAGGCAGAAAAGAGAGGGAAAAGAACAAGTTAGTAATAGTGAGTGGTAGGCAATCTGTTACATAGAGCTTAGGGTAAAATGTCAATGTAGCTCTCAGTGATATTTAAAACAGCCATTGTATTTGTTTTCCCCAAGAAATACAGTATCAGTAATAGGACTTAAGCATAATTTATGTGTGTCTGGCTAAACTCAGGAACAATATATTCAAACTCTGCAGAATCTGATTATGTTATGACTCTAACAAAATTTGGGGTGACAGGAGATTTGGTGGAACTGAGTTGCAGGAAGTGATTTATGGATGGGAAGGAGAATTGGCAGGAGAGCCAAATCCTGGGGGACAGGAAGTAATTAGCCCAGAAGAAAGAGAACAGTATAGTAGGAGTGAAGACTGTTTAGAAAACTAAATCTGTAGTTTAATAAAACAGTGTGGGGCTGGGTGAGATGCTGCAGTCCGGTCTGGATGGGCTCTGTATAATAAGGATTGGAGCTTTATTGTAAAGACAAGAGTTTGAATTGTATTGATGAAAATAAAAATATATTATAGAAGAGAATATGTGTGAGTGACATACTTTAGGTGATTTGGACTTTAAAAAGATAGCATACAATCGTGCCTTTTAAAAAAAATAATCAGTATATTGCACTTTTGAAACATTTAGAAATTTTTAAGTATTACATAGGACATACCTAAACTAAAATTTGCTTGCTAAAACTGACAATCCTATTAATAGGTTGTATTAAATCAATAGAATTGGGTGAACATGACCCAGGCAATATGAAAAACCTATCCAGTTCAGTAAAATAGCAGAGATGTTTGCTTGACAGTCCTTGATCTCGTGGACTACAACAAAGGAAAGGGCTGGCTTGGAGTTTTGGGATGAGTTATACAGAGGACAGTGACGAAGGGCTTGAATTGCAGCTAAATTAAGTAAATGGGAGCCAGTGGATAACTGCTTTCCCCTTTCTTCCACTGGGAACATGGTCTTGAGATTCTCCTGTATCTCATAGGATGATGCACCAGTGCCCTAGTGGTGGCCAGTTCTATATATCCTTGTCTCGGTTCTCCAACCCTTTCCTTTCACTCTTACTGTTCCTCTCTCCTGTTCCCTGGTATCATTCACAAAGTACTCGTACATAAGGAAAAATGCAGTGAGGGGTAAAACACAATCCAAATAGAGAACAAAATAACAGGGTAGATATAAGTCTCAATATTTAATCAGTAATTGCAATAAATGTAAATAGATTATATTCATCAATGAAGAAACAGACTAGTTTAAACCAAAGCTCAATGTTCTCCAGAAAAGTTGAAAGCAGTAGGAAGGAATAAAATATGCTAGATAAATACTAACCCAAAAGCTAGATAAATACAAACCAAAAGATATGTGGTAAATATCAGAGTAAAAGCAGTTTTAAGGGTATAGAGGATCCCTACTTTTTAAAACTTATAAGATACCAATAGCCTTAAATACATGTAATTGTCCAGTGGTTTTATCTACTTTTGTTATCACCACAGTTGAATCAGGATTGTAGCAAAATCAAGGGTCACCATTGTTTGCACTAAATCCCATTCCTTGTTTTTTAAGGTCACCAAGGAAGGGCAAGACCACCTGGAGTCTCAGAATAGTTATGAACAGTCAAATGTTGATGACAGATCAACTAGTATGAACATTGGAGTAAAAACAAATAGGTTATTGTAGACCTTTGTAAATATGGCTTTAGCATAGTTTTAAAGTGTAAAAATTGGATTTTAGAAGGTCAAAGAGTAAATGGGAAGAGACAATAGCCCTAGAAAACTCTGAATTTCTTTCATGCCACTGGCAGCCACAGGACTCTCAGGGAGAGGCAATTAGCCATCTTGGGCCTAGATGTGCAATTTTGCTTTCCCCATGCCTAGACTGGAGCTGGGCCCTGAGGCTGCAACTCTCAAATCCCTAGTCATAAAGGAGGCACTAGTCCAGTCAATTCTCAAATTTCCCAAACTTAAAGGGAAATATCTTTTTTTTTTTTTTTTCTTTTCCCTCCCTCCAGACAATTCTTGACTGACAGTGATATGGTAGGGCACTAATCAGGGTGGAACCAGCAATAAAACATTACCCATGCAAGGTAATTCCATGGAAATAATTTAATTTATATAAGTGACAAAAGAACTAAAGGAAGAATAACCAAAGGATAGTGTGGAAACTGAGGGTCATCCTGGGCTGGATGGAATCGGAGAGGAAGGTGGTGGTGGTACAAGTCAGGTAGCTGGCAATGTCTGGAAACATGGTAAGTGATGCCTAGGACTACTGAGGGAAAGGCTGTCCAGTGGTAGCTAGAGCCACAGAAGAGGCAAAAATCACTGATGGAGGCACTGCCTTAGGTAGAGGAAGATGCAGAAATACTCTACCCCCATTCTTCACTTGTTCATAGTTCATCAGTTTCTCTCATTAACTGACCGTATCCAGAAGGCACAGAAGGCAAGAAAACCTAGAAGGAGAAGCCTGGGAGATAGAGAAAACAGGCAAATGACCATTCTTTTCTTTTCTCTATCTTATACAGCCTTTCAAACTTTGTAGCTAAGAACTTGGCACCTATCTATATAGAGATGGAGAGAGGGGGAGGGAGAGGGGGAGGGAGGG
>JAKSZT010054395.1:3439076-3485740 GCA_026826555.1 Tolypeutes matacus
TCCCTGCCGGCCTTCCCTGCCGGCCTTCCCTGCCGGCCTTCCCTGCCTAGATTACATAAATGTTACACACAAAACAGAGATTCCCATATCCCCACTCCCCACATCTCCCACACCCTCCCATATAAACAACATCCTTCATTAGTGTGGCACATTCATTGCAATTGATAAACACATTCTGGGGCATTGCCATTAAGTATGGGCCATAGTTCACATTGTAGTTTATACTCTCTCTCCCACACAATTCTGCAAGCTATGAGAAGATATGGCATATATCCTACCACTTTTAAGTTGTCTTTTTAAAAATTTGTTGCTCCCCCTGTCATTGCAATCCTTTAATGGTTTTCAGGAACTTCTGGAAAGATGTTTCTGCCGGTTATTTCTGGTTGTTCAAAGCTTCTGTGGGGTTCTGGAGCCCTGAAGCATCTCACTCTGCCATCTTGATCAGGGGGTCTTCTTTTTGCTTTTGAGGTAATAAAGTATTCTGGCTACAATGGTGGACCCCAGAGTCAGAATGACTAGGTTTGAATCTTGAATTTACCCCTGAACCAGCTGTAAGAACTTAGACAAATTACTTACCTCCTGTGTCTCACTTTCCTTTTCTGTAAAGTGGGGATAATATTAGTGCCTGTCTCATTGTTGTAAGGATTAAGAGAGCTAATAGACACCAAATACTTAGTGTCTGGTGTAACTTATCAATAGGTCTTAGCTATTAATGATGCTGTTATGATCAAGGTCAGTTTCAGTACCTGTGTGGATATGGTATCTTCACTTTATTGTAAGATTGCATATCACCTTTTCCCTTATGTTTTTTTCTTAACATCTGTATGTTAAAGGATGGATAGAGATGGATAAGAGACAGCATGGATCTGCAATGACTATAATTGTTACTGGCAAAACAGCGTATGGCAGAGACTACTAATAGTGAAGAACAGAGCTTGCTGAGATTCTTATGCAGTCTCATTTTGTAGCAGAGTTGAGTTTATATTAGTTGGTTGATTCTTTATCTGCCTCTTCAGAGAAAGGGGGGATTGGTGGGTGGATAGGTCACAACTTTTCTGAACCTCAACTCTTAATTGAGGAATACTCTATAGCATCTCTGCTTACCTCTGGGGAAAGCTGAGAGCGTGATAAGCTATTTCTGTAGCTCAGTGTTTTAAGAGCTTAAAAGAATGAACTATGTTAAAATATTACTATTGTAGCCTGTGGTTTATATAACTGCAATCCCTGACACTCCCACTGCTTCTGATTGGAACAAGTACAGTAACTGAAGATGCATGAGGTTGGGTTAATCATCAGGTGATGTCATTTTGGGCAGAAAAAATGTACTTTGATTTGGGTCAAATGACTTTTTGGGAAGAAGGAAGAATCAGTGGGCTTAGTTTAAATTATTACTTTAGATGTGTTAGAGGAGAAACTTTGTTCTTGGTATAATGCTGGGGACAGTTGGACATATAATGAATCTGTCATGGCCATAAAAAAAGGAATGAAAAGGGAAAGACCTACTTGAAAGTGTCATTTTTTTCAGGTATTACCTCTTCTCACCCAAATCTATTTCATACATTGTTTCCACAGTATCTTGCTTTCTGATATAGCCACTGACCAATCCTGCTTAGAAGTCTTCTTGATGACAGGTTATATAACTCTTTGAGGGGGTTGGTATAAAAAACCATCATATGGACATTACTTTGACATTGTTCTCACTTGTGGCTTCTTTTATTTTCTCTTACCCCATGTACTTCTAGGCTGGTAAGGTAGGTACTGTCCTTGTTTCTTTTCTTTCTTTTCTATTCTTAATAAATAAACCTTATTTTTAGAGAAGTTCTAGATTTATAGAAAAATTACACTGAAATTATGGGGAATCCCCTTTAAACCCCTCTCCCCTCACACACAGTTTACCCTATTAACATCTTACATTAGTGTAGTACATTTGTTACAATTGATGAACCAATATTGAATCATTGTATATAGACATTGAATCATTGTCTATAGCTTACATTACAATTTACACTTTACTTATAGTACCTGACACTGTTTGTTTCTATTTGTTTCTCTTATTAGAATATAAAGTCCATTAAGACAGAGGCTTTGCCTATTGGTCACTGCTTCATCCTCAACATCCTTAATAGTGACTGGCACATGTTAGGATATTACTAATTATTTGTAGATTGAATGAATGGATTCAGATAAAACTCAATCATGTCTCTAATATGACTAGTTTTTTCTCATAAAATTTTGTATCATTTGTGGTAAAAAAAGAAAACTTTCAAGTTTACTTAGAAGAAAATGTCTCTCCTGAAGAACTTGTGCATTGGTCAGGACCACAGCAATAGCTGATGGTAATTTGAGGAGTTGAACAAATGAACTACTTACAAACCTGTGGGTGGGATATAGAGAAACCCCAAGGGATAGTGCTAACCTTAGAGAGTGATGCCTGACAGAAGTTGCCTGAGTCTGGAGGGGTAGAGGGGAGGATGTGTTACTAGAATCTGGAAGGCAAGTTCTGTGAAGAGCTGCCTTTAAAGAACTGTGACCTTAGATGAAGCAATGTCATCCACCTGAGTTGACCCTGTAAGGAGAGATCCAGGGAAATACTGGGACCTTACTCCACTTAATATCTTTGATCTCTTGCTGGGTTGCACAGGAATAAACTTAACCAGAAGCCAGAGGGAAGGAAACCACGTGATAAAGTCCACACTGACCAATCTCTCCAAGCACAGTAGGTTGGGAAAAGATGGACGATACCCAGAATAACTGGGATGCTATTTTCAGTTTTATTTCCTATTTGTTTGCTTGCCACACCTACCTGTGACACATTTATAGCAGTATGACAAGTTTCAGTGTTCTGAGAAATCTCCTACTTCATTTAGAAGTGTAGTCTTTTCTTCTAAGAGTCACTGTGCAGAGAATGGTTTCTTTTTTAAAACTTAAAAAAAAAAAATCTATTTTTTTTTTTTCTTGGAAGATACTTAGATTATACAAATGTTCTCTAAAAAATATAGGGGATTCCCATATGCCCTGCTCCCCACACACCCCACATTTTCCCACATTAACAACATCCTTCATTAGTGAGGTACATTCACTGCAATTGATGAACACATTTTGGAGCATTGCCACTAAGCATGTATTATAGTTTACATTGTAGTTTACACACCCTTCCCACCCAACTCTGTAGGTTATGGCAGGATATATAATGGCCTGCATCTGTCGTTGGAATGTCAGAGAATGGTTTCTTGAATGCTATCAGATGCTCCTTGCTGATTTGTCTTCTGCCTGCTGTTTCTCTTTACTGACCGTGTTATAGCTCTGGACCCGTGCTGGGATCTTCACCTCTGTGGCTGGCAAGGCTCTCTAGACGTTGACCTCCAGCTCTTTGCAGCAGGAAGGCTCTGCTTTACTCACAGGGAAAGCTGTTTTTTAGGGGCCTCCATGAGAGGGTTTTGCCTTTTCCTGTAGTGCTCCTTTTTTAGTTGAGGGTTAGTAGAGGGAGAATGACTCAGGGGAGGCCTGGCATGGCCCCACACTGGAACTGGAACTTTTATTTCCTCGAATGTGTGGATCTTGTTGACCTGTTTGCTCTACTCTGCTAGACTTTTATTGGTTTTCTTTCAGGGTCATATTGTCTTTTTTTTTTTTTTCAAAAACCTCTAAACAGATGGATTCATTTACCTGCTGGGCCATAGTGTAGACTAAGGTATAGAAATCAGTATTTCTCAATGATCTGAGAGAAATCCTCTCCCACAAGAAGATGGGCAGGATTGCAGGATAGGCTAAGTTTGAAACATACCATACACCCGGTCTTACATTTCAAAACTTTTTTAAGCTTGGAAATTTATCTGCACATATAGGTCTACCTTTTTTTTTTTTTTTCACTACCTTTCAGTATTCCATTTTATATAGAGATACTTCATTATATGTATACACTTGTATATAAACTGTATATTTGAATGAACGACTAGATTAACTCTAGGTTTATTAAAATACTATGAATATTTTACACATGTACATAGGAGTATACTTGTAAGAAAAATTAAGTGGTACTGCCGAGTCAAAGTTATATGCATCTAAATTTGATAGATGTAATCAAACTAAACAGTTTATTCTCCATCCTAAAACTACATCAGGCTGTTCCTATCCTTAACTCTTTTCTTCTTTCAGAGGCATTTGGTGCCTCTAGTTTCTGAGGCCTTCTGGGATTATGGGTATAAATTGGCTTGCTTATTTTTGGCTTTCACAGTTCATTCCAGTTAGAGTGTATCAGTTAAGCTAATTAAGTTCTATCTTAAAAAAAAAAAAAAAAAAAGTTGTAGATTTACAGAAAAATCATGCAGAAAAGAATTCCTATATACTCCCCCTCAAAGTTTTTCCTATTACAACTGATGAAAGAACATAATTACACTACCTATATTTTATAGTTTTTTAGGATTCACTGTTGTACAGTCATTTTTTGTTAATTTTAAGAGAAGTTTTATGTACATTTACAGAAAAATTACACTGAAATATAGCAAATTCCCATATAACTGCCCCTCCCTCCCCCATAGTTAGCCCTGTTATTGGCAGATTAGTGTGGTACATTTGTTACAGTTGATGAATCAATATTGAAGCATTGCTACTAACCAAAGTCTATCATTTACATTATGGTTTACACTTTGTGCTGTACAGTTCATAGGCCTTGACAAATGTGTAATGCCACGAGTCCAGCATCGCAGTGTTATATAGAAGAATCTCACTGCCCCAAATATGCCCTATTCCACACATTCATCCCCCTCTCCCTTCTGAACCCTTGGCAAACACTATCTTTATATCAATGTTACAAAGCTCCTCTGTCAACACAAAATAACATTCACAATAACAAGTCCTCTACTTTGGTCTGTGGTCACTTTCTCCCCCCACTCCCGTTGTTCATTCCTCAGTCTGGAGGGACCTGGAACACCAACCCCTCTGGCAACCCAGGCTGAGAGGGGCATGATGGTGGCACAGCGATGGGAGTGTAATTAATAGCGCTGAAGTGACTTAAAGTATTTAATGTATACAAAAAAACTTCCCCTTAAAATTTTTTTTATTGAAGTATATCATTCATATATGAACATACATAAACAATATATATATAGCAAATGTGAACTTACAAGATAAACGTTGCATAACATCATACAGGGGTCCCATACATCACCCCTCCACCAACACCTTGCATTGTTGATACGTTTGTTACGAACTATGCAAGAGTATTGTCAAAATATTACTAACTATAGTACATATCTTACATTTGGTGTATTTTCCCCCCCAACCCACCCTATTTCTAAAATGAATTAATTTTATTGATACATATTAATAAAGCATGAAGTTTGTCCAAAGTGTAAAATAATGGCATTTGATATAATCACATAGTTATGCGTTCATCACTTCAATCATTAAAGCATTTTCATTATTTTAATAAGATAAGACAAGGAAATTTCTCCCCTCTCAATCTGTTTCCCCTGCTGTACATAG
Organism: Tolypeutes matacus; assembly: GCA_026826555.1. Classification (NCBI taxonomy): domain Eukaryota; kingdom Metazoa; phylum Chordata; class Mammalia; order Cingulata; family Chlamyphoridae; genus Tolypeutes; species Tolypeutes matacus. Next base: position 3,444,561 of record JAKSZT010054395.1, read on the forward strand.
CTATTTCTGACTATTCTTGTGTAATTTATTAAGCAATTCTGAGACATATTCACATACATAGCTATGTATAATCAATGGCTTTTTCTTTTTTTTTTTTTTTTTTTTTAGCTGTTAAATAGACCTTGGCCATTCAGAATAAATTCAACATATTCAGATGCCTAGATATCAGCAAGAAATTACAAGCCATACTAGGAAACAGGAAGAGATGGCCCAGCCAAAAGAACAAACCAAATATCCTGAAGAGATACAGGATTTAAGACAATCAGTGATAATCACACAACTCTCTTAAATCACTTCAAAGAATTTATAGAAAATATGACTAAAGAAATAAAGGATATTAAGAAGACACTGGGAGAACATAAACAATTTGAGGGGATAGATGTGGCTCAAATGGTTGGGCGTTTGTCTCCCATATGTAGGGACCTAGGTTCCATCCCTGGGACCTCCTGGTGTGTGTGGTTTTTTTTTCTTTTTAAATAAAACCTGCAAAGAAAAGCAACAGACCTTATGAGAATGAAAGACATGGATGAGATTAAAAATATGACTGGAAAAAGACCTTGAATAAAAGTGGGAAAAGGTAAAGACAAATGAGTTCATGTAGCTAAGAGACTTCAAAGAGTCGGGAGGTCATTCCAGAGGTAACATTTATGCACACCTCAGTAGGATCTCATAGAAGACCAAAGTGGATGTCGCCCCAAACAGAGGGGCTCCTGAGGGCTCTGGAGACACCCAGGTCCTATATAAGGGAGGATAGCTCCAGAGATTGATGCCTTATCAGTGGGCTATACTTTGGAATCAGTGCTCCTGAGAGTGACAGAGTTGGACTCAAGTCCTCCCTGCACATGGTCCATCAGTCCCTTCTATTCAAACCTACATGTGATGCTGGAGTTTGTAGGTGTACTTCCAGAGACTGGAGCCTCTGGCCTGCCCATGTGCCAGCTGTGCCTGGAATCTCAGTGGAGATGCAACTCCTACCCTACAGCTCAATGGACTCACCCAAGTCACCTGGTGAAGAGACAATGATGGACAATGGCCATCCCAGGGAATGGAGAAAGTCTGCAGCTGCAGGCAGGATAATCCCATCCACCATATGCGTGGGATATAAGGCCCCTCTTACTTTGGGGTGTAGTGGACATCACCATCTCAAACTCTTCAGGATTGGGGGGAAGAGCTATGGACTAGAGTAGACTTAATGGTATTCTGTTGTGATTCAAGCAATGGAAGAAATTATAACAGTGAGGTGGAGCCAGTGGCCACTGGATGCTTTCAGGGCAGGGAGATGGAAAAGCAATTGTAATACAGGGGCTTTTTTGGGACTTGGGAATTATCCTGAGTGACATTACAATGACATATAGTCCATTTTACATCATATACCATGCCAGAACTGTGTGGGAGAGAATGTGGTCTACAATGTGAACTATGGTCCATGCTTAGTGGCAAAGCCCCAGGATGTGTATATCCATTGCAGGTGATATGCCACACTAATGAAAGATGTTTATGTGGGAGGTTATGGGAGATTTGGGAGGTGGGGAACATGGGAATCCCTGTAATTTTTGTGTAACACTTATGTAATCTAAGCATCTTTAAAAATATATATAAAAAATACATTAGAGGAACATAGAAGCAGATTTGAATTGCTTGAAGACATAATTGGTGACTTTGAAGGCAGAACATCTAAATGGAAAAGACAGGAAAACAGAAAAAGAAAATGGATAGAACAGAACAGTCTTGGAATTGAATGACAACAAATGTGAAACACACAAACATTTGCATTATTGGTGTCTCAGAAGGAGAAGATAATGGAAAAGGGGCAGAAAGAATATTTGAGGAAATAATGACTGAAATCTTCCCAAACCTTATGAAATACATATCAATATCAAAGAAGGACAACACACCCCAAACAGAATAAATCCGAATAGACCTACCCCAAGACACCTAATTTTCAGAATAACAAGTATCAGAGATAAAGAGAAGATTCTGAAAGCAGCAAGAGAAAAGCAAAGTATCACAAGGGAAATTCGGTAAGGTTAAGTGCAGACCTCTCATCAGAAGCCATGGAGGAGAGAAGAAAGTGGTATGATGTAATTAAGGTATGGAAAGAGATACTGCCAGCCAAGAATTTTGTATCCTGCAAAGATGTCCTTCAAAAATGAGGGTGAGTTCAAAGTCTTCAGACAAACAAAAACTGATAGAATACGTTACCAAAAGACAAATTTACAAGAGATACTAAAAGGGGGTGCTGCAGCCTGAAAGGAAAAAAACAAGGGTGAGAGATTTAGAGAAGAGTTTAGAAATGATTATTAGGAAGGGTAAACTAAAGGAGAAGACAGACAATAGAATGGTATGACAACAAAAAACCAAAGGACAAAATGGATGAAGTAATGCCTTTACAGTAATAACACTGAATGTTAATGGATTGAATTCCCCAATCAAAAGACATAGACTGATAGAATGGATTAAAAAAAGAGCCATCCATATGTTGTCTATAAGAGACCCATCTCAGACATAAGGACACAACCAGGTTAAAAGTAAAAGGCTGGAAAACAGTATTCTATGCAAATAGTAACCAATAAAGAGCAGAAGTAGAACAAATGTAAAATAACTATTATAGTATATGAACAATAATTGGTGTAACTAGCAAATTATTCCTGTGATCAGTATTCTGTAAGTTTCTTCATACAAAATAAACACTTTTAATTGTGGAGGACTGGAGAAGAGAAATCTCCCCATTTTAACCACACTTGAATATATAACTCAGTTGGTGTTAATTACAATGTTGTGCTACCATCACCATCATCCATTACCAAACCTTTCCCATGACCCCAAACAAACTATGTGCCAATTAAGCATCAACTCCCAATTCCCTACCACCACCACCCCAGCCCCTGGTAGTCTGTATTCTAGTTTCTCACCACATGTTCATATCAGAACATACCATATTTGTCCTTTTGTGTCAGCTTATTTCACTAAACATGTCTTCGAGTTTCATTCGTGTTGTGATAAACATCACATGTTTTTTCCACAGTTGAATAAACTGCAATTGCATGTATATACCACACTTTGTTCATCTGTTGATGGGCACTTTGCTTTCTTCCATCTTTTGACAATTGTGAATAATTGTCAATTATGCTATGAATTTTGGTGTGCAAATGTCTGAGTCCCTTCTTTCAATTATTCAGGGTATGTACCTAGAAGTGGGATTGTCTAGTCATATATTACTTCTATGCTTCAATTTCTGAAGACCTGCCAAGCTATTTTCCACAGTGGCCATATCACTTTATGTTCCCATCAACAATGAATGAGTGTTCTTATTTCTTCATGTCCTCTCCAACACTTATTTTCTGCCTTTTCTTTTTTTAAAATAGTAGCCACTCTAGTGAGTGTGAATGGTATCTCATTGTGGTTTTGATTTACTTTTCCCTAATAGTGATGTTGAGCATCTTTTCATGTGTTTTTTGGCCATTTGCATATCTTCTTTGGAGAAATGTCTGTTCAAGTCTCTTGTCCATTTTCCAATTGGGTTGTTTGCTTTGAGTTGTAAGACTTAAAAAAAAAAATTATTGAAGTATATCAGTCATACATAAACATACAAAAACTGTGTAGTAATAGTTGTGAACTTACAAAACAAACATAACATCATACATGGGTCTCATATCTCGCCCTACCCCCAATACCTTGCATTGTTGTGAAACATTTTAAACTAATGATTAAAGAGCATCCTCCAGATATTACCACTAACCAAAGTATTTTCCCCCAACCCACCCTATTTATGTCATTTATAAATGCACATGCATAAGTATATAGTAAAAACTGTGAACTTACAAAGTAAACATGCATAACATCATACAGGCGTCCCATACATCAACCCTCTGCCAACACCTTGCATTGTTGTGAGACATTTGTTACAAATTATGAAAGAATATTGTCAATCTTACTATAGTCCTTATCTTACATTTGGTGTATTTTTGCCCCAATGCACTATTTTTTAAATATATTTTTATGGCAGAAGTTGTAAACTTACAAAACCATTGTGCACATTTGCAGAATTCCCATACAACACCCTTATATCAACACACCACACCATGGTGGAACATTTGTTACAGATTATGAGATAATATCAGATTATTACCAGGTCTGTAGCATACACTTGGCACACTTTTTCCATATTCCTCCATTATCAACACAGTACATCTTTGGCATAGATACATGAATATTACATTATTACTGTTAACCACAGTCCATAGGTCACTCCAGTTGTATTTTTCCCATGCTTCTCCACATTCCCACCACCCTGCAATAGTGATGTACATCTGCTCTGGCTCACAAAGGACACTCTTGCATCTGTACCATCAACCACAATTCTCATCCACCACTGGGTTTTTTGTGCTATTTAGTCCCTAGATTATTCTCTAGCTTTCTGTCAATTGGCATTTATATCCCTAGACTACCATTTTCAGCCACATTCCCATTTTTAAACCAGCTGCTACTCATTATAATGTGTTACCATCAGCTCTGTACATTTCCACACTTTTACAGTAAATCTAATTAAAACTTCTACATATATTAAACATCAGTAGTCCATCTCAGTCCTCTTATTTCCTTTAAGGATCCACCACCTACCACCAGGTCTTGAAGCTATTTCCTTACATTTCTAGAAGCTTTATGGTTCTTGATTTTATATTTAGGTTTTTGATCCATTTTGAGTTAATTTTTGTATGAGGTGTGAGATAGGGATCCTCTTTCCTTCTTTTGGCTATGGATATCCAGTTATTTCATTTGTTGAATGGACTGTTCTGCCCGAGCTGGGTGGGTTTGACAGGCTAGTCAAAAATCACTTGACCATAGATGTGAGAGTCTGTTTCTGAACTATCAATTCTGTTCCATTGGTCTATGTTGTCTCTCTATGCCAGTACCATGCTGTTTTTACCACTGTACCTAGGTAATATGATTTAAAATTCAGAAATGAGAGTCCTCCAACTTTGCTTTTCCTTTTTAAGATGTTTTTTTTGCTATTCAAGACCCCTTACCCTTCCAAATAAATTTGATAATCATGCTTTCCATTCATTTAAAAAATGTTGGTGGAAGTTTTATCGAGATTGCTTTGAATTTATATATCAATTTGAGTACAATTGACATCTTAATGATAGTCTTCCAATCCATGAGCATGGAATGTTCTTCCCATTATTTAGGTCTTTTTAAATTTCTTTTAACAATGAGTTGTAGTTTTCTGAATACAAGTGCTTTACATCATTGGTTAAGTTTATTCTTGAGTATTTGGGTTTTATCTGTCATATTTTTTGATACTTTTAGTTTTATTAATCTTCATTTCTAGACTCTCTTCAAAGCCCCTCTCTCCCGTCTTTCCTTTTTAGGCTGTAGCACACCTTTTAGTATTTCCTCCAAAGCTGGTCTCTTGGTTACAAACTGTCTGTTTCTGTTTATCTGTGAATATTCTAAACTCACCTTCATTTTTGAAAGACAATTTTGCTGGATATAAGACTCTTGGCTGGAAGTTTTTCTCTTACAGTATCTTAAATATACCATACCACTGTCTTCTTACCTCCACGGTTTCAGATGAGAAATCAGCACTTAATTTTATTGAGTATCCCTTATATGTGATGCATTGCATTTCTCTTGCTGCTCTCAGAATTCTTTATCTTTGACATTTGACATTCTGATTAGTTCTTGTCTCAGAGTTGATCTAATTCAGATTTATTCAAACGGTATGTTCTGCCTCTTAGAAATGGACACCCATGTCCTTCAATAGGGTTGGGAAATTTTCTGCCATTATTTCTTCAAATATTCCTTGTGCCCCTTTTCCCTTCTCTTCTCCTCCTTGGACAGCCATGACATGTATGTTTGCATGTCTCTTGCTGTTGTTTAGTTCCCTGAGACCTTGTTCAACTTTTTCCATTATTTTCTTCATCTGTTCTTTTGTATGTTCGCTTTCAGAGGCCATTTCTTAAGCTCATCAGTCCTTTCTTCTGCCTCTTCAAATCTGTTACTATGATTCCAGTGTACTTTTATTTTCATTTATTGTGCCTTTCATTCCCATAAGATCTATTTTTCTATGTATGGTTTCAAATTCTTCTTTGTGTTCATCCACTGTCTTTTTAATATCCTTAATCTCTTTAGCCATCTCATTGAATTTATTAAGGAGATTTGTTTGAACATCTATGATTGGTTGTCTCAACTCTTGTTATCTGGAGGCTTATCATGTTCCTTTAACTGGGCTATATCTTCCTATTTTTTGGTATAGATTGTAATTTTTTGTTGGTGTCTTGGCATCTGGCTTACTAGAGCATCTATTCTGGGTGCAATTTCTCTTTAGTTTAGGGATTTCTTGCCCTTTCTCCCTTGCTGTTTGTAGTAGGAGCCAAGGATGTAGTTGGTGTGCTCTAAGTTGCTGGAGGCTCAAGCTGCCTGCGTTGCCCCAGGGACTGATGAAGCTTCTCCCAACTTTCTCTTTTGCCAGGGGTGGAGACAGAGCCACAGCCATGTATACTAATCTAAGTCACGCAAGCCTGTAGCTGTAGCTGCCCAGAGAGACTGATGAAATTTCACATCCCTTTTTCCCCTGCCTGGGGTGGGGCTGGAGCTGCAGGTGTGGGAAGCATTTATGCTGTGAGGGTCCAGAATGACTGCAGTTACCCTGATAGACTTTGTACTATTCATTCTGTGCCAGACGAATGTACCTGCAGTTACCTGGAGAGGCTTGTACAGGGCCCACCAGCATCTTCTCTACTAGAGGTGGGGCTGAAGTCTAGGCTAGCACTGCAGTTTGATCTGGGTGAAAGAAATTGGTCCTTACCGTCACTGTGATTTTCAGTCAGCCTGGCTTCCCCTCGTGCTGGGAGTGGTGTCAAAATGGCGGCTACCAGCCTCCTTCCAACTTGGACAGGTTCAAACTTCAGCAGGCTAAAGTATAACCTTAAAAACAGCTAAATTTACTAATCAGTAGCTGAAGTTATTGCCCAACCGTGTCTTCCTCCCCTGTTTTTGGGAAGTGGAGCTTCCGAGTCCAGCAGTGGAAAAGCTCCTGAGGTGGCTTATGCTGCCAAAGTAGGATAATCACCAGCCTCTGTGGCATGGCCTGTATTTTCCAGGAGAGGTTGGCACAGGTCCTCCCAGCTTCCTCCCTGCCAGAGGTGGAGCTGGAGCTTATGCTAGAGCTGCAATGTGATCTGGATATAAAGCAGCTAAACTTTTGGATATATGGTTTCCAAATATTTTCTCTATCCTATGGGTTATCTTTTTACTTTCATGATGAAGTCCTTTGAGGCACAAATGCTAATTTGGTGAAGTCTCATTTATCTATTTTGTTGCTTGTGCTTTGGGTATAAAGTCTAAGAAACCATTGCCTAACACAATGTCCTGAAGATGCTTCCCTACATGTTATTCTAGGACTTTGGTAGTTTTGACTCCTATATTTCAGTCTATAATCCATTTTGATTTTTTTTTGTGTGTATGGTATGAAGTAGACCTCCACCTTCATTCTTTTGCAGACAGATATCCAGTTTTACCAGCACCATTTGTTGAAGTTACTATTCTTTCCCAATTGAGTGGCCTTGGCACCTTGTCAAAAATCAATTGGCCACATGTTTGAAGGTTTTTCTGAGTTCTCAACTGGATTCCATTGGTCTATATGTCTGTCCTTGTGCCAGTACCATGCTGTTTTGATTACTGTAGTTTTGTGGTAAGTTTTAAAATCAGAAGGGTGAGTCCTTCAACTTTGTTCTTTTGGTATTTGGGGCCCCTTACCCTTCCATATCAGTTTGATTGGCTTTTCCAGTTCTGTGGAGAATGCTACTGAAATTTTGACTGGGATTGTGTTGAAATTGTAAATTGTTTTGGGTAAAATTCACATCTTAACAACATTTACGCTTGAAGAACATGAAAGATCCTTCCACTTATTCAGATTTTTTATTTCTTTTAGCAATATTTTGTAGTTTTCCATGTATAAGTCCTTTACATCCTTGGTGAAACCTATTCCTAGATCTCATTGTCTTGCAGTTGTTATTGTAAATGGTCTTTTTCCCCCTTGATTTCCTCTTTAGATTGTTCATTAATAGTATATAGAAACAATAGATTTTTGCATGTTGATATACCCTACCTACCACTTTTAAAAGTTCACCTATTATCTAAGGATTGTGGATTTTTCAGGATTTTCTTTATATAGAATCATGCCATCTGAAAAAAAAGGGAAAGTCTTCTTTCTTTCCAGTTTAGAGGATTTTTGTTTTTCTTACCTAATTGCTCTGGCAAGAATTTACAGTACAATGTTGATAACAGTGGTGACAGTGGCAACCTTGTCTTGTTCCTGATCTTATATGGCAAGCTTTCAGTATTTCATCGAGTAGGATGTTAGCTGTGGACTTTTCATATATGCCTTTTATCATCTTGAGGAAGTTTCCTATTCCTAGTTTATGTGTTTTTTATCAAGAAGGGGTGATACATTTTTGTTAAATGCATTTTCTAAGTCTCTTGAGATGAAAATGTTTTTTCCCCCTTTTTCTATTAATGCAGTTGCATTAGTTGATTTTCTTGTGTTGACCCACCTTTGCATACCTGGGATAAATCCCTCTTGATCATGGTATAAAATTGTTCAAATCTTTTGTATTTGACTTGTATTTTGTTGAGAACTTTTGCATCTATATACACAAGGGATATTGGTCTGTTATTTTCATTTCTCCTGGTATCTTTATGTGGCTTTGATATTAGGGTGATATTGACTTCATAGAGTGAAATAGGGGGTGTTCCTTCTTCAATTCCTTGGAAGGGTTTGAGCAGGACTGATATTCTTAAATGTTTTGTAAAGTTTTGCCAATGAAGCCATCTGGTCCTGGGCTTTTCTTTGTTTTTGATGACTGATTCATCACCTTTCTTGTTAGTTTATCTTGATTCAATGTAGGTAGTTTGTTCTAGGAATTTGTCCATTTTATCTAGGTAATCTAAATTTTAGTGTACAGTTGTTCATAGCATCATCTTATACCAAATAAAAGGGATGGTAATGTCCCTCTTCATTACTGATTTTAGTTATTTGTGTCTCTTTTTTTTGTTTGTCAGTCTAGCTTAAGGTGTGTCAATTTTATTGATCTTTCCAAAGAACCAACTTTTGGTTGTATTGATTCTTTTATTCCCTATTTCATTTATCTCAACTATAATCTTTATTTCCTTCCTTCTCCTTGCTTTAGGTTTAGTTCTGTCTTTTTAGACCCCCCAGTTGTGAGGTTGTGAGATCTTTCTTTTTTAATGTAAGCATTTAGAGCTATAAATGTCTCTCTCAGCTCTACCTTTGCTGCATCCCGTAAATTTTGGTAATATTGTCTTTTGTTTTCATTTGCCTCAAGATATTTCCTAGTTTCCCTTGTGATTTCTTCCTTGTCCTGTTTAATAGTATGTTGCTTAATTTCCACATTTGTGACTCTTCCAGTTCTCCCTCTTATTGATTTCTAGCTTCATTCGTTGTGTTTCAAGATACATTTCAATATTAAAATTTATTGATATTTTATGACTTAGTGTATGGTTTCTCCTGGGGAATGGTCCATGTGCACTATGAATGTGCATTCTGCTGCTGTTGGTATAGTGATATATATATATATCATATGATATATATATATATATATATCTGTTAGGTCTGGTTGGTTTATAGTATCATTCAAGTCTCCTGGTTTCTGATTGACTGACCTCCTGGTTTCTGACTCACTGATATCCTATCTAGATATTCTATTCATTATTGAAAGTGGTGTGAAGTTTCAATATAGAACTTTCTATTTTTTTCCCTAAAAATCTGCCAATATTTGCCTCATATATTTTGGGGTTCCATGGTTAGGTGCATATATATATTTATAGTTATATCTTGTTGACTTAATCTGATATTGGTATAGCTATCCCAGGTCTATTTTGGTTACTATTTGCATGGTGTATTTTTTCCTATCCTTTCATTTCAACCTACTTGTCTTTGAATTTAAGGGAAGTCTTTTGTGTACATCATATAGCTGGGTCATGCTTCTTTATGCATTCTTCCAATCTTTCTTTTGACAATCTATGTTTAAAGTAACTATTAATGTAGGGCTTCTTTTTGCCATTTTCTATTTATCTTTGTCTTATACCTTTATTTCATATTCAATTCTTACATTAATGCCTACTTTCATATTTTTAATTTTTTTGTGTGTATTGTACCATTTTGAGTCCCTCATTTCTTTCTGTATATATTTTTCATATTTGTGTTTACCAATGGGGTTAAATTTAACATCCTATATCTGTAACAATTATGTTTGATTTGACACCAACTTAATTTTAACAGCATACAAAAACACCCTTTCTCTCACTTTTTTGTTGTGTTTGTTACAAATTATGTGTCTAAAACCATGAATTTATCACTACTTTTTATGCATTTGCAGTTTAGAACCTGTAAGAAATAAAGTAGAGAGTTGTATATCAAAAAATACAGTACATAGTAGTGGCATTTATATTTACCCATATGATTAATTTTACTGGATGTCTTTTTTTTTTTTCCTTTATTTTTAAAGAACTTTAGATTATATAAAAGTTACATAGAAAAAATAGGGAATTCCCATATACCCCACTCCCTCTGTCTCCCACATTAGCAACATCGTTCGTTAGTGTGGTCCATTTGTTACAATTGATGAACACATATTGAAGCATTGCTACTAACCATGTCTAGAGTTTACATTATAGTTTACACTTTGCACCGCACAATATTATAGATTTTTAAAAAAATGTATTTTAAAAGATGCTTAGATTACATAAATGTTACACATAAATTACAAGGATTCCCATGTCCCCCACCTTCCACACCTCCCACAACCTCCCACATAAACATCTTTCATTAGTGTGGCACATCACCTGCAATGGTTATACACATCCTGGGGCTTTGCCACTAAGCGTGGACCATAGTTCACATTGTAGACCACTCTCTCTCCCACACAGTTCTGCATGTTATATGCTGATGCAAAATGGCCTATATCTGTCGTTGTAATGCCACTCAGGATAATTCCCAAGTCCCAAAAAAGCCCCTGTATACAATTGCTTTTCCCTCTCCCTGCCCCGAAAGCATCCAGTGGCCACTGGCTCCACCTCACTGTTGTAATTTCTTCCATTGCTTGAATCACAATATGTTTACAACAGAATACTATTAAATCCACTCTAGTCCATAGCTCTTCCCCCCCAATCCTGAGGAGTTTGAGATGGTGATGTCCACTCCACCCCAAAGTGAGAGGGGCCTTATATCCCACGGATATGGTGGATGGGATTATCCTGCCTGCAGCTGCAGACTTTCTCCATTCTTGGAGATGGCCGTTGTCAAGCATCGTCTCCTCACCAGGTACTTGGGTGAGTCCATTGAGCTGTAGAGTAGGAGTTGCATCTCCACTGAGACTCCAGGCACAGCTGGCACATGGGCAGGCCAGAGGCTCCAGTCTCTGGAAGTACACCTACAAACGCCAGCATCACATATAGGTTTGAATAGGAGAGACTGATGAACCATGTGCAGGGAGGACTTATTTGAGTCCAACTCTGTCACTCTCAGGAGCACTGATTCCAAAGTACAGCCCACTGATAAGGCATCAATCTCTGGAGCTAGCCCCCCCCCACACCCCATATAGGACCTGGGTGTCTCCAGAGCCCTCAGGAGCCCCTCTGTTTGGGGTGATACCCACTTTGGTTTTCTATGAGATCCTATTGAGGTGTGCGTAAGCATTACCTCTGGGATGACATCCCGACACTCTTTGAAGTCTCTTAGCTATATGAACTCATTTGTCTTTACCTTTTCCTCCTTTTGTTCAAGGTCTTTTTCCAATCATATTGCCAGTTGGCACTTGGTATTAATCCCTTGTTGCCAGGGAGGCTCATCCGTGGGAGTCATGTCCCACGTTGGGGGGAAGATAATGCATTCATATGGTGAGTTTGGCTTAGAGAGAGGCCGCATTTGAGCAAAAAGGAGTCTCTCAGGTGGCAACCCTTAGGCACCCTGTAACAGCAGGCTAGATTTCAATTACAAGAGCAAAGACTCATAAGGCTGTCATCAATAACAAGAACCCATCAGTGGACCATCCTCCTTTGCCGGACACTGCCCCTGCACTCGGGGCATTGTTGCTGCTCCCTTGGAGAATGTGGCAGAGCTCTCCAGGCTGGGAATTTATATTACCTCATTTATTGAGTGATTGTCTACCCGCCGTGGCCATGGCCCATCCTTTGATCATTTGAACAATTTTATATATCTTTCATGTATATTCAGGTGAACTTCCTCCCATGAAACCCCCATCCCAGACAACCCCCACCAATGATCCTCTGCTCCCCCCATTGTAACCCTTTTGTGATCTAAATCTTCCTTGAAGATGAAGCCCATATAATAGCCAAATACAATTAATAGGAAAATGAAATAATAATGATAAACTTAAATGTAAGAGAGAAAGTACATGGAAATTCAGGAAAAAAAAAAAAAAAAACCTAAAAATAAAATAAAGGATTGGGACATTCAAAAAATGGGAAAAAACAAATAAAAAAAAATTAATTTTTTCCTTTTATCAGTGCATTATTGAGTGTCCAGTCTGTACCTTGGCACCTTCGCCCTCTCTCCCCAGTGTCTCCCAAATTTTCATTTAATTTTCAAAGAAGTTTCAGGTCACAGCAAAGTCATACACAGAATACTGGAGACACTCATATACCCAACCTCCTTCCCCTTTCCTCGCCCCATATTAAAACCCTTTTTTTTTTGTGTGTGGATGGTAGCGTTGTTATAACTGTCATACAGATAGTGAAACATAGCTACTAAACATTGTCAATGGTTTACAGTATAGTTTACAATTTAGATGATAGTTTAATAATTTTTGATATTTGCCATTTCCTGTGTCTATTACTGTAAGGTAATGAAAAATATTTCCCATGACCACTAAATACCCCCTGTTTGATCTTTTCTGTTCCCTCCTCCCCATCCCCCTGGGGCACATGACACTCCCCTGTCTTGACTTCTTGGATGACAAGATTCATAGTTACATGCAACAAGAGGTCTTGACATGCTGATTATCCTCTATTAGGATCCACACTTGCGCCTATTCCATGTGCACCCCTTCCTGAATGCCCCCCTACCTACACCCTAAACCAGTGACTCTACCTTGTCATATTGCCATAAGAGCATTCCCACTCTTGCACTTTCAACATCATACCCACAAATCCCATGTTCATCTAGTCTCCCTCCCATCTCTCCCCCTGGTATCCTGGGTATTCTAACCTGCTCTTCCTAATCCACCCACCTGTCAACCCTGAACCACCAAACCCAGTAATATCACTCCCCACCTGTCCTATCCTTCAATATGCAACTATACTCTAACACTTTACCATAGATTATGTCCATATGGCTCACAACCTACTCTTCTCTTTCTCTCTCTTGTTAACCTATCTTTCAGACAATGGTTCTCGGAGACTGCTCACTTTCCTCAATTCAAATCAGTGAGGTCATATACTGTTCATCCTTCAATGCCTGACTTGCTTCACTCGACATAAGGTCTTCAATATTCATCCACGTTATTCGTGTGTTAGCACTTTATTCCTTCTTACAGCTGAGTAATATTCCATTATGTATATAAGTATGTACCACTTTTTGTTTATCCGTTCATCTGTTGATGGGCACTGGGGCTGATTCCAACTTTTGGCAATTGTGAACAATGCCACTGTGAACATTGGTGTGCATATATCTGCTCGTGTCTTTGCTTTCAGTTCTTTTGGGTATATACTCAGTAGTGGAATCGCTGGATCACACGGAAGATCTATTGTTAGTTTTCTGAGGAACCGCCATACTGTCCTCCACAGTGGCTGGACCATACCACAATCCCACCAGCAGTGGATGAGGGTTCCTATTCCTCCCATCCTCTCCAACACTTAGTCTGCTGTTTTTTTAATAGCTGCCATTCTGATGGGTATAAGATGGTATCTCACTGTAGTTTTGATTTACATTTCCCTAATATCTAGCGATGTCGAGCATTTTTTCATGTGCTTTGTAGCCATTTGTATTTCTTCCTTGGTGAAGTGTCTTTTCAGGTCAGCTGCCCATTTTTTAAATGGGTTGTTTGTCTTTTTATTTTTTATTTCCAAATATATCTTGTAGTTAGTTTTTCCAATTCCTTTAAAAATACAGTGTTGATTTTTATTGGGATTGCATTAAATCTGTAGATTAGTTGGGGTAGGATAGAGATCTTGATGATGTTTATTCTTCCTATCCATGAACAGGGAATATTCTTTCATTTATTTCAGTCTTCTTGTTTTCCTTTAACAGTGTTGTATAGTTTTCTGAATATACGTCCTTTACATCTTTAGTTAAATTCATTCCTAGGTATTTGGTTCTTTTAGTTACTATTGTAAATGGTATTTTTTTCTTGATTTCCTCCTCAGATTGCTCATTATTGTTGTACAGAAATGCTACTGATTTTTGAGCATTGATCTTATAGCCTGCGACATTACTGAACTCCTTTAAAGTTCTAGAAGCTTTGTTGTAGATTTGTCAGGGCTTTCTACGTATAGGATCATGTCGTCTGCAAGTAATGAAATTCTTACTACTACTTTTCCAATTTGGATGCCTTTTATCTTTTTCTTGCCTCAGTGCTCAAGCAAGTACTTCTAAGACAATGTTAAACAGGGGTGGTGATAGTGGGCATCCTTGTCTTGTTCCTGATCTCAGAGGAAAGGCTTTTAGGATTTCACCATCGAAGATGATGTTAGCTTTGGGTTTTTAATATATACCCTTTATCATATTCGGAAAGTTTTCTTCTATTCCTATCTTTTGCAGCGTTTTTATCAGGAAAGAGTGCTGTATTTTGTTGAATGCTTTTTCTGCATCTATAGAGATGATCATGTCTTTTTTTTTCTTTCAATCTGTTCATGTGATGTATTACATTGATTGATTTTCTTATATTGAACCATCCTTGCATACCCGGGATGAAACTAACTACAAAATATATTTGGAAAGGTAAGAGGCCCCGAATCAACAGACATATTACAAAAGAAAAATGAAGTTGGAGGAATCACACTACCTGACTTTAAAACATACTACAAAGCTACAGTGGTCAAAACTGCATGGTATTGGCACAAGGATGGACATACTGACCAATGGAACCAAATTGAGAGTCCTGATATAGATGCTCACATATACAGTCATCTGATATTCGACAAGGCCACCATGCCCACTCAGTTGGGAGACAATGGCCTCTTAAACAAGTGGTGCTTGGAGAACTGGATATCCATATCCAAAAGTATGAGAGAGGAACAATACCTCACACCTTATATAAAAATCAACTCAAGATGGTTCAAAGATCTAAGTATAAGAGCCAAAATCATAAAGACCTTGGAAGATAATGTAGGGGAGCAACTACAGGACCTTGTAATAGGAAATGGTTTCATGAACTTCACACTCAAAGCACGAGCAGCAAAAGAAAAAATAGGTAAATGGGATCTCCTCAAAATAAAAAAAACTTCTGCACTTCAAAGGATGTTATCAAGAAAATAAAAAGGCAGTCTACCCAATGGGAGAAAATATTTAGCAACCATATATCTGATAGGAGCCTAATATCCTGCATATATAAAGAAATCCTACACCTCGAAAATAAAAAGACAAACAACCCATTTAAAAAATGAGCAAGTGACCTGAAAAGACATTTCTCCAAGGAAGAAATACAAATAGCTAAAGAGCACATGAAAAAATGCTCGACATTGCTATTAGGGAAATGCAAATCAAAACTACAACAAGAATACCATCTTACACCCATTAGAATGGCGGCTATTAAAAAAACAGCAGAGTATAAGTGTTGGAGAGGATGTGCAGGAATGGGAACCCTCATCCACTGCTGGTGGGATTGTGGAATGGTCTAGCCACTGTGGTGGACAGTTTGGCAGTTCCTCAGAAAACTAACAATAGATCTTCTGTATGATCCAGCGATTCCACTGCTGGGTATATACCAAGAAGAATTGAAAGCAAAGACATGAACAGATATATGCACACCAATGTTCATAGCAGCATTGTTCACAATTGCCAAAAATTGGAATCAACCCCGGTGCCCATCAACAGATGAATGGATATGTAAAATGTGGTACAAACATACAATGGAATATTACTCAGCTGTAAGAAGGAATAAAGTGCTAACACGTGGAATAACATGGATGAATCTTGAAGACCTTATGTTGAGTGAAGCAAGTCAGGCATTGAAGGATGAACAGGACATCACTGATATGAATTGAGGAAAGTGAGCAGTCTCTGAGAACCATTGTCTGAAAAATAGGTTAATGAGAGAGAAAGAGAAGAGAAGGTTGTGAGCCATCACCCATATGGACATAATCTATGGTAAAATGATTGAGTATAGTTGTTATTGAAGGATAGGACAGGTGAGTAGTGACATTACTGGGTTTGATGGTTCAGGGTCGACAGGTGGGTAGATTAGGAAGTGTGGGTTAGAATACCCAGGATACTGGGGCCAGAGACGGGAGAGGGATCAGGTGAACACGGGATTTGTGGGTACAAGGTTAAAAGTATAGGGGTGGGAATGCTCTTATGTCACTATGACAAGGGAGTGTCACTGGTTTAGGGTGTTGATTGGGGGGGCATTCAGGACGGGGCGCATCTGAAGTAGGCTTCTGGGGAGTGTGTGAGTGTTCATCCTGTCATAATGTGTTGTGTTGGTGGGTGGAGACCCACACGGTGAGTGGGAAGGAGCTGGACCCCCATCTTTGGGAGGACCAATTCACCCAGAAACAGACAGTTGAGTGTCTCTTAGGAGCAACGGTGGATCCTGATAGGGAAGGACAATCAGCGTGTCAAGACCTCTTGTTGTATGTAACTATGAATCTTGTCAGCCAATGAGTCAAGACATGGGGGTGTTATGTGCCCCAGGGGGACGGGGAGGGAGGAACAGAATAGATCAAACAGGGCATATTTAGTGGTCAGGGGATATGTTTTTCATTACCTTACAGTGATGGGCACAGGACATGGTAAATATCATCAAAAATTATTAAATTGTACCATCTAAAATGTAAACCATACTGTAAAGCATTGACAATGTTTAGTAGCTATGTTTCACTATTTGTATAACAGTTATAACAATGCTACCATCCACATACAAAAAAGTTTTAAGATGGGGTGAAGAAAGAGGGAGGAAGTTGGGTATATGAGAGTCTCTAGTATTCTGTGTGTGTGACTTTGCTGTGACCTAAAAGTTCTTTGAAAGTTAAATGAAAATTTGGGAGACACTGGTGAGTGAGAGGGGGAAGGTGCCACGGTACAGACTAGACACCTGATAATGCGGTGATAAAAGGAAAAATGTTAAATTTTTTTTAATTTAAATTTTTTTGTTTTTTCCCATTTTTTGAATATCCCAATCCTTTAATTTTATTTTATTTTTAGTGTTTTTTTTTTTTTTAAGTTTCCATGTATTTTATCTCTTACATTTAAACTTGTCATCATTATTTCATTTTTCTGTTAATTGTATTTGGCTATTATATGGGCTTCATCTTTAAGAAAGGTTTGGATCACAGAAGGGTTACAATGGGGGCAGGAGAGGATCATTGGTGGGGGGTGTCAAGGATGGGGGTTTCATGGGAGGAAGTTCACCTGAATATACATAAAAGATATATAGAACTGTTCAAATGACCAAGGAGTGTGGCATGGTCACAGTGGGTAGAGAATCACTCAATAAATGAAATAATACTGAATTCCCAGCCTGGAGAGCTCTGCCACATTCTCTAAGGGAGCAGCAACAGTCCCCCATGTGCAGAGGCAGTGTCTGGCAAAGGAGGATGGTCCACTGATGGGTTCTTATTATTGATGACTAGCCTTATGAGTCTTTGCTCTTGTAATTGAAACTTGGCCTACTGTTATGGGGTGCCTAAGGGTTGCCACCTGAGAGCCTCCTTGTTGCTCAAATGTGGCCTCTCTCTAAACCAAACTCAGCCTTCCCCCCAGTGTGGGACATGACTCCCAGGGATGAGACTTCCTGGCAACGAGGGATTACTACCAAGTGTCAACTGGCAATATGATTGGAAAAGGACCTTGAATAAAAGAAGGAAAAGGTAAAGCAAATGAGTTCATTAGCTAAGACTTCAAAGAGAGTCGGGATGTCATCCCAGAGGTAACGCTTACGCACACCTCAGTAGGAGCTCATAGAAGACCAAAGTGGATATCACCCCAAAAAGGGGCTCCTGAGGGCTCTGGAGACACCCAGGTCCTATATGGGGGGTGGGGGGCTAGCTCCAGAGATTGATGCCTTATCAGTGGGCTCTACTTTGGAATCAGTGCTCCTGAGAGTGACAGAGTTGGACTCAAATAAGTCCTCCCTGTACATGGTTCATCAGTCTCTCCTATTCAAACCTATATGTGATGCTGGCGTTTGTAGGTGTACTTCCAGAGACTGGAGCCTCTGGCCTGCCCATGTGCCAGCTGTGCCTGGAATCTCAGTGGAGATGCAATTCCTACTCTACTGCTCAATGGACTCACCCAAGTCACCTGGTGAAGAGACAATGATGGACAATGGCCATCCCAGGGAATGGAGAAAGTCTGCAGCTGCAGGCAGGATAATCCCATCCACCATATCCATGGGATATAAGGCCCCTCTCACTTTGGGGTGGAGTGGACATCACCATCTCAAACTCTTCAGGATTGGGGGGAAGAGCTATAGACTAGAGTGGACTTAATGGTATTCTGTTGTAAACATATTGTGATTCAAGCAATGGAAGAAATTACAACATTGATGTGGAGCCAGTGGTACTGGACACTTTTGGGGCAGGGAGAGGGAAAAGCAGTTGTAATACAGGGACTTTTTTGGGACTTGGGAATTATCCTGAGTGACATTACAACGACAGATATAGGCCATTTTGCATCAGCATATAACATGCAGAACTGTGTGGGAGAGAGAGTGGTCTACAATGTGAACTGTGGTCCACGCTTAGTGGCAAAGCCCCAGGATGTGTATAACCATTGCAGGTGATGTGCCACACTAATGAAAGATGTTTATGTGGGAGGTTGTGGGAGGTGTGGGAGGTGGGGAACATGGTAATCCTGTAATTTTTGTGTAACATTTATGTAATCTAAGCATCTTTAAAAATATTTAAAGATATATTGATATTGGTGAAAAGATAGGCATATAGATCAATGGAAAAAAAACAGAATCCAGAAACAGACCCGTATATGGCAAACTGATTTTCCACAAAGTAACTCAGCAGGGAAAGGATAGTCTTTTCTACATATGATGCTGAAACAGTTTGGCATCTATGTATTAAAAAACAAACAAACAAAACCTTGACCCATACCTCACACAATATACAATTATCACTGAATGGATCACATACTTAATTGTAGAACTTAGAAATATAACCTTTTAAAAACAAAATATTGTGCTCTTGAGATAGGCAAAGATTTCTTAGAAACCACTTCAAACATGAAATACAAAAAATATTAGTGAACTGGTGTCTATTAAAATTAAACACTTGTGGTCTTTGAAAGGCATGGAACAAAATGAAAAGCTAAGCTACAGACTGTGAACATTTTCATAACACATCAGACCAAGGATATGTGTCCAGGATATATAGAATTCACATAACTCATTAAGAAAACTACCCAGTAAGAATTGACAATATTTGAACTAAGGTCTCAGAGTTCTTGGACTTTGCTGGTGGGAATTCAAAATTGTACAGCCACTTTAAGAAACTGCCAAACTGTTCTTCAAATTTATTTTATTTTATTTTATTTTATTTTTTACCGGGAGGTCCCGGGGATCGAACCCGGGCCCCTCCATATGGGAGACCGACGCCCAACCAGTTGAGCCACATCCGACCCCCTGTTCTTCAAATTTAAACACATACTTATTACATAATACAACTATCCCACTCCTGGGTATTCATCCAAGAGAAATGAAAAATATGTTCTCACAAGGACTTGTACACAAATATTCATATCTTGTTTCACAATTGCTAAAAACTGGAAGCAACCCAAATTCTCATCAACTGGTAAATGGCTAACAAACTGGTGTTCATCCATACAATGAAGTACTAGTAATCGAAAGGAGCAAATTACTGACATGCAATAACATGTATGAATATAATATGCATTATGCTAAAAGAGAAACTGAGCATAAGATGACTTCGTGATCCCATTTTTGACATTCTGCAAAGGCCAGACTGTAGGGAAAGGAATCAGATCAATGCTGTACTGGGGGTGGGAGTGGTGACTGACTACAAAGGGGCATGGGGAAACTTTTTGTTGGTAATATTCTAAATCTTGATTGTAGTACTTGTTATACTATTCTACTCTTCTACTTAAACTGAATAAAGAGGCTAAATGAGTGAATTTTAATGTTAATTATCTCTCAAATCTGACATCTAACAAAGATTTTTCTGTGTGTATATTCATATCACATACATATGCATTATTTGTATATAGGTCTGTTATATTTATCCTTTCTGATGCTTTTCCTTTCTTCCTTCAGATTCATGCTTTCCCTCTCATCACTTCCTTTCAGCTTGAAGAAAGGCTGAAGTACAGGCCTGAAGACAATTTCTCTCAAATGTTGTTGTGGATTGAATCATGTCCCCCATAAAGACTTGCTCAAGTCCTAACCCCCAGGCCTGCAGTGGTGAAAGCATTTGTAAATAGTAGATTTGAAGATGTTATTAGTTAAAATGAGGCCAAAGTGAATCAGGATGGGCCTTAATCCACTATGACTGGAGTCCTTTAAGTGGAGGAAACTGGATAAAATCAGTAGGAAACAGGGAGAAAGATCACTCTGTGATGGAGGCAGATTGAATTATGGATTGCCTACAAGCCACCACCAGAACACTACAGATTCCAGGGAAAGCATGATTCCGCTGACCCTTTAATTTTTGGACTTTCGGCCTCTAAAATCATGTGATAATATTTTCCTGTTGTTTAAGCCAGGTAGTCTATGGTACTTTGTTATAGTAGCCCTGGCAAACTAAGACAGTCTCCCTGATAATTTACTTATTTTTGCTTTCACTTTTGAAGGATATTTTTTCCTGAAATATTCCCATTCAATATTTCTGGCCTCCATTGTTTGAGGACAAGCTAATTTTCAATCTTAATGTTTTCTCTATCTAATGTACTTTGTTTTCTGTGACTGTCTTTGACATTTTTCCTTTTTTTTTTTCCAAATTGTTTCTCAGCAGTTTGATTATAATGTTCCCAAGTGCTTTTTGTATTTATCCAGCTCAGGGTGGATTTGTAGTTTGATTTCATTCATTGCATTTGGAGAATTTTCAGCCAATATTCCTATAATTATATTTTAGCCCCATTTTCTCTTCTGCATCTGAGACTCCAATTATGTGTATGCTGACTTCTTGATATTATCCCATAGGTCACTGATGCTTCATTCATGATCTACCAATCTTTTTACCTGTCTCTGCTTCAGTTTGGATGATTTCTATCTACCTGTAATCAAGTTCATGGATTCTTTTCCTGAAGTGAATGTTTTCTATTTCTGTGTTACAAATCATCCCCAAGCTTAGTGGTCTAAAATGACAGCAAGTTATTATTTCTCAAGCCTGTGAGTTGACAGCACATTCTTCTGCTGGTTGCACCTAAGTTCACACATGCAGCTGCATTCAGCAGGTAGATTAGCTGGAAGCTAAACTCGGGACAACCAAGATGGTTGTCTCTCTTTCTGTGGTGTTTCATTCAGGCATCTTTATGGCATGGCAGTCTCCAAGCAGCATTCCAAGAGGGCACAATTAAAAACTTCAGTGGGCTTAAAGTCTAGCCTCAGATTAAGGCCTACCCTTAGAAGAAAGCCTAACATAACAACTTCCTTTGCGTTTTCTTGGTGAAAACAAGGTACAAAGACAGCTCAGCTTTAACGTGTGTAGAAATAGATTTCAGATCTGGTTTGAGAAGAACAGCAAAGTCACATTCCCAGAGGTGTGTCTACTGGGTTTGGACCAATTTATGACCACTAAACAACTTGATACATGCAGCATTCAATCTGATTTTGAGCTATCCAGTCTTTAATTCTGTGTATTTTCTTTTTCAGCTCTAGAATTTCTACTTTTCAGTTTCTATTTCTCTTCTGAAACAACCTATCTCTTCACACATTATATCCATCTTTTCCTGTAAACTCTTTGATATATTTATAATATTGACTTAAAGTCCTTAGCTGCTAATTCCAATGACTGAATCATCTGGGTTTCTACTGGCTGAATATTTCTTTGATAATTGCTCACATTTTTCTATTTTTTTTGCATATCACAGCTTTTTATTGGATACTAGATATTGTATTTGGTACAACGGTGGAGACTGAATTATAACTTTTAATTTTTTTCCAGAGAATGAAGGACTTTCCTCTTGTCTTGTGCTAAGGGTGACAGGCTGAGCATTTAAATTCTTCCTAGGGTCTGATTGAGCTGGATGCAGGTTCATCTCTACTTAACTCAAACTCCAACCTCCTGTACTACCATTGCCTTTTTGATCTGGTTAGTTGTTGAGTTGGAAGGTGATAGGGCTGTAATAACAGGTATTGTTTGTTCACCTTTGGATTCAAATCTGTTAGGATCTTAGAATCTAAGCTCTGTGAGAATGCATAGCACTATATGATTTCTCTGACTTCTATCCCTTCCTTCACTGCTGCTTTCCCTGTAAAATTCAGGGGTTAGACTGGGGTGGAAAATCGTTGTGGTCAAGTGATTTGTTTTTGTATTTTGGGCTCTTCCAGATTCCTGTCCCTAATGCCAATACCATCTAATGTTCTCCTCTTTGCAAAGAATCCCAGGCTATAGCAAGCCTGCTCTCTGAACATTCCTACCCAGACCAGATGTTTTTCTCCAGGTTGGGAGCTTGTATAGCTCTCTGTTAACCTACTGAGAAATTTTTTCCTCTGGAGTTGAGTTTGCTGCATTGTCTTGCTTCCACTGCTCTTTCTAGTACTACAGAAAAATATTCTTATTTTCTCTGTGTTTATCTTGTTACTGAAGGAGTAAGTTTCTTTCTTGTCTTTCTCTATCTTAATTTGTCGTAAAAGCCAATATTGTTTTTTGACATGACTTTATAGGTAGAAATCGCTACAAAGCTACAGAGGTATTGTTTTATATGCTGGAGGATCTCTAGTTTCAATGTTAGTGATTATTGAATTTCTTTCAATTCCTGTAGCTTTTTGTTGTTGTATGTTTGGGTGAAGTTAGCAGGGAGTTATTTTTGCTGCAATAAAGATTATTATTTTTTCTTTGGCCTGTGGACACAAAAACATAATGTGAGAAAGTCAAACATGGGAGAAAAAGAAAGAAGTTCTGAATACCTATGACTAAATGGCATAGCAACTAAATACTATTCTCTGGCAAAATCTCGAGGCATGTAGTTCTGGAATAATTGAGTTACAGTGTGTGCCCTAATAGGCAATGGTCCCTAAAATGCTCAAAGTAAGTTTCTTGCCCTTGATGGTGGGAGGTCGTTCTGGAAGATGTCCTTTGAGAACTACTGGTTGAAAGCTCCTATAATTATCTACAGTGACCATGGGAATGAGGTGCAGATGCAAGACTACAGAGTGCATCCAGGTGAGGGAGAATGGGCAGGCACCAAAGTGTCTGTAAGGCAAGGTGGTAGCACTGTTGTCAGTCTCTTTTGAAATAAAATCTGCAATAAATGTCTGTACAATGTGCAGCAGTACTCTTTTCAGGATATATAATACTTATCTGGCTCTTAGAGATGTGCTGGACATTACCTTACCTGAGACAAGGGCTCCTGTGTGGCTACACATGTGCCTTCCCTAAGGAGTGTGCTTCTGTGTACTTTTCAACTACTTGTCATTGTTTTTCATTTGTTTATGAACTTGAAGCATTAATAATATTGCCACAGTTTTCCCCCTGCCAGTAGAGCAGCTTGTACTGCCCTGCTTCTGGGAGGTGCTGTTCTAGGTCCTTTGCTCTTCCTTCCTTTCTTCAGTGGGAATATAAATTTTACCTTGGCACTAAGGCCAGATGTTATGGTATGAATATTTTCAGCTTTTCTCTTTTCTTTCTCATCATCTTTTAAAAGGAAGTTTCACTGTCTACCTGCTGGGCTGCTGGCCTTTGGTAATGTTAATCATGCTGATAGAGTAAAGTAGGAAGTTGCAAGCAGGAGAAAAACAAAGATGGAAGGTGGAAGGGCCAGGCAGCCAATGTTTTAGTAATGTTTGTTTGGTTTGGGACTGTGTGAGGAATTTTGGGGAAAGGATTGGCATCAAGAGGGAGTGAGTTAAGAAGAACTTCCTCTAATTTCCTGCCCTGTCTTTTTTACAAAAAAGGACTCCTCAAAACTCTCATCCCTCTGCATTCTATAAAATGTAGGAAAAATTTCCATTTGCTTCCATTTTCAAAATTAGTTTGTGGCAGAAGGTTATAAGTCATCAGAAAGCCAAGGTGGATGAGAACATTTTAAAGATTTTTGCTGTACTTAAGTAGGTAATTACTCCATATCACAACAAATTTAATATCTTTTAAAACTGTGGGAATGAAAATTCTATGTCCTTTGATACCATGCCACTTGGGGCTCCAGTTATATTTAGGTTACAATTTCAGTTGGTACCCTACCTTTGGGCTGTAATCATTAACAAGTAATTTACCTTTTTCTTTCTACCTCTTTCTCAAAGAATACTGCCCACATCCCTTCATCCAAGGACAACTGATTTCTTACTTGATAAAATTAATTCCTTTATTTTAAAATGTAGGCCTCTCCAGTGGGGAAGGACTTTAAACTACTGTGAGTTATTCACAGCTTAGTGCAAGGGATTTCTTTTATATTGGTGGTGTAGAACTGAGTTTAAGGAATATCATAGGTGGGGCTATACAACATAGGGGAAAAGGGAAGAAAAAGAATACCAGGAAAAAACAATGAGAAATGCTGCCAATTTCACAGCTTTGCTAAGAGCTGGTTCTATTACTAACAGTGTAGATTCTGGCTCCGAGGTCTTGAAGCCTCATTATATTTTTATCACTTCAGAAAGTTAGAAGGGCATATTGGGACAAAGAGAAAGTGGGAAGGAAAAGGATGGGGGATGGAAGGAATTTTCCATAGAAACAAGTCTGACCTGTTATTTTGGGAGTCAATTAAGGAAGAACATTGACTTTGGGTTAATGATAACAAATAATAGCACAAATAGTAATTACTATAATTTATGAGTTTTTATGTGTCAGGCATTGTGCTAAACACTTCATAAAATGGCAGCATGTACTCCAACTTTGTCACCATTGGAAAATCTTCTGGTTGCAATTTCTCAGGGGAATTGAATCTCTTCTTTTGGAGACTGCCCTTGATTAAGTAGCTCTTCCACCATTATAGTTCTGGAGGAGACTTCTCTCTGATGTCTGCCATAGTTTAGCAAATTCAGCTGTTTAAAATGTATAAATATACATTTCTCTGCAGTACTAGAGGAATCTGAGTTAAAAATATACCTCCAAACCTTTACATTTCCTCTGCCTTACTTTTTTTTTTACCTTACTTTTTAGTGTTTACTTTAACTTGCTATATTGTATGACTCTTTGTAAAATGCCTAAGCCTTTTTTTTGGAACAAGACAGGATATAAATAACCTATAGACAAACTGGTAATGTTAAAGATACATGACTATGTCAGACTCCTGCTATTCTTTTCAGTTCCACTTACCAGTTCTGAAAGCTTTCCTTCATAGTTCTTCTGGCCCCTTAGAAAGTAAAATCTTTTGGTGTGGCCTCTGGGCTGCATTTCTCACACTCACTCAAATCCTCAATCGCCAAATACTGTTCCCCTGTGAAATGGCACTTTTGTTATTACTCATGACTTCTTGTTCTCTAAGGTGTTTTAGCTGAAAATTCCATTATACACTGGGTCTCTGGTTTATAACCATTGATCTACGATAGGCAGCTTCTTCCGAATACTCTTTCTAAACTTAGGGTATCTAGGAAGGTGGGGATGAAAGATACATCAACTTTGGGTCAAGAATACTACTCTCCAATTCTCTACTCTGACTTTTGCAAGGATTCCGCTAAATACTGTTATCTCCCAGGCTTCCAATTTATGTTCACAAAGTTTTACAAAATATAGGACAAATTTCCCTTTGTTTCTATTGTCAAAATTAGTTGGTGAAAGAAGGCTGTGAGTCACCAGAAAGCAAGAAAATCCCTCGTGGGGCATGGTATGTTAGATACCGTATAAATTGTAGATGCATAGAACTCAGAGAATATTGAGATAAATCTCTATGCCTTACAGATAAGTAAACTGAGATCTATCACAGAACAGATGGCTCAAAGTTGTGCAGGGGATGGGATGTGTAGGATGGTGAGCCTATCCCCCATGCTGTGTGGCCATAGGTAAATCATCTACTTTCACCATGAAGTTACCGGAGGCAGACTCATGGAGCTGTTCAGGGAGTCATAAAACTAGTGAGAAAAAGTTTGTTTGCCAGTGAAGATAAGTTCTGTATAAGTATAAAGCATTGTTATTGTTACTTAATGTACTTGATAGCACATATGACTGCTCACAAATGAAACCTAAAAATAAGCCAGCATGTGGGATGTAACATTGTAGGTGTCTGTGACTTATAAATGCAGAACCAGAAATAGAATGGGGGGTACATTGTGTTGCTTAGCAATACAAATGAAAGTGGGATGAAAATAGAGTTCTTTGGCAGAGGAAAAATTGTTTACAAGACATGAAGAGACACTGGTGGTTGGTGTTTCAACTTTATCTATGGTGATGAATGTAAACTTTGTTCTCTTGAAGTTTTGGATTCATAATTGTCACTAGGAGCATTAGAAGAGAATTTTCATCCACTTTTTCTGTGGGGCAGGATGGATGGAATTGACCTTAGGCACTTTGGAATTTGAGTTTGTTTCCTCAAAGGGTGTAGAATCTAGTGGAGGAGAATAGAATCCAAATATGTAACATATATGAATTACAGATATCATCTCACCAGTGACATGCATAAAAACATCTCAATGCAAAGAAAAATGAGCTAATCATAAAAATCTTTGGTTGCATGAAAATTTCATTCTCATTAAAAACTTCACATAACATTATCCTTCCAGTTTTACAGGGGAGTAAGCTGAGGCCAAGAAAGATTGACTTGTCAAAGTCACAGACCAGTAGGGGAAGAACCAAGATCCTAACTCAGGTATGTTTGTACAAAGCTTTGGCTTTGTCTACTCTACTAAATCACCTAGTTGGCAGGAGCCTTCTAGGTGATATAGTCTGGGGTATGGTGGCAGATGAGTCTGAGTGCCCTGAGAAAGCCTCCTGTAGAAAGTTATTCTTGAATTTAAAGGATTGTAGTGATGAAGGGGAGATCAGCTTTTTAGATGAAAATTGTGTTCTAAAGAGCTATTTTCTTGTTGTCATAAAGGCTTACTATAAGTCTTGATACTCATATTTTCAAAAGTTGAAGTCAGGGAGAGAGAAAAAGAGGTGTAATATGGGAGCATTCTCAGGACTTGGTATTGTCCTGAATGACATTGCAACGACAGATACAGGGCATTATATATACTGTGATAACCTACAGAATTGAGTGGCAGAAAGTGTAAACTACAATGTAAATTATAATCCATGCTTAGTGGCAATGCTCCAAAATGTATTCACCAATTGCAATGAACGTACCACACTAATGAAACAAGTTGTTAATGTGGGGAAAAGTGGGAGGTGTGGGGAGTGGGGAATATGGGAATCCCTTATATTTTTTTATGTAACATTTTATGTAATCTAAATGTGTTTTAAAAATAAATAAAAAAAATATTTTAAAAAGTTAACTGCATCTTAGGCCCCTTGGATTTAAGGATCTCATCTCAGATGATTCACAATGCTTACCAAGTGTTCTCCTAGTAGATGCCTTTGTATATTTGTTGATTTAATTTGAGCTGCCATCTAGAACTGTAGGGAAAGACTGAATGTAAGAATTTGCAGTGACCAATCTTAGTCAGGAAATGAGTGTGACATAGAGTAAAAGTGACAGGAATGACCTTCTACGATCCAGTTAGATCTGATGTGTCAGTCATGAAATGGCACAGGTCGAAAGTGAGAAAAAACAGACTAGGAAAGAATAAGGAATTTCACTGTTGGAAGGGCATCCTTTGACACTGAAGACAATAACAACCTACAAACCATGAGTAAAGTTGTCTATTTATTGGAAACCTTCCCAGGACTCTAACTTTCAGTGTGATTTAGAGATGATTTTATTAGTAAATTTGTTCACTCATTCAACTAATAAATGACACCTGAGTGTCAGACAAAGCAGCTAGAGAAAAATAGATACATGCCTCTACTCAAGATATGTGTCTTGTAAACAAATAGGTATGAACAATGTCAGGTGTTGCAGTATTGGAAGTATCAGGACATACAAAATTAGCTCAGATGTTCTGGAAGACCCTTGGATGGTCTTGACTTTGGTTGAGACTTTTGGGGACTGGCCATTGATGTTTTTCCTCTTTGGAAAATTGGAATTACTATTCCTTAATTGTGGATGAAAATGCTCTCAACACTACATGCCAAGAGGTTTGTTTTTGTTATGATAAGGGAAAGGAACCAAAGATGTGTTCTGCCATATCTTTAAATGATAGTCTCTCTACTTAGAAATTATGCTTATTTTAATATTTCTAGTAGAAAACAGGTGGGGAATGCTTCTCCATTGCTTGCATGAGAAAATATGATGTCAAGTCTCGTCATAATTTCTGCCCTGGGACAAAAGAGATCAGAACGCCTATCTACCTTGAAATAGACACTAAGTGGAGCCCTTGAGATTTGGCCTTGGGGGAAACCTTTATTTCTGCTTGCTCTTATTAGGGATCCAAAACTGCTTGGACTTTTGAAAAAGGGAATCAATTTCATCAGCAGAGGGCTGAGAAAAACAGTACGGGAAATATTCAATAGTTTACTTAATCTGATTTTGGAGAGTAAAGGGGACTTAGAAAACCCTTCTGACTTATCTGTCTCATGTCATTTAAAATATATCTTATTTTGTACCAAAAGAAATATATAATTAAATAGAGGTAGTGAGGAGATGGGAGAGCTCTGTGCTCTTGTAAAGTACCCCAAAACAACAGAGGAGCGATTGTTTAAAGAATGAGGGTGAGAGATACTGCTTTCAGAGAATCTTCTTGAAGGTATATTAAAGATCAGATAACTCTGCCTTCTTTGGTGTCATTAGAAAGTTTACATACATAATCAATACAAATACGAATACCATAAAATATGTAATAATAATCTGTAATGAAAGTAAAAACAGGAAAGGATGTGTAATAGCAAGTGCAGGGAAAATGGAGTTATTAAATGAGGATTTACCAGTATCTTTCCCACAGTGTCTAGAGGAGAAGAACTCTCACTAAAGAATGCGAATAATTCAGTTGTTTGGCAAGAATATTCCTACAGAGAAGGGTGAATCTCCAGGCTACCCCAGCTTGATGGAAGGAAGTACTTTTAACTGTCTCTTAACACCTTCTATTCCGTTATATTTTCCAATCAAAATTTGAATTATCAGTGTGCTGATATACTTCAAATCCAGGGAAGGTATGCCATGCTCAATGGCAGCAAGCTTGCTAATTTTTGTGATAGGCCACCTTTTGAATATAGCAGGTATCTGTAAATATTTTTCAAATTGACTTGTATATGCCCATAGAAAAACTGAAAGGTGGCATTACAATTCCTTTTTGTATGAACTTGAATTGTATGAGACATTAATTGTAGGGCCTAATAAAACCCAGAAAAACTGATTATCAAGATCAGATCCTTACGGCCATGATAAGACTTCAGACTTGAATTCTTTCTAGTTTTACTTTCTTGAGTGGTGTGAAAGGTTTAATTGTGCACAGTAGTTTTTATCAGGAAATGTACTAGACACTGAGAAGATAGATGTAAACAAGACCCCTGCGGCTTCTGCCCTCATGGAGCTTTCAGGGTATAGAAAGATTTGGGTTAGGCTGTTGCAGGTAAATAGGGTTCACAGAGCAAGTTTGTTGTCTTTTACCTGAACTATTGGAACTTTTTAGGCTGAGTCACTGAAGGTTTATAACATCTTTGGGAATCTTGCAAGATGGAATTTATTTCAGAATGTCACAGACATCCTAAAAAGCTATAAAGCGAGTGTAGCTTCCTAGGGAAGCATGATGAAAAGTGATGCAATCAACAAAGCAATGTTAAAGAAAATCAAGCCAAGGTTCTTAGCCTCAAGTGGCTTCTATTACAATAAGGAAAATAAGACCAAAAGCAATTTCTGGGGGAAAATGGGTTCACATAATTATAATTATGTAATTAAAATTAATATACATTGATATATGTTGTATGTGTGACTAGTCTATATGATTAGAAAGATTGGAGAGTTAAGTATTAAGGGGGTAGGGTTTTTTTGTTTTGCTTTTCGGTTCTTTTTCCTGGGTGGTTTTTTGTGACTGTTAGGTTTTCATGACTATTGCCCTCTTCTGGACAGTAAGCTCCTCAATAGAAGGGTCCAAAAATTTAGCATCAAATGACTTAAAGTTTGCATTCTATAAACTGCACTTTAAAAGTATGTGAAGACCATAAATGTTGTGATGTTAAAAAAAAAAAAAATCAAACTGTTTAAGGAAACTGAGTCCTATGTCTCAAAATAAACACAAAATACATCCAATAAATAAAAAACATCTGGCCCTTCTAAATCTTATTTCAAAATGAATTAGAATTTGGATACATATTGACTGATGGAAAAACCAATTCTAACAAGCCCAGTATATAATTAATTAAAAAAACCCTAAAATATCTCAATTTCATTTCTGTGTTAATGATATTTAAAATGTTTACAGCTGTCATTAACATTATATAGAATTTCAATCATTCAAGTACAGGTTCAAGTCTTGCAGAAATGCACATTAACTATTTCACAATGTGTCAACTGCCATTTGGGATTATTAAAGGTAATAGCTTCTATATCGCTAAATTTATTAGATGACTTCATTTCCACAGTTGCTGCATCACCACAATCAGATTCAGAATATCAACTGGGCAGAATCATAGCACATTGTCAAACTGATTTCTACTTTTGTTTTAAGTGGTGTAAGGCCAAGTAATCACAAATTTCACATGAAATATAAAATATTTTTTCCTTTGAATGAATATGGTACCTGCATAATCTGCTTTCCTGTCCATTCTCCTTTCCTTGTTTTAAAAAGGGCATTAGGGAATAACTTCTCTTAAACCAATGTGCACAACAATTAGTAATGTCCTGTGTTTCCCTCTGACAAAATCGATGATGAAATTAAAGAGGAGAGATGGAACCAAACTAAATGGCCATTAGACTGGTTCATTGCCATGGATGATATTTAGTTTGAAAAACAAAATAAAGGCCTCAGAAAATGGATCCTCATTTCCGGTATCATGTGAAAACAAGTGTCCCCAAATTCTTATCTTCTTAAAACCTTTGTTTATGAGCCCCCACAGTATAAGACATGTATATTTTACCCATAAGCTCCCACAATATACTGTTCTCCTTAGTTCATCCTTACTCTCCTTTATACATTCTCTAAATGTTAAATTACAAGTCTGAATTACAGCAGAGTTTTTAAAAAAAATTCAGACATTATCTGAATTTTTCTGGATCTTTATTCAACAGCTAGACCAAGCTATTTAACTGGAGCTCTTCAATTTCCTCAAATTTTCATGCAATTAGTGTGTCCTGATAGTTTTGGTGATGCTTGAACTCTGGCATTGGAGTTGGTGTTAGAATTTCACGGTTCTCTTTCGAGTGCATTATTAGTGCCTGTGCTTTTCCAAATAGTTCATATCCTTCGGCTAAGCTTTTATTTTCTTGAAATCACCATGTGCCTTATCAATAGGGGTTGGAAAAGAAATTAACTTGTTTCTGCAGCCTGGGAAAGACTGTCCAGTAGGAAAGCACCAGGCTTCAAACATGTATTTTATCTTTCCTCCCTACTGGTAGGCCTGAAAAAAGCAGTAGAAAGTATCCGTCAGGAGTGCTTTAGTCTCTTCTCCATTGCTCATACTGGTTGACGCCTTGATATCTTACTGTTTCTTGAACCACTTACAGCCCTCATGATCTGTTTCCCAGCATCACTATATATTATCCTAATAGCTTTATCACCTACGGATTTGTCTAGTTTCTCTACTTTGTTTAATCTTTTCTCCTTGTGCTGGCTTGAGATACAGACCTGTATAACTCTGAACCTGAACTGATTCTGGTTGTGTTTTTTTTTTTTTTTTTTTTTTGCTGTTTTCCAGGACAACAATAGCAAATGGCTCCAGGAGTGTCTTTGTAGGATCTAAACTCTCTCATTGTCATTTTACTGTAGATCTTGCTCGCAATCTAAAAACACTCATGTCATTTTCTTTTCCAATAACATCCACAGAAGTCCATGTAGAAATTCAGTTTTAGTTTACCATTGGACTTAGAAATATACTGCAGCTTCTGTGTTACTTGGAAGCTTTGTGTTTATCTTGTAGCTCATTAGTAATAAATGGTTCGTTTCATCATCCTGATACAAGCTTTCATCAAGTACAGTGCTCCTACTGCCCTGCCAGCTATAGTGAAAGCGGAGCTGTTCATGCCCTTCTCTTTCTTGTGTGAATGGCATTTCAAAACAGCAGGTTTCTCTCAGGGACCAAGAGCTGTTGACTTGTCTTGGAATAATCATTAGCATTTACCCACACTATCCTGGAACAGTGTGAGGACTATTGTTTGAGGGAAACTTTCCCATTTTCAAGTCAATTTTTACTGATACCTTTAAAGTAGGAGGCTTCAATCTGAAGATAATTTTAAAGCATTACTTATGGAATATTTTTTCTTTGTGGCCTCCAAAGAGACAAAGCTTTGGCACTTTATGTACAGCTTTGAGATGCTTCCTACAGAAGGCCTTTCTTTGTGTCTTTAGCTCAGCATTGCTCGTCAGTTTTTCTAGCTTCTTGGTTAATCCACGGCCATCCAGGCAATCTTCCTTCAAATATTAATTAAAGCATTTGTCCTTTTATTATTGAGCTCATATTTCTGGGTGGCTATTTCACAAACCAGAGTTCACACATCAGATTTAGGATTTGTTAGCAAAGTCATGCAGAAGACATGGAAATGAGTGGGTGGACCAGTACACAGTGAGCTATTTACCACTGCATAATTCCCAGGTGGCCCACTTTGCTCTTGCTAGAAGACATTTTACATTCCCAGGTCATAGTGACTAGGGTGTGTTTTATGTTAAAACTGTAGGGCCCTGGCCACTGGAATTAATGCTACACCATACCACCCAATTCCCAGGTAAAAACCAGCTTTTCTATTGTTTTTTGATTTCCTCAGATAGATCCCCCAACACAAAAGCCATAATGAGACAAAGCCTTGCTACTTAGTATGTCCAAGGACCAGCAGCATTAGCATACCTTGGAAGCGTATTAGAAATGTATGGTCTAAGCCTCACCCCAGAGCTATCCAATCGGTATCTGTATTCAAATATTAAAGTTTAAGAAGCACTGATGTAGAGAAAGCCAGTTCTTTTTTTCCAGGACTATTTATAGGTAAGAAAATTGATTCAGCTGGGATAAGAGCTGAGTTGCCTGTTCAGCAGCTGGAGGGCATTTCAGGGATTCCATTAAAAAAATACTGTGCCTTGAAGGGACCTGCTTATTTCATGGGCTTATTTATTTCAGGTTGCATCAGTGGACAGCACAGCAGACCAGAGCAGGTGACCCACTTAAGCCCAACTAGCTGCTTTGGTGGCAGATATGACCAGACCCAGTTAGCAGGACCCAGTTAGCAGGACCCACAGGGATACTGTTGTCACTATTGGCTACTTATTCATGAAAAATGCTTAACTTTTTGTTGCTGGTCTGGGTTCATTGCCTGATGCACACAAATGCCAATCTGTGACACTAGAGTTTCAAAGAGAGAAAGAGCTTTATTACTGAGCAATGTATAAGGAAGGAGAAGGCAAAGTTTACAAAAGTAAGCCTCAGATCTGTTTTCCTGAACTGAAAGACTGATTTATAATATTCTACTGAAGTGTGTGATTATGTTAGAGTACGGTGGTCTGAGGTGACAGAATCTGGGGTAGTATTTTGGTTACGCATGCGCAGACTAGTTGTATGCTTAATCATAGGACATGCTTGAAAATGGCAGTCTTGGCAGGATGGGTGTGATTTTTTTGTATTGCGAGGTA
The DNA here is from genome assembly GCA_026826555.1 of Tolypeutes matacus. Taxonomy (NCBI): domain Eukaryota; kingdom Metazoa; phylum Chordata; class Mammalia; order Cingulata; family Chlamyphoridae; genus Tolypeutes; species Tolypeutes matacus. The sequence goes on from JAKSZT010054395.1 coordinate 3,478,688, forward strand.
TAGATTACTACTGGTTAAATGTGCGCTACTGCTCAGGTCTAGAGGGCCAGTTCTGACTGGAACTGGTTTTTTCTAGAAGATAAACCAGACCTAGGGTGGGGTGCCTCAGGTTTCCTCATTAATAAATATGAGGGGCTGTTAGCAGGATTATCAGACCACTAAGTTACAAAAACAGGATAAAGGGGGTAGTTTATAGGTCACAAGATTATCTGTTCCTTTGCAATTACAAGAGAAGTCATCTGGGTTGTACTTGAGTATTTTTATGTATATAAGGTTTGTGGGTACAAGCAGTTAGGTCTTGGTTACATGTTCTCCAGTTGAGGAAGTCCACATGGCACCTTCAACACTTATAGTTCTAGGAAGATTCTTCTTGGGTTTGAAGTAGAAATGGCTGAGACTTCTGTACAATTCGTCTTAAACTGGGAATGGCTTGGCAATATTAGACATCTGATTTATTTGGTCAAAATATCTGGGTAAGCAGCATAAATAATTTCTTCCTGGGAGATATTCCAAGTTAGAAGTTGGCTTAGAACAGCTGTGGAGTTTTTATACTGTTGAAGAGACTCCAGGCCAGGTTGATGTCTACTCCAAAGACCACCTGGGGTCTTTGCAGGGCCACCTGGGGGATCTTATACAAACTGGGATCATAGTTTGGAAGCCACACAGTCAAGCTGCAGGTGCCTGAAGAGAGATGAGGAGGCCTTACTGACAGCGGCTTGTTAAAGGAATCTGTCTTCCTGCTAACTAATATGGAATAGAATAGTAGTTTGGATAACCGGGTTCTGGTTTAATGCTACACACTCTAAGAGCCTGAATAAATCGTGTAACCTCTTTGGGTCTCATATTTTTTACTTTTAATGGAGTTGAGTTCTATTGTTTCCAGCTGTGAAATTCTGTGACTCCATCAGGCCTTTGGGATACCACATGGAGCCTTCAGGGTTTGAAGTTGCTGCTTTGCCTTTATTTGAATGTAAGATTTCCTATCTTTCAGCAAGTTGCTGGAGGCACAGCATAGATTTTCACATGGACTAGTTCAAATTGACCTGTGGTGATCTTCCCTTCACAGGAGCAATTAAGGATAGTCTGATTAGAAAGGTGTGCATTTTATAGGGGAACTTTGAAGTGTCAAGAGGTAAGCAAGATGACTGATAAACGTGACAGTAAATGCACAAAGGATGAGACAGAATAAAGGATTAGACATCGACTCTAGTGAAGTAGTCTTCTCAGAAATAATGTAAAAAATGGTTTTGAAAGGAACCAAACCTTTCCCTTAGGGACCCAAAGGAAATAACAGACAATTTGTTAAGAGTTGAATTGTCTTACAAGATAATGAGATTATGGTTGCTCAGAGAAATTATAGGTTTACAGAACAACCATGTTAAAAAATACACCATTCCCATGTACCCCCCCTTTTATTAACACTCTGCCTAAATGTGGTGGGTTCTGTAAAAACTGATGAAAGAGTATTATAATTCTAGTTAGAGTCCATAGTTTATATTAGCGTATATCATTTTCCAATATACCACCCTATTATTAACACCTTGCATTAGTGTGGTACATTTATTATAATTCATGAAAGAACATTTTTAAGATCGTACTATTAATTATAGTCCATTGTTTACAATAAGGTTCACTGTGTACAGTGCTGTTTTATCTTTTGTTCTAATACATATATAAGACCTAACACTTCCCCTTTTGACCACATTCACATGTCTAATCAGCGCTGTTAATCACACAGTGCTGCGCTATCATCACCACCATCATTCTTAATGAAGTCAGAATCTTTAAAATCTCTGATCTATGTTCTAAAGGTATGAAAACAATGCTGATTAAGGTCTCATAGAAGAGGGTTTTAGGTGGAGGGCACCAGCCTTTGAGAACAAATATTGACATAACCAATATAGGTTTACCTGTGTGAAGAGAAGGACTGGGTTAGGGTGGAAGAGAAGAGGAGAATCATTTGTTGTTCTAGTTCTTTCCTCTATCATTCTACAGCAAAACTTCTGTTTCTAATAGAACACAGAGCATGGAGGCAGAAAGCTTGATTTGAGTGCGGGTAGAGCAGACCAGAAGGAAAATTCATTGCATTATAGGACAGAAATAATTTAGATTTAGGTTTAAAAGCCAGGCTACTGTAAAGAGACTCAGTCATTAGGACATACAAGTCATAATAACAATGATATGCCACTTTTTACCCATTATGTAAGCAAATTTTATAGAGTTGTAATAATGCCAAGTGTCGGTGGTGATGTAAGTCCCCAGGAACCCTTGTGCATTGCAGGTGGGATGATGCCTGGGGAGGCCATTTTGGAAAGCATTCTGGCAGCAGGTCTCAGCACACTAAAGCTGTTGCATATGCATTGGGGTAGGGTAGAGTCTTGAATGGGGTTAAAGGGATGAATGATTTAATAGAGGAATAAAACAGAGCCTTTGCCTGGGCTGATAAGTGGGCTGTTCAGTAAGGAAAATTTTTAAGAAAAAACATACAGAACCAGTGGCTTTAAGAAGCTGTCTCTTTAAGCAAAATATTGGGATACTTAGGTGAGATAAGGAAGAGGCTACCATAGAGGTGAACTATCGACAATTAGAATCCAAACAAGTGGAGTAGAGGCCTCACCTGATACTGAAATGTGTGAGCAATAATTCCAATTGCCTGAGTTATAATCCCTCTTCCTTCTGTTGGTGATTTTATGATGTGGCAATTTATGTGTGTATGACCTAAAAACTAATTAGGGGCAGAGCAACTTTAGGTCAGCTAATTCCACTTTGGAGAAGTGTGCAGTGGAAAAGGAAAGAGATCCCAGGGATGTAAAAATAGTGTCTGAGGCAGCAAGTACAAATATTACTTGGGTCTATAGACCAGATGCTTCTCCAGCTGTAGTGGCAGCTGTAGTGGCAAATAGAATCTACATCACTCACCTGTAGCACCTGTATACCTGTTGATCCCATTTTATGGAAGGAAGGACTGGGGAATGGAAGAGGTTTATATCTAATGTGGATTGTCTTCGGATACCAGCAGAAGGCTGCTGCTTTGATTACTTCCTCTGCTGAATCCATTCAAAGTGTTTAGATAGACAGGAGAGTCAAGAGCTCTCTATTTATGTGAATTTTCTTCATTATAAATGTCATACTCCCATGGTACATACATTTTGGAAATCAGGGAAGAAAATAATCATTTCTTCTCAACACTGTTAGCTATTAGTATTTCTTCCCATTCTGTCTTATTACCCAAGCGTATTTTCACATGCAAAGTATTCTGCTTTCTTTACTTAATGTTAAATCACCTGTGACTTTCCATTTTTCTAGTTTTATAGCACGAATATAAATAGCTGCATATTATTCCAAAAGAGACTTATTTTTGACACCTGCAGCTGCTGCTTTATATTGGCACAATCTTGATCAAGTCATTTCACTCCAGGACCTGGTTTTCCAGATATGCAAGATGAGAGGACTGGACCAGATGAAAGGTTCCCTTCTAACTAACATTCTGTCATCATAGTAATAGAGCTGGGACTAATACTCATGTTTTCTTCTTCTATAGTGCCACATAACTATGGTGTGGAAAGAGAATTAGAAAATTATCAAATTAATTCATCCTTTCCACTCAAGAATTCCTTTACATTTTTCACAGGTGACCCTTATGCACTCTGCTTGAATATTTTGCTGGGGAACTTTGGACTTTATAAAGCCATCCACTTTATTATATAATAGCTCAAATTGTGAGCAAGGGCTTCCTTGGTTTGAATTGATATTGGCCTCCATGTATTAACTTTACAGAGGTACTGGTGCTGCCCTCTGCAACAACACAGTCTAATCCATCTTCCACTTGGCAGTATTTCAGATATGTCTTCTCTTCCCCAGGAACATACCCTCATTTCCCTGAAATGAACTCTAAATGGTATTTTCTAGATTCTGACCATACTGGATTTATTCTTTTTTTAAAATTTATTTATTTTTTATTGTGGGTAAAAATAAAAATTTTCACAATACATACCAATATTTGTAAAATGATATATAAATATATATGCATATATGTGCATTTGCTTACAAAAATGTTATATATATATATTTTAAGAGGTGCTTAGATTACCTAAAATATTACACAGAACCTACCGGGATTCCCATGTTCCCCACCTCCCATACCTCCTACCACATCCCACACCTCCTACCACATCCCACACAAACATCTCCCACAAGTGTGGCCCATCACCCTCAATGGACTTACACATCCTGGGGCCTTGCCATCAACCATAGACCACAGTTCACATCGTAGACCACACTCTTTCCCACACAGTTCTGAATGGTGTGTGCTGATTTAAAATGGCCTACATCAGTTGCCACAACGGCACTCAGGACAACCTCCAAATCTTGAAAAAGCCCTTGTATTTCAACTGCACTTCCCCTCCCTGCCCCAAAAATGTCCAGTGGCCACTGGCTCTACCTCACTGTTATAATTTCTTCCATTGCTAGAATCACCATATGTGTATAACAGAATACCATCAAGTCCACTCTAGTCCATAGTTCTTCCCCCAATCCTGAGGGGACTGGGATGGTGATGTCCACTCCACCTCCAAGTGAGAGAGGGCTTATATCCCATGGATATGGTGGGATGATCCTGACTGCAGATGCAGGCCCTCTCCATTCCCTGGGATGACCGTTGCCCATCGTTGTCTCCTCGCCAGGTGACTTGGATGAGTTCATTGAGCTGTAGAGTAGGGGTTGCAGCTCCACCTAGATTCCATGCACACCTGGCACATAGGTAGGCCAGAGGCTCCAGTCTCTGGAAGTATACCTAAAAACTCCAGCATCACATATAGGTTTGAATAGAAGGAACTAATGAACCATGTGCAGGGAGGACTTATTTGAGTCCAATTCTGTCACTCTCAGGAGCACAGATTCCAAAATAGAGCCCACTGATAAGGCATCAGTTTCTGGGGCTATCCCCCCTTATATAGGACCTGGGTGTCTCCAGCACTCTCCAGAGCCCCTCTGTGTGGGGTGATATGCACTTTGATGTTCTATGAGCTCCTACTGAGGTGTGCGTAAGAGTTACCTCTGGGATGACCTCCCGACTCTCTTTGAAGTCTCTTAGCCACTTGAACTCATTTGTCTTTACCTTTTCCCCCTTTTATTCAAGGTCTTTTTCCAGTTGTGTTGCCAGTTGGCACTTGGTATTAATCCCTCATTGCCAGGGAGGCTCATCCCCGGGAGTCATGTCCCACGTTGGGGGGGAAGGCAATGCAATCATATGCTGAGTTTGGCTTAGAGAGAGGCCACATTTGAGCAACAAGGAGGCTCTCAGGTGGCAACCCTTAGGCACCCCACAACTGCAGGCTATGTCTCATTTACAAGAGCAAAGACTCATAAGTGTAGTCATCAATAAAAAGAACTCATCAGTGGGCCATCCTCTTTTGACGGACACTGTCCCTGCACTCAGAGAACTGTTGCTGCTCCCTTGGAGAATGTGGCAGAGCTCTCCAGGCTAGGAATTCAGATTCCCTCATTTATTGTGTGATTGTCCACCCACCATGACCATGCCCCATCCTTTGATCTTTTGAACAATTTTGTATATCTTTCATGTATATTCGGATGAACTTACTCCCATGAATCCCCCCTCCCAGACACCCCCCACCAATAATCCCCTGCAGTACCCATTGTAACCATCTGTGATCTAAATCTTCCATGAACATGTAGTCCATAAAATAATCAAGTACACTTAATAGGAAAAAGAAACAACAATGTTAAGCTTACATGCAAGAGACAAACATAAGGAAACAGGAAAACAAACAAACAAACAGTCAATCAAGCGAAAAACAAAACAAAACAAAATATAATTAGTGGATTGGGACATTCAAAAAAATGGGGGAAAAAAGCAAAAGAAATGCGTTTAAAAAAATATATATATATATATATATTCTTTTTTTCCTTTTATCACTGTGTATCAGATGTCCGGTGTGCCGTGACACCTTCCCCCTCTCAATCCCCATTGTCTCTCAAATTTTCATTTAATTTTCAAAGAAGTTTTAGGTCACAGCAAAGTCACACACGGAGTACCAGAGACTCCCAGAAACCAAACCACACCCCCCTTCCCCACCCCATATTAACCTCCCCCCCCTTTTTTTAGATGTTAGTATTGTTATAACTGTTATACAGATAGCAAAATATAGCAACTAAACATTGTCAATGATTTACAGTATAGTTTACAATTTAGACGATACAGTTTATTAAGTTTTGATGATATTTACCATGTCCTGTGTCCATTACTGTAAGGTAATGAAAAACCATTCCCATGACCAGTAAATACCCCATTAGATCTTAACTGTTCCTTCCTCCCCACCCCCCTGGGGCATATGACACTCCCCTGTCTTGACTCATGGAATGTCAAGATTCAGTTACATGCCCTGAGTATTTGAACCTGCCCTTCCTAATCTACCCACCTGTCAATGCTGCACCACCAAACCCGGTAATATCACTACCCACCTATCCTATCCTTCCATATGCAACTATACTCTATCCCTTTACCATAGATTATGTCCATATGGGTGATGGCTCAGAGCCTGCTCTTCTCTTTCTCTCCCTAGTTAATCTATCTTTCAGTCTATGGTTCTCAGAGACTGCTCACTTTCCTCAGTTCAAATCAGTGAGGTGATATACTGTTCATCCTTCAGTGCCTGGCTTGCTTCACTCAACATAAGGTCTTCAAGATTCATCCATGTTATTCCGTGTGTTAGCACTTTATTCCTTCTTATAACTGAGTAATATTCCATTGTGTGTATGTACCACATTTTATTTATCCATTCATCTGTTGATGGGCACCGGGGCTGATTCCAACTTTTGGCAATGGTGAACAATGCCGCTATGAACATTGGTGTGCATATATCTGTTTGTATTTTTGTTTTCAGTTCTTCTGGGTATATACCCAGCAGTGGAATTGCTGGATCATATGGAAGATCTATTGCTAGTTTTCTGAGGAACTGCCAAACTGTCCTCCACAGTGGCTGGACCATACCGCAGTCCCACCAGCAGTGGATGAGGGTTCCTATTCCTCCACAT
>JAKSZT010054395.1:3500740-3545139 GCA_026826555.1 Tolypeutes matacus
CTGTCTTCTTGCCTCCATGGTTTCAGCTGAGAAATCAGCACTTAATCTTATTGTGCTTCCCTTGTATGTGATGGTTCTCTTTTCTCTTGCTGCCTTGAGTATTTTCTCTTTGTCTTGAGCATTGGACAATTTGACAAGTATATGTCTTGGAGTTGGCCTGTTGGGATTTATACTATTTGGGGTGCGCTGTGCTTCCTGGATCTGCACATCCATCTCTCTCAATAGAGTTGGGAAGTTTTCAGCCATAACTTCCTTCAACACTCCTTCTGTTCCCTTTCCCTTCTCTTCTCCTTCTGGGATGCCCATAATGCATATGTTTGTGCATCTTGCATTATCGGTTAATTCCCTGAGACCATACTGGATTTTTTCTATCTTTTTGTCTATCTTTTCTACAATCTCTTTGATTTCAACTGTATTGTCTTCCATATCACTAATTCTTTCCTCTGCCTGTTCAATTCTGCTGCCATGTGAGTCCAGCGTCTTTTTCATTTCTTGACTTTTGTCTTTGTTCGCCATCATATCCATTACCTTTTTAGGTGTGTTAGCTATTTCTTCAGTATGTTCTCCCAGTGTCTTCTTTATATCCTTAATCTCTTCCTTCAGTTCTTTAAGTTGGTCCATGATATTTGTTTGGATAGCTTTGATTAGTTGTTCGATGTACTGCATTACTTCCTGGTTTTTATTTTGTGCACTGGACTGTTCCATGTTTTCCAGTTTTTCAGAGTCATTTGTATTTTTCTGTTGCCCTCTGGTCATCATATTATCTTGATGGGTTTGTTCAGTTGATTAGCTTTTCTCTATGCTCTAGCATTTTATTTAGCTGTTGGTTCTGCGTGTGAGTTAAGTTTTCTCTTTGGCAGTTTTTCTTCTTATTTTATTTCCTTACTTCTTTCTATGTTCGCTTGAAGGCAAAAGGTTAGGGCCAGAGGAATCAAAAGATGTAAGGAAGGCAGAAGGATAATAGAAATATTGATAAAAGTTAGAAGAGGGGCAAAATGAGTCTTAATGAGATGAATATTTAACTTGTGTAGGCAGTGTAGAGTACTAGGAAAAAATATGGAGTTCCTACAATGGACTGGGAAAACAAATGGAGGAATATATATGTATAGTGATTTAGAAGGCTAGAATTATGAGGAGGTAGAGAAATAGTAGATAAAGGTCTGAAAGGAAAAAGTTAATACTAATAAAAAAAAAAAAGAAAAGAAAAAAGAAGAAAACAAAATAGATGGGATAAAAATTGACACCCTTAAGTTGTGGGCCTATGAAAAAATGTTGTATCTAAGAGCCACAGCAGAAAGCAGAAGGCAGAAAGATGAAGGAAGGATAAGCGATAGTTTGGAATACAAAATCAATATAGACAGCGAGTGGGAAATTACTGAAGAAGAAGCACAGCAAAGAAGTGACAAGCTTGCAGCACTTAATTTAAAAAAATAAAAGAAAAAAGAAACGGGGGGAGAAAAGAGGAAAGAAAAGCAAGAGACCAGACATAAACAGAGAAAAATCAAAGATCCACACAGGCAAGCAGTCAAGCAGAACTAAGGAGGGTCAATGATTCCCCTAGGGTCCACGTGGATCCTCTCTGCCTGCTTGTGTTTATCAATCAATTTCCCCACAGGGCTCTATATCCAGGTCCTGAAACAGCTTTTAGCTCTTAAACTAAATTAAAAAGAATTTATTTTTCATTTATTGAATTGACCTCACTTTTTTTTTTTTTTTTGCGAAATACAGGACCCAAAATAATTCCTCTTCTAGACCAACCCCCTTATGGAAGGGACCCTAGCTGGGCTTGTGGAAATTAATCAAGCACGTCCTACTTCCTGGATTCCCCAGGGTAGCTGTATCTTTGATGTTAGTCAACGCAGAGTGCTAAAGACGGCCAACTCTGCCCCTTCTGGAGCCGAGCACCAACGTCACCGGGTTGCTATGTAAATCAGTTTGACTGCAGATTCGCCTCTCCTCTCAGCCTGATGCTGCTTCAGGTTGGCTTATCTACTCCCCAAAGCTATGGGGCAGTCCAGGAAGCCAGATCAATGGCAAAAAATAAAAATAAAAAATTCCCTTCCCTGTCCTTGAACAGAACCCTCCCTCTTTTGGAGAGTGTCCCCTCTTCCTGGTTCCCCGGCGGACCAGGGCTTATCCCTGGGCAGCTAGGCAAATCAACTCCCTCCCCCGAACAGAATCACCCCTCCCCTCCACTGGGTGCCGATTCACTCTGGCTGTTCTGTTCACCCAAGGTCCAAGGGGCTCCAGGCAGCCAGATCCCCAGAAAATAAAACTTTCTCGCCCCGCTCGCGGCTCCAACTGGCCGTTTTATTTATTTTTTTCTCCCTAACCGCGGGGCTCAGCCATCCATGCCAACCACCACCGGCAGGCTTAAAAGTCACGAATCTCTACGGTTCCCTCCATGCCATTGATCCGCGTAGATAGATGTCCCAAGCTTCTCATTCCACTCGTGCACAGCACAGACCCCCGAGCAGGACTCCATCCACAATCCGCCTTGCTCTGGGAACTTGCAGTGTGTGCCCTCCTACACTAACGCCATCTTGGCCCCATCTCCTACTGGATTTATTCTTTATCAAGTTTTCCAGTTTTTTGGTGTTCCTTTAAAACTGTGGTATCCAGAAGTGAGCACAACATGTGGTCTGACCAGCACAGGGTACAGTGGAACTATCTCCTTTCTTCCTCTGGACACCACTATTTTATTAATGTGGCCCAGAGCACAACTCTTTTAGCATCTCTTACCCTGTTATGTAAAGCTTGCAGTCAGAAGTTCCTCAGGCATTTTTTTTTTATTATATGAATGGCTATACACATTCTTTTAACCTAAATAATGAAAACTACACATTGCCAATTTTCTTGCTGTGCCATTATCCATGCATCAAGCACAAGGGAGGAGGTCATTTTGAATCTGGATTCTGTTTCCAGCTGTATCATCTGCAAATTAATGCCATCAAAACTTTCATCTGAACTACTGTTGAAAGTGGTGATTAAGGAGGACCATAGATAGTCTTGTAACTGTGCACCAGAGGTGGGGAGCTCTCACTGTGAAAGGATTTCTCAGGTTGCTTTGCCTTGCCGAAAGTGGTTGGAGAATCACTAGCAAAGAGGATGCCTTAAGGTCAGGGATCCTCCAGGCAGCTGCTGGCTAGCTCTGCATAAGAATGATGTCATTTGACTTTTAAAAAAAGGAGTAGGAACTTCCAAATCAAGCAAGCATGGCCTCTTGAGTGAATAGTTTTTATCCCCACCTACCTGAGTATGGGAACCAATAATATAAAAAGTCAAATGGAGAAAGTTTTCCTAAAAACAGGGGAAACATACTTTTGCAAAGCTGAGAGATGGATCTAACTCATTGCTCTTATCTAGAAGTTACTACTTAGTAGAGGTGGGACTGAAAGTATTGCTCAACAAAATCTATCAGCTCATTCTTGCAGGCAGACTTTTTTGTCCTGCCAGGCAGTCTCCCAAACATTGCTGTAGAGATATTCTCTCTTATGGAGGAAAACCCCCCACAAAACTCTAGAATAACTTATGGATGGTGGAACTATGGTACTAGAGGATGAGATTCCCCTTAATTGGAGTATTTGAGAGGCAATTTACCTTGAATTATGGGCAAATGGCTAATCTCACTTATATTTTTCTCCTAACCATAATTTCAGTAATGCATGCTGGAGAGAGGGACTTCAACATAGAGTAGAAGTCTTGGATGGGGTGGATGATTTATACTGGGGAAAAAAAAAAACAAAGCTGGGAGGATATCATCTATAAGGAGACACTTTTCATCTCTTGCAAGTGGATATTTAGTTCCCGTATGGTAACAAATAAATGAAGAACTGGCTGTTTATTGGGGAACGGGTAGGTCAGGGGGAAGACTAGGAATACTCTGTATTACTCTGTAGCCAATTTTGGGGTAGAGAAATACTAAATAGCTCTGAAAAGAATTTTTAGACTTGGGACCCTTAGAGGTCAATAAATGAAGAATATAAATTTGTGATTGCCCAACACTTTCTTCATTCCTTATAATTGATAGAGTTTTAGATTCTAGAGAGCATGAAGCTCAAACCTTCTTATAAATGAGAGAATAGAGACTTAGAGAATTAAGTAACTTGGCCAAGGTCACAAGGTCATAAAACTGGCCCACGATGGATATTGTGTGAGAAGCTAGGAATCCCAGTTGTCAGGCTGGCACCACTCTCTAGCTCCTCTTCTTCTGTTGTGCTCTGCTTACAGCTCCCCTATAGTCACAGAAGAACAAGAAAAGAATGGAATCTCCTTTTTATTGTGAGTAGCATCATACCTGGGCCTTAGCCCAAGGGGTCAACCATCATAACTGCCTTCACTCCTTCACTTTCACTCTCAGCGCGGGGCCTCCACTTAAACAAGGTTTATCCTGACTAACAGGAAATTTAATTTAGGCCTTCTAAATTCTAAGGACTGCCCACTCTCCTTCTTCCTCAGTTGAGAAAACAACTTTCTGTTAACTTAAATTTGAAACATGTATCTGCCTCAGTCCTTGGTAGATATCCTCTGTAGCAAAACCTGTAGCTGTGGAGAAAAAAATAAAAGTGAAACAACTGAGGACAGAGGTTCAATCTAAATCAAATGTCAGACATGTGGGGGGACCCAGGGGCGAACTGTATATTTATTAATATTTGATTAACTTGATTCTGCAACAGATTGCCTACACAATTAGGCACTGTAAGTGCTTTTCAGTTTTCCTTCCAAATTAAATGAAGCCTTAGTATCGCTTCTGCAGCTGACAGTCTATTTTGACCTTCCCTCACTTTTGCATTAGGCTACATGATGTTCATTGTGTTTTTCAGGATCAGCTCCAATTGATAGACACTAAAAAGGATGAGCATTTTGACAAGTATTCTTCCTTTGCTCAATATTTAAGATTTTCACCCTTTATATTTAGTTAGAGTGTAGAGCTGCAGGTGCACTTAGTGATCTTCAAATCCAACTCCTCATTTCATAGGTGGGGAAAGTGAGATCCAGAGAGTTAGGTGACCACAGATAAGTCATGTGCACCGATGTAAGGGAGCCAACTATTGCCTTCACAAAGTTCACGGGCCGAAGTTCCCAGTTCCTTGTAGTGGAGGGTGAGTTTCTAGGTATAACAACTATGGCCAGTTAAGAGGAAGGCAGCATCCCTTAAGAGAAGGATCTTTTCAGGTGTGTGATATAAGGTCCTGGGTTTTGGAGCCGGAATCCTAGTTCTACCACTTTTTAGTATGCATCATCAAGCAAGTCTTGTCCTCTGAAACTTTGGTTCTTCATGTGTGAAACAGTACCTTTACTGCAAGGTTGTTTTAAAGATTATTTGTACAATATATATAAAAGCACTTTCATAAACAGACATTTAATTAATGTTAGTTCCTTGTCCTGTCTTCTCTGTGATCTGTATCCATTGGATGAATCTGTATCTCCGCTGGATCTCTAGAGGCCATTTGGGAGCAGGGTTGACAGAGAAGTAGAGAGAGGGGACTTTTAGGGCTTTTGGATCAAAGTTTTACCCTCAGTGACCCAGGTTTCCTTGATGACTGGGTGGGGCAGACTTTCTGAAGAGACTCCTTGAGATCCTCTTGCTGGATTATTATTTGTAGTACCTCTCACTTTGCTTCCAGAAGCTGTAACAAGAATAGCCTGCATTAATTTCCCTATGCCCAGCGTCCTCTCAGACACAGGAGTTAGCCCTTACCTGAGGCTAATTTCTCCTCTCCATCATTGTGCTTGCAGGTATTTAATGCATTCATTTACAATCTGTTCTCTTTTGTGCATGTTTTTTTTTTTTTTTTTAATTGGGGCTTAATATTCTCAGGCTTTGTGTTTTCTCTGTTCCAGGAAACAGAATTGTAATGATTTTGAGGAAACACAATGCATATTATATGCCTTAATTAAAAATATTCTTTACACTGCACCTTGTGCAAGGTATTGCAAGTGTGAGAAACTCCAAGAGGGTTCTTAGCAGTTCAGTTAGTCACATTTGAACTTTGGGCTGAGCTAAGTTTCTTTGAAAACACTCATGAAATTTTTCCTAGTAGAAAATGAAAAAGCTGGCAATTGCCAAATGACCTGTCTACTTGGGTTTATGGCCAGAAAGAATGAAACCACAGAGCATGAACATGAGAAACTTTTTTTAAAAAAAAACTTTCATTGACTTGTTCATGACTTCTAGTTTAATAAAATATTTAGTGGCTCCTACATGAGAGACACTGTTGTGGGCCCTTTGAGATGAACTGATTATGAATGCTAAATATGCCCCCAGGGAGCTGACTCTGGTGATCATTGCAATTTGTTTAGGCAGAAATTGAATAATCCCAAATAAGCATATTCCCATAGACATATGCTCATGTGGGAGGAATAAGTTTATCTGCCAACAAGTAGTTTCATCCACCAAGAAGTGATGCAATTGGCATGTTTTAACAGTGCCATCCTTTGACCTTTCACTACCATCATGTATTAGGGGCGCATGCTGGTCTCTGCTGGTAAAATGGTCAGGGGGCATTCGTTTGCTCCACATACCAATATTGTAGATCCATTGGCCAGAAACACAGGGAAATAACACTGGCAGAGGGAGGGGGTGGGAGAGTTTCCATCAATTAGTTGGTGACAATTGAATATTTCATTTATAAATAATGACAAAAATAGCAATATAAAAATTCATTTAGAAAAGTGAAAATTAAGCAATAGCCAAAATAAAACATTATTTGTAATTGTACAATCCAGAGACAAGCAATACTAATGTGTGGTGTTGCTTTTATGTAATAGGGTCATATTGTATATATCCATTTGTTCAGAAATTTACTGTACTATACTGAAAATGATTATAAAAGTAATACATATGTATGATGAAACGAAATTGAGAGACAAATGGTATGAAATAAAGTTGATCTTATGTCCAAAACCATCCTCTCATTCCACTTTCTATATGCAGGAGCTTTCAACCATACCTATTTTCTACTTTTCTGGCTGATTTCATAACTCTAAATAATCCTTATACCTTCAATATGGATTTATCAATGACCCTTCCTATCCCAAACTATGAAATGATAATCCACATATGGATTATCTACCTCCCCACCAATTTCCAAATTTTTGTCAGTAATATACTAATGTCTTCCATTAACTTAATACTATAATTTAAAATAATAAACTATAATCGTTCTCTTGATCCAATAATCTTAGACATTTATCTCAACTCCCGTTTAGGTAAATGCATATCTAGTAATCCTTCCTCTTTTTTTCCTCTGCCCCCAACTTTGTTAGCTTACTGGGGGCAGCAGTTAATGGTTATGCAGGCAAGTCCAGGGGACACCACTTGTTCACAGTCACCATAGGTTTGTATAGTTATTACAGTAGTGTCTTGAGGTGGGGATGCCATTTTGTAATTCACATTAAGATACTTTTTTGGGGCTAAGAATAAATAAGATTGACAAGGCTATATTCTGTAACTAAAATGTTTTTTCCACATGTCCATTCTAAAATTTGAAAACCAATAAAAATGACAACTTTGTACATGTTATTCACTGTAGAACTTTGCCATGTGATGTGATCTTTCTGGAAATATAGAATTTTATGTTGCCAGAGCACTGTTATTTGAAGGAAAATGTCCTAAGCATGAAGGACAAAAGAATTATTTTATTACATGCCTTTGTGTATTCAAAATCATGTCATATTTCTATTTGCTTCATATTTTGACCATAATCCTTTTGTTTTCATTTTTGTATACCTAGGAACTTCTAATTTCAACTTTTGTGGTTGTTGAAAGCTTATCACTAACTTCTTTTTATTAAAGAAGTTATAGGTTTATGGAAAATTCATGTAGAAAATATAGAGTTCCTGTATATCCCTCCTCAGTTTTCTGTATTAACATTTTGTATTGGGTGGTACTTTTGCAATCTTTGAAACAATATAATTAAACTTTAAGTGTAATCTGTAGTTTGTTAGGGTTCACTGTGTTGCACAGTTCTATGGTTTTTTGGCATTGTAGTAACATTTATACAACCTAAAATTCCCCCTTTTAACCACATTCAAATATACAATGCAGTGGTAACTACATTCACAATGATGTTCTACCAACACAACCATCCATGACTAGAACTTTCTCATCACCACAAACTAAGTCTACCAGTTAAGCATTAACTCCCCATTCCCTACCCTGGCCCCTGATAACCTGTATTCTAGTTTCTGACTCTATGACTTTGCTTATTCTAATTACTTCTTATTGGTGAGATGATACAATATGTCTTTTTCAACATGTCTTCAAGGTTCATCCATGATGTCTTATGTATCAGAAAGTCATTTCTTTTTACAGCTGAATAATATTCCATTGTATGTATATACCACATTTAGTTTAACCATTCATTGGTTGATGAACACTTGGGGTGCCTCCATCTTTTGGCAATTGTGAATAATGCCGCTACGAAAATCAATTGCAATTATTTGTTAAAGTCCCTACTTCCAATTCTTTGGGGAGTATACCTAGCAGTGGGATTGTTGGGTCATATGGTAATTCTATACTTTCTGAGGAACTGTCAAACTGTCTTCCACAGCAGATGCACCATTTTACAGTTCCATCAGTAATGAAAAATGTTCATATTTCTTTATATCCTTTCCAACACTTTTTTTTTTTTTTAAATAGTATTCATTCTAGTGGATGTGAAATGGCATCTCATTGTGATTTTGGCATTTCTTTGGTTAATTACTTTGAGCATCTTTTCTTGTGGTTTTTGGCCATTTGTATATCTCTGGGAAAATGTTTATACAAGTCTTTTGCCCATTTTTTTTGGTGTTTTATTACTTTTACTAGTGAAATAGGTTTATAGAAAAATCATGCATAAAATATAGTTCCCATATACCACTCCATTATCAACACCTTGAATTAGTGTGGTGCATTTGTTACAATTATGAAAGAACATAAAAAAAAATAATTGTACTAATAGCTATAGTCTATCATTTACATTAGGGTTCATAGTATACAGTCCTATTGTTTTTTTTTCTTTTGATTTTTATTATGGTAATATATACACAGCCTAAAATTTCCCCTTTTAACCATATTCAGATACTTAATTCAGTGCTGTTCATTATATTCAGTGTTGTGCTACCACCATCCACTACCAAAACTTTTCTGTCAGCCCAATAGAAACTCTGTAAAATTTGAGCATTAACTCCCCATTCCTACACCATTTTAAAATTAGGTGGTTTGTCTTTTTGTTGTTGAGTTGTAGGATTTCTTTATATATTCTGGATATTAAACCCTTATTGGATATGAGGTTTCCAAATATTTTCTCCCATTCTGTAGGTTGTCATTTTTTTTTTTTTTGTCTTGTTTTTTAGGAGGTACCAGGGATTGAACCTAGGACCTCGTACATGGGAAGCAGGCACTCAACCACTTGAGCACATTTGCCCTCCTGTCATTTTTCAGATAGGGAAAATTCATTGTGAAGAATTCCTCATTATCCCCCATAATTTTCTTAAATTATTAAACAATATTAAGAGTGTTCCAGTTGTAAGAATTACATATACATTATTTATGGCAATATTAGATTCAAGGTTAATAAATCTTCAATATAGCTCTGACATGCAGGTACATGAAAACATTTTTTAGTCAAACTAAATCAGAAATGTTTTAAATAGCAACTTTGAGATATATCCATATACTATACAATCCATCCAAAGTGTACATTCTATTCAGTAGGTTTTGATATGATCAGAATTGTGCATTCATCACCACAATCAATATTAAAAAGCATTTTTATTACTCCAAAAAGAGAACTCCTGCATCCCTTAGCAGTTATCTTACAATCCCTCTATCCATCCTATTGTACATATCCGCTAATCTAATTTAATTTCTATAACTTTATTTATATTTTCATTTTACATATGTGGAGTCAAACCTACTCAATAGGAAAAAATATTTGGAAACCACTTATCCAGTAAGGGTTTAATATCCATGATATATAAAGGGATCCTACAACTCAACAAAAAAAAAGGCAAATGACCCAGTTATTTGTCCATGGGCAAAAGACATGAATAGATATTTTTCCAAAGAGGAAGTACAAATGGCACCAAAGCACATGAAAGGGTGTTTAACTTCACTAGCTATTGGGGAAATGTTAATCAAAACCACAATGAGATATTGTTTCACACCTATTAGAATGGCCACTATTAAAAAACAGAAAACTACAAATGTTGGAAAGAATGTAGAGTAATAGGAATGCTTATTCACTGTTGTTAGGAGTGTAGAATGGTGCCACCAGTCTTTCTCAGGAAGTTAAATATTGAGCTACCATACAATCCAACAATCCCACTCCTAGGTATATACTCAGAAGAACTGAAAATACGGATGCAAACAGACTTGCACACTAATGCTCATAGAAGCATTATTCACAATTGCCAAAAGATGAAAATAACTCAGGTGTCCATCAGCAGATGAATGGATAAACAGAATGTGGTATGCATATGATGGAATATTATTCAGCTGTAAGAAGAAATGAAGTCATGATGCACATGACAATATGGATGAACCTTGAAGATATTATTTTGAATGAAATGAGCCAGATTCAAAAGGACAAATATTGTATGATCTCACTAATATGAACTAAATATAATAAGCAAAGTCATGGAGTTAATAACTAGAATATTTGTCACCAGAAGATAGGATGAGGATAGAGAATGGGGAACTATGGCTTAATTTGTGCAGTATTGGTAAAAAAGTTGATTGTAAATGCTTGGAATTTGGATAGAGGTGAAGATAAGACATTAGAGTGAAAGTAATTAGCAGTGCCAATATGGGGATAGGATTGAGGTTGAAAGGGAATGTTTAGGGTTGTGTATGTCAGTAGAAGAAAAGCTAAAGGATGAAACATGCTACTATATAGCATAGTGGACCTTGTTGCAGACAATGAGTATATAAATTATCATTTTACTTTCATGATGAAGTCTTTTGCCCAAAAGATTTTAATTTTGATGTCCCATTTATCTATTTTTTCTTTTTCTGCTTGTATTTTTGGTGTAAAGTGTGAAAACCATTTCCTAACAGAATGTCCTGAAGATCCTTTCCTATATTTTCTTCCAGAAGTTTTAAAGTTAGGGTTCTTATACTTGGATCTTTGGTTCATTTTGAGTTAGTTTTTGTACATGCTGTGAGGCAGGGGTCTGACTTCATTCTTTTGCATATGAATACCTATTTTTCCCAGCATCATTTTTTGAAGACTATTTCTCAATTGAATGGACTTGTCAACCATGTCAACAATCAGTTGGCCATAGATGTAAGTGCTTATATCTGAGCTCTCAACTGGCTTCCATTGGTCTATATGTCTCTCCTTGTGCCAGTACCATGCTGTTTTGATTACTGTAGCTTTGTAGTAAGTTTTAAAACCAGGAAGTATGAGTCCACCAACTTTGTTCTTTTTCAAGGTGGTTTTGGCTATTTGGGGCCCTTTACCTTACTATATAAATTTGGTAATTGGCTTTATTATTTTTGCAAAGAAGGCTGTTGGAATTTTTAATGGATTGTGTTGAATATGTAAATGTTTGAGTAGAATTGACACCTTGGCAATATTTAGTCTTCCAATTAATGAACATGAAATGTCCTTCCATTTATTTAGGTCTTCTTTGATTTCTTTTAGCAATGTTTTATAGTTTTCAGTGGAAAAGTCCTCTATATCCTTGGTGAAATATTCCTAGATATTTGCTATTTTATTTGCTATTACAAATGGAATTTTTAATTTCCTCTTTAGATTGTTCATTGCTAGTATATAGAAATATGACTGACTTTTTCCTTTTGATCTTATACCCTACCACATTGCTAAACTTGTTTTAGCTCTGGTAGCTCTGCTGTAGATTTTTCAGAATTTTCTATATATAGAATAGTCATTTGCAAATAGTTTCACTTCTACCTTTCCAATTTGGATGCCTTTTATTTTATTTTTTTGCCTAAATGCTCTGGCTAGAAATTCTAGAACAATGGTGACAGTGGGCATCCTTGACTCATTCCTGGATCTTAAAGGGAAAGCTTTGTCTTTCTCCATTGAATATGACATTAGCATTTGATTCCGCTATATGTCCTTTATCACGTTGAGGAAGTTTCCTTCTATTCCTAGTTTACTAAGATTTTTTTTTTTTTCAACCAAGAAGTCGAATTCCTTTTCTGTGTCAGTTGAGATGACCATGTGGGGTTTTTTCCTTTTTTTTTTTTTTTTTTTAAATTAATGTGGTATGTTGCATTAATTTTCTTATGTTGAACTGCCCTTCCATACCTAAGATGAATCACACTTGATTATGGTATAGGACTCTTTCAATGTGCTGTTGGATTCAGTTTGCTAGTATTTTGAGGATTTTTAAATACATCTTCATAAGTGTAATTGTTCTATAATTTTCTTGTGGTCTCTTTATATAACTTTGGTATGAGGGTGATGTTGGCCCCATAGAATGAATTATCAAGTGTTCCTTCTTCAATTTTTTTTTGAAGAGTTTGAGCAGGACTGGTGTGTTTTTATGTTTGCTAAAATTCTCCTGTGAAGTTATCTGGTCCTAGACTTTTCTTTGTTGGGAGTGTTGTGTTTTTCTTTGTTGTTGTTGTTTTTTTTTAATTTTTATTTTTTTAAAAGATACTTACATTACATAAATGTTATAAAAAATATAGGGGATTCCCATATGTCCCACTCCCCACATGTCCCACAATTTCCCACATTAACAACATCTCGCATTAGTGTGGTACATTCATTGCAATTGATGAACACATTTTGGAGCATTGCCACTAAGCATGGATTACAGTTAGCATGGATTACAGTTTACATTGTAGTTTACTCTCTCTCTGACCCAATTCTGTAGGTTATGGCAAGATATATAATAGCCTGTATCTGTCATTGCAATGTCATTCAGGACAATTCCCAAGTCCTGAAAATGCCTCTGTATTACACCTGATATTCCCTCTCTGTGCCCTCAGAACCTCCAGTGGCCACTGCCTCCATATCAATGATATAATTCTTCCATTGCTAGAATCACAATAAGTCTGTAGTAGAATACCAATAAGTCTTCTTTAGACCATAGTTCATTCCCCAATCCTGAGGATTCTGGGATGGTGATGTCCACTTCACCTCTAATTGAGAGGGGCCTTCGATCCCATGGGGCTGATGGATGGGACTGTCTTGCTTGTAGTTGTAGACTCTCTTAGTTCCTTGGTGTGGTGGTTGTCCATCATCACCTCCTTGTTAGTTGTCCTGGGTGAGACCAATGAACTGTAGAGTAGGTCTTGCAACTCCGTTGAGATTCAGGGCCCAGCTGGCACATGGAAACCCAAAGATTTAAGTCTCTTGGACATACACCTACCAACTCTAGTAGTAATTATAGGTTCAAATAGAAGGCTAGAAGAGCCACGTGTAGGGAAACCACAACTGAGTCCAACTCTGTCACTCTGGGGAGCATAAATTTCAAAGTAGGGCCCATTGGCAAGACACCTAACTCCTGAGCTATCTGCCCTGACTATAGTGTCTGGATGTCTTCAGAGTCCCCAGGAGCCCTGCTATTTGGGGTAGTATATACTTTGGCAGTCAATGAAATCCTGCTGAGATGTTCATAAGCGTAACCCCTGGAATGACCTCCTGACTCACTTTGAAGTCTCTTAGTCATATAAACTCATTTGTCCTTACCTTTTCCCCTTTTGGTCAAGTTCTTTTTCCATGTTGGGACGGTTTTGATGACTGATTCAATCTCTTCATTATCGGTCAGTTGAGATCTTCTATTTTCTCTTGGGTCAGTGTAGGTAGTTTGTGTGTCTAGGATTTTGTCCATTTCAGCTAGGTTTACTAATTTAATGGCATACAGTTGTTTGTTTATAGTATCTTCTTATAATCCTTTTCATTTTTCTCTCCCCTTTCATTGCTGATTTTAGTTGTCATCTCTTTTTTTTGTCAATCTAGCTAAAGATTTGTAGATTTTATTGCCCTTTCCAAAGAACCAACTTTGGTTTCATTGATTCTATTGATTTTTTTCTTTAATTTATTTCTGCTCTAATTTTTTTTTTCCTTTTCCTTGCTTTGGATTTAGCTTGCTCTTTTTCTACCTCCTCTAGCTGTGAAGTTAGGTAATGGAGTTGAGATCTTTCTTCTTTTTTAATGTAAGCATTTAGAGCTATAAGTTTCCTTCTCAGCTCTGCCTTTGCTACATCCCATCAGTTTTGGTATGTTGTGTTTTCATTTGCCTCAATATATTCCTAGTTTCCCTTGTGATTTCTTCTTTGACCCATTGGTTGTTCAAGAGTGTGTTGTTTAATTTCCTCATATTGGTGTATTTTCCATTTCTCCCTCATTGATTTCTAGCTTCATTCCATTGTAATTGGAGAAGATACACTGTGTGTCTCTAATATTTTTAAATTTGAGACTTATGTGACTTAACATCTGATCTGGAGAATGTTCCTTGTACACTACAGAATCGTGTATTCTGCTATCATCACTAAATTTTAAAATGAGACATTAAACCTATTTTTTAAAGACCATCTAGGAGTGCTCTAACTTCTTGTTCTACTTTAAAACAACTGACTTGTAGATCTGCAGCTCCAACCCTCTCCCTCTCTTTGATTGTGTCCACAGCTTCTTGAATCCCTTGTCTTCCTTTATTCTAGAATTCCTATTGTGTGCTGGAATATATCCTCAAATATATTGGTCAGAAATGTGTATAGGAGATAACTTTGAGTCCTTAAATATCTGAATTTCCTCTACTTCTACTCCAATGCTAAAATAAAGAAAATTGTACCTCAAAATGTTACCATATTTCTCAGATGGCTGAATGTTTTTTGTTTTTCTTTTAAAAAAGCACTTCTTCCTCTTTAGCCTGGGGATGAATTCCTGCTACCAGGCTCACACAAGCAGTCTGTCTAGGCATCCCATTATTTTTAATGGCTGCATAGTAATCCATTGTTTATTTAACTAAAAGATAACTGTGAACATTTAGATTAAAAAAAAAAAATTGTCTTCAGAAACATGCTATGAATGCTATGATGAACATTCTTATCCTTAACAGAAAACTCTTATATAGAGGTTACTGTGTGCCAGTATTTGTCTATGTATTTTATATACATTAACTTATTAATTCCCACAACAATCCTATGTTTGTTTACTGCTATTATCCCCCTTTTATAGATAAGGAAACTGAGGCACAGAGTGGTTAAGTGATTTATACAAAGTCAGACAGCTTGTAAATGGCAAAGTTAGGATTGATCTCAAGCAGTTTGTCTCCAGAAACCTGCCCTTAACACCTGCTATTTCCTTCACATAAATTCCTGGAGGTGGAACTGAGGGGGTTATAAAAAGGGCATCCCACTTTTTTTAATTAAAGAAGGAAGCCCTTGTAATTACTTGTTAGGGACACAACAGTAGAACTTGAGTTGATTTGTAATCTGAGGTTTCTAGTTTCATAATAAAAATTCCAGAGACACTCAAGGGTGGCTCAGAGGGATTCTAGGTGTTAAAGAAGTGAACTCTGAGAATTGAAGAAATACTATCCATTTATAATTCTGTAGTGGAAAATTGCTTTTGCTGTTGGCAAAAGTCAATTTTATCATCTATTCCTCTTCTGGAGCTTTATGTTGTCCTGTTTATTCCCCAGAGAGAGGAAAAAAATAAGTAGAATAGAAAACTGACTTAGCCATGGGCTTGTACCATACTGATAGTCGCAATTGGAACTCCTCATCCAAGCTCTTGCTTATACATGCCACTTGAGAGTGTAATCCACAGTTTATATGGTCTGATTTTATTTTATTTTTTAAAGTACTAATGCATTTGGGGAGTAGAATCCAAGACAGGGAAGAGGGATATTAATATACAAAAGCTACAGGTCTGTTAAATCACACCACTGAGTGATCTTCTTATACTGGGATTATATGTTCATTTAAAGAAAGTCTATTGCTGAATACCAGCTGAATTTGTTCTTTTTTGGGGGGAGGGGTTGGGAATGGAGGAGGCTTTGAATGAATATTATATATTCATTGCAATTTCTGCTGCCTTATTTCTGCATGCTAAGAAATGAAACTTTCAGAGGCCGATTTTACAAAGAATGTAGCAACTTTTAAATAAGTTTTGTTGCTTCTATTTATTTGATATCAGTCAATTGGTAGCAGTCGAAGTCTAAGGCTGAAGTAAAAAGGAATAATCAGTATATTATAGCTAAGGAAATAGCCTTTGGAAGAGTTATTGTTCAAAGGGATGTACAATTAAAATTCCTGAGTATGGGCATTTCCAGGGAAGCAGTCAAGACCTAGAATACTATTGCCAGTCCCAATATTTTTTCTTAGTTGCTGAGTTGCAGTTGAATTGTATTTATATGTTTTAATCTAAATTTTTGTTTTTTTGAGAGAATCTTTCCAGAAATGTGTGTAGGAATATAGAGAATAAAGAACCAGATGTTCTTGAAGAATGGAAAGATGTGGATGAGCTTTATTTTGCAGGGTCATACATACCAAAGTGATAATGCAGGTGAAATGGGCCGTTGGGACTCTCAGTATTATATTTGCCTTTCAGTGAACTCCTATGTTCGTTCCCTCTTGTACACATAGTACACTGTTTTTTAGTAGAGTAATTTCTAATAGGTTCATGCTTACCCAAATGGTGAAATAATTTTCAATGTATGTTTTTCTTGAGATATTTTAAACACAAGCACAAAGTATGATGCCAAAAATGCAGTTGAGGTCAACAAAATTGAGTAAGCAAAACAAATTGGGAGATTTGGACTACCAAATATAAAGATTGATTACTTTGTATTTATAAGACAGAGTGGTATTGGCATAAGATCAGAAAAATAGATCAATGGAATTGAAAAGGTCAATGGAGAGGTACGTGGAAATTTGATAATAACAGATGGAATTTGAAAAGCATGTACACAAGACAATATAATAAATTTTGAAATCAGAATTTAAAATAAAATAGGAGGCCATGTTTAGGACTTTGAAATAGAGAAGTATTTAACACAAAATATAGACCAGAGAGGAAAAATTGATAAATTTAGCTATATAAAAATTAAAAACTGCTTTTTATTAGAAGATACCATAAAAGAAAATAAAAACAAGTCACAGAAGATATGCAATACTGAAAAATTATCCAAAGTGTATTAAAAACTTGTATAAGCATTTTAAAAAAATAAATTACATAGAAAAATGAGCAAAGGATATGAACAGACAATTCTAAGAATCAGAAAATGGAATGGCCAAGAACTTCTAATCAGGAAAATACTACACGTATACACTACGTCATAGTTATCAGAATTGCAAATCCAGGCTGAAAATATCAAGTGGTGATGAGAATGCAGAACAATAAGGCTCTTCTGCAATCCTGGTGGGAATATAAATTACCATAATCATTTGGGGGTGTGGTTTGGCAATCCAAGGAAAAGTTACCTCTGCACCTATCATCGGATCCCAGTAACTCAATTTCTAGATACATACCTTGGAGAAACTCTCACTCAAGTGCCCAAGGAGATATGTAGAACAGTATTTATAGCAACTTTGTTTGTAGTAATAAAAATTGGAAACAACTTAAACGTCCCATCAGTGGGAGAATGGATCAATAAATTATGGTATACCCATAATGGAATACTATGGAGCAGTAGCTAGAGTGACAAATATAAAGCTGAACTAAGAAAGGAAGTTGCTGAAGAAAACACATAGCATCACAGCATGCATAAAAATTGAAGAACATATTATTTAATATCTTGTGTAGGGATCCATGCATAGTACCATACATTCTTTTTTTTTTTTTTTTTTTTTTTTTTAAACTATGACATATCAAATTCTCAAAGTGTTTACTTCTAAGGATGTGAGTGAGAGGGTCGATAATAATGGGGAGAAGACGTATGTGCTTCTATTTGATTATTTCAACATCCAGGTGTCATGTGAATTTTTTTTTTTACTGTGTCCTTGAGGTAGAGCTCTCTTTGAATTGTAAATTGGCTTCAGCCAAGTTTGAGCTGGTTGTTGGACATAACTCCAATGTTACCTCTGCCTATGGCATGTGATGTGATCTGAGTTATCACTTACTTTCTGGACACCCAAGCTTCCTTCAGGGAAAAATGGAAATGCCAATATTTGGTGTACAAATCATAGAATTAATATTTGGCTCTTTGAGCCAATTAAGGCTTCTTTTACCTCAAAGGCAGGTAAAAGAGACAAACACACCAAAGGTCCTAGGTGACTATGACTGAGTTTAGGAGGGGCCTGGTTTTGGAGTGGGGCTTCTTGGAAGATTTCTGCCCTTCTAGACTTCCACCTCCCCCAGTTCAATTTCCATGATAAGGAACCATTTTTTCATTGCCTTGGAAGTCCCTGGGAATACAGTGGGGCTCTGGAAGCATTTCTAATAGTAAAGTCCCTGGATGGAAGCAAGGGGCCAGGAGAAGTCCTTGTAAAGCCCCTCAATGAAGGAGGCTGGGGATTGGGGTGGTGGTGGTGGGAATGCCACCTTGTTTTCTACTCACCCCTAAAAATCAAGGCAAACAATGGAGAAGAACTTCGGATAGAGTGAGGCATGGAATTATTGCTTAGTTTAGGAACCTATGAAAAAATGCTTTCAGATATGTAAGAAGACCGTAATATATTGTAAGGATGATCACTTCAGGATAGCAATGTACATCCCCCAAACAAAAGAAGGAATGTTTTCAGAGTGCTCTGTAATTGGGGTTGCCATTCTTTATCTTTTAAATTTGTATTTCAGAACAGTTTCTGGATTATCAAGAGAAATTAGAGAATGGTTTATCCAAGTCCTTCCTAACCCACTCACAACCTTTAACTTATTTGAGCAAAAGATCAGGAACTAATGGTAGAATAGAAACCTGTTTGGGTGTATTTGTGGATGCTGTAGACAAATATAAAAGTATCACTGATTGCCCTTCTCCTTATACTTGGATTCTTGGTTCCAAGGCAGAACACTATTGGGTAGAGGCAGCTGATGATGCATGTGATACCAATGCATCTTGTTATGTTATAACTTGGATGATGGTTAATTGGCTGATTGTTATGGGGAAAGTTGTAGGAATAAGCTTGTTTTCAAAGATCATCTGAGCAAGCAAGATGTGCCCTCTAGAAAACCTACCCTCTGCTTAGCCCACTTATAGAATAGCTAAAATTTTAAAAAAATTGTCAATACTTAGTGCTGGCAAGGATGTGAAGCAAATGAAACTCTTAGATTGCTGGTAGGAGTGCAAAATAGTACAGCCACAAAGGAAAACAGTTTGGTAGTTTCATTTACAGTTAAATATGCATCTATCATTTGGCTCAGCAATTCTACTTCCAAAGGAATTGAAAACACAAAGACTCATAAGGAAATGTTTTCAGCAGCTTTATTCATAATCACTATTCCATTCCTATGTATTTTCCCAAGAGAAATAAGAGTGTATATACCAAGACTTATATACAAATGTTAATAGCAGCTTTCTTTGTAGCTCTAAACTGGAAACAACCCAAAAGTCCTTCAGTTAGTGAATGGAACAACAAATTGTGTCATATCCATACAATAGAATATTTTGCTCAGCAGGAAAAAAGGATGAACCATTGATTCATGCCACAACTAGATGGATATCAAAAACATTATGCTAAGTGAAAGAATTTAGACAAAAAAGGCCCCCTACTGTATGTTTCTCTTTATATGATAGACATTAGGCCATAAGGATCAGGGGAGGGGACTGACTGAAGGGACATGAGGGGCATTTTATGTGAAGGAAGTGTTCTCTATCTTGATTGTGGTGATGGCTATGCTTGTGTGTCTATCAATTTGTCAAATTGTATGCTTAAGCGTAAACTTGATTGTTTATAACTGTGTTTATCTCAAACACAGTTACGGAAAAAATAGACATGAACAAAGAAATAGCAGAAAAGCACAAAGAATGAAAGAATGAAAAATAATTAAACAAGAGTAAAAGGGAAATTAGGTGATGATAAACAGCAATGTTCATGACCAAGATGTGACAATCCTAAACTTTAAGCACCTAGCAATGTAGCAGCTAAATATATCAAGCAAAAATTATTAGGTATGCAGGACAAGCTTGATGGAGATGAAATTCAATTACAGTGTGAGAGATTGTTACACCTCTTTCAGAATATAGTAAACAAAAGTAGAAAAACTGAACAATACAAAAACAAGCTAACAAATCTATATGACCCTTGATACATTGAACTTTACAGTCCTTGACAATTGAATATATATTTCTTTTCCCTCTGTATATGGAAGGCTTTAAAAGCTGATTGTGTTTTGGCCAAAAAGAAAACCATAACTGACTTCATGTAAAAACTGGGATAGTTTTCCATCTTTTCTTATTGTCTGTTTATGCATAAATAAAATAGAAAATGGGTTTGGTGTGACCAGAAATGCTCCTGAAATACTTGGAAGAGAAAAAGGCAAGGCTCTGAGTAACTCGGGGAGTAAGATTCTATTTTTTTTTTTTTAAACAAAGAACCATGTCTCTAATAACTTAAAAAATAAATATACAAATATTTGTATAAGCAAGGAGGAAGTTGTGGAAGGACACACACTAGGTTGTTGGTTACCTCAGAAGGTGGGAGGGGATAGGGAAAGAGAACTAGCATTCTCTTTATACATTAATGTAATTTCATGTTAAATACTAGTGGATGTACCCAGAGAGGACAGGCATGTTCCAAGAAGAGACATTTGTTATATCTAAAAGGAAGTCTGGGCTAACACTGTTTAGCCACTGTAGGGGGAAAGTTTTGAAAATATAACAGAAGCCTTTATGCTAAGAAAGAAGAACGATTTCCCAGTGTATGAACTTTTCTCTCATACTAATAGAAGCAGAAGCACTATTCAAAAATTTTACCATGAAATTTAGTGCCAAGGTTTAATTTGGTGAGAATGAGGTTAATATTCTATCACTGGTAGCAAACGGCAACCATCAGTATTCAGTCTGAGCACTTAATTGCAGCTTGAAACACAATGAGCTATGAATATGGAGTTTTGGAGGCAGTGCAGCATAAGCGATATCTCCGGGACTCTCAGGACCAGCAAAAGAAGTAACAGTTGCTTTATGAAATCTCCCCCTTCTCAAATGCATTGCACAGCAAGAACTTCATTGGGCATCATGTTAGACCTTATTCTGTTCCAGCAGGTGTCTATAGTCCTAAAATACTTTTTTTTTTTTTTTTAAATGTATGTTTCTATTAAAAAGTTCTTGTGGCCACACAGTAGTAGCCTCCAGATTACTAGAAACACCTCAGGGAAAGCTGTTGCAATATGCAAACTTGGATACATGTTGAGATGTTAATCTCAAATATTTGTAGTTACCCTGCTCTCTCAGAGTATTTGAGGAAATAGTAATTTGGGGAGAACAACAAAACTGTAACTCAGAGAAAAGGGATTTATGATTTGGTACTATGCAGTGTATTTACAAGGGAAGGATGGGAATCCCATCTGCTTTATGTAAGCAAGTTTGCTCAGATTATATAATTGTTTCCTTCTTTTGGGTCTCTAGAAGTCTGGATTAAAAAGGAACCACTTGTCAGGAAAAATTATGAAAGGTGTTTAAATGGGCAAAGAAATATTAGTGGGTGTCTTGCCTTGCTCATCCATCCGGGTTATCTCTGTCTTTAATAGTTTTGAGCTATTTTGCAACTCTGTAAATTGTAGAAAACTGATAATACAAATGATTTTCCCATTAATTGTATATAGTGAAATGCAATTACTTATTGCCCAATGCATAGGCCATTTTGCATTACTTATAAACTCATTTCAGAGTTCCTTTATTCCTCATATATGTATCCTCTGTCTTTTCCTGTGAATGGGTTATAATACCTCAGTTGAGTTAAAGTCTATGATACATGTTCTTTTTATATTTTAATGAATGTTATGATTTTATCTTAAAATTATGCTCTAATATACTTCTGGAAAAGATTAATCATTATGCCCTAAAGCATATCCCAGAGAACATTCCACAAAATATTAGTTCTTTTGGATACTAATAGGAATTATGTGGGAATGGGTGACCAGTTCTATGAGCAACAATGTTTTGGGAAATGTAGAATTAAACAAATCTTTACTGCAAGATTTATCAGCCTTAAATTTGCCATTATTCAATCTTCAGGAGAAGAATTTATTTTGCTGAGTTTCCCCAAATCACTTGGCCATGGAATACTCTGGGAAAGACACTATGAGAAGTCCTATATCAGGGGGAATTGTTCATAAGAGTTCAGTGAGGATATGCTAAACCCATTTTGGCTCTGGTAGGGAAAGACAGAGAAGGTACAAATTTAAAGAAAAGGGATTAAAGGAAAGGTGGAAAGGAACCAAAATAAACTTCACCTTTGTGGAATTTTGATCAATAATTGGCTCCAAATGAGGTGCCCAACTGACCCTTTTGTAGTCACAGAAATGTGTGTGCCTATTAGCACACGGCTTAGTACAGGCATACTTTGGAGATATTGTAGGTTTGGTTTGAGATCACTGCAATACAGCAAATATCATAACAAAAAGTTACATGAATTTTTTGGTTTCCCAGGGCATACAAAAATTATGTTTACACCGTACTGTAATCTATTAGTGTACAATAGCATTATGTCTAAAAATGTACATACCTTAATTTAAAAATACTTCATTGCTTAAAAATGCTAACCATCATCTGAGCCTTCAGCAAGTCATATATATATATATATATATATAGTTGTTTGTTTGTTTTTGCCAGTGAAGGGTCTCAATGTTGATGGCTGCTGACTGATCAGGATGGTGGTTACAGCAGACTGGGGTGGCTATGGCAATTTCTTAAAGCAACAGTGAAGTTTGCCACATCCATTGATTCTTCCTTTCACAAAAGATTTCTCTGTAGCATGAGATACTGTTTGATAGCATTTTACCCATGGTAAAACTCCTTTCAAAATTGGAGTCAGTCCTCTCAAACTCTGTCACTGCTGATCAGCTAAGTTGATGTAATATTCTACGTCTTTTGTTGTCATTTCAACCATGTTCACAGCATCTTCACCAAGAGTATATTATAGCCCAATAAACCAATTTCTTTGTTCATCCATATGAAGCAAATACTCATCAGTTAATTTTATTATAAGATTGCAGCAGTTTAGTCACATCTTCAGGCTCCACTTCTAATTTTGGTTCTCTTGCTATTTCCACCACATCTGCAGTTACTTCCTCCACTGAAGTCTTGAACCCCTCCAAGTCATCCATGATGGTTGGAATCAACTTCTTAAAACTTCCTATTAATGTGAATATCTTGATCTCCTCCTTTGAATTGTGAATGTTCTTAATGGGATCTAGAATGGTGAATCCTTTCCAGGAGGTTCTCAGTTTTGCCCAGATGCATCAGAGGAATCACTGTCTATGGCAAATGAGGCTTGATGAAATGCGTTTCTTCAATAATAAAATTTGAAAGTCAAAATGTCTCCTCAATCCATAGGCTGCAGTTTGGATATTGTGTTAGCAGGCATGAAAACAAGATTCATCTTGCTGTACATCTCCATCAGAGCTCTTGGTTGACCAGGTATATTGTCAATGAGCAGTAATGTTGAAAGAAATCCTTTTTTAACTTCTTCTGAGCAGTAGTTCTCAACAGTGGCCTTAAAATATTCAGTAAACCATGCTGTCAACAGATGTGCTGTCATCCAGGTTTTGTTGTTCCATTTATAGAGCACAGGCAAAGTAGATTTATCCTAATTCTTAAGGGCCCTAAGATTTTTGAAATGGTAAATGAGCATTAGCTTCACTTAAAGTCCCTTGCATTAGCCCATAATAAGAGAGTTGGCTTGTTTTTTGAAGCCTTGAAGCTAGGCATTGGCGTCTCCTCTCCAGCTGTGAAAGTCCTAGATGGCATCTTCTTCCACTAGAAGGCTGCTTTGTCTACACTGAAAATCGGTTGTTTAATGGAGCCACCTTTATCAATTATTATCTTAGCTAGATCTTCTGGATAACTTGCTGCAGCTTCTATAGAAGCACCTGTTGCTTCACCTTGTACTCTTATGTGAAAGAGATGGCTTCTTTCCTTAAACCTCCTGAACCAGCTTCTGCTAGCTTCAAACTTCCCTTCTGAAACTTTCTTACCTCTTCTAGTCTTCATAGTATTGAGGAGAGTTAGGCCCTTGCTCTGGATTAGGCTTCGGTTTAAGGGAATGTCGTGACTAGTTTGACCCTCTATCCACACCACTCAAACTTTTGTACAAATGGGCAAAATTTAGGTGGTTCTGCTTTCTTATCATTCATGTGTTCACTGGATTAACACTTTTAATCTTTCGTGAACTTTTCCTTTGCATTCACAACTTGGCTAGCTGGCCCAAGAGATCTAACTTTTGGCTTATTGTAACTTCTGACATACTTACCTCCCTAAGAGTACTCTTTTCTAGTTTTCCCATTTAAATTGTGACTCTTCCTTTCACTTGAACATTTAGAGGCCATTGTGGGGCTATTGTCCTAATTTCATTATTATTGTGTCTCACAGAATAGGGAGGCCTGAGAAGAGAGATAAAAGACAGGGGAATGACTGATCATGGAGTAGTCAGAAAACAGGACATTTATTAAGTTTGCCATCTTATATGGGAGTGGTTCATGGCACCCAAAACAACTACAATAGTAACACAAAGATCACACATCACAGGTAAACATAACAGATATTATAAAAATGCAAAAGTTTGAAATATTGAGAGAATTATCAAAATGGTGTCAATAGACTTGCTTGATGCAGGGTTGCCATGAAGCTTCAATTTGTTAAAAAATGCAATATCTGTGAAGTTTAATGAAGCAAAGCACAATGAAATGAGGTATGCTTGTACAGGGACTATAATTCATGTTCAATGTAACT
The DNA here is from genome assembly GCA_026826555.1 of Tolypeutes matacus. NCBI lineage: Eukaryota > Metazoa > Chordata > Mammalia > Cingulata > Chlamyphoridae > Tolypeutes > Tolypeutes matacus. The sequence continues at coordinate 3,525,536 of JAKSZT010054395.1, forward strand.
TTGAGTGTCTATGTAGTATCTGGCACCAGGGAAACCATGCCAAATTTTGACTAGATCTTGGATGGAACTATAAAGCTTATTTATAACCAGCCCATTTGGGTCAGTGGGGGCATTTGGAAATGTGGAGAAGTTTGGTATGAGTGAGGAAAGGAAGAGTTGTGTCTTCTGCTCCTGAAGATCTGGAAGATTCCCAGGTTCATTTGGCTATTGCACATTGTACCTGGAATTGCTGGGGTGGGGATGGAGGCTAGGGATCTGGAGACATGAGGGTTAGGGAGTACTGTTTTCCATAGCCCCTAAAGGAGGCCCCTTAGGCTCTGGCTATATGGGCATGCAGTGAGTCATTAGCATCAGTCTAGGTCTAGTGGAGCATCCTGGCCTGATATAAGTTTGTACACCTGAAGTCTCTTTAGCTGATTGAAACTTCTCTCTGTTCCTGGGATTCGGCCAAGAACACAAATCTAATTGGAGAGCTGTGAGGTAGTATTCACTGGCAACTGAAAAACATTTATGATTCAAAAAAACATGCTGATAGATGAATACTTATTTTCATCTACAATTTCCTATTTGACTATGTAAATAGTGAAATTTTACATATTTACTATTTAATAGTCAGAATTTATTATCTTGTATTAGCCTAGAAAAGGTAATTACAAGGCAGTGATTGATAATGTAATCTTAGCAGAAGTCTTCTGCAGAACTCAAAGATTTCATTTAGCTCTGGGTCCCAAGACTGGAAAGCAGATACCTAGAGGTTTACAGAGAGATTTGGTGAGAGGTGGTGGTGATGGATCAGTAGCAACAGCACAGGGTCTAAGAAGCCTTACTTGGTTAGTGTTTGAAGAACTACCCTCCCTTTGCCCTGGTTTCTGGGTTTCCCACTTCAAATTCAGGAGGGTATGCCACTGACAAATACATAAGCCAGGCTCTAAATATTTGAATCTAGCAGAGAAAGCATGAAATTTGGGCTCTGATTTATTTTTAGAGAGTCATTTTTCCCTGATTTTAAAACAACTTTTCTTTCAATAAATATTTAATGGACGTATATAATATGTCAGACATTTCTTATGTTCATTTAAAATATTCTGGAAAATACTGATAAAAAGTATAAAGACACATTAAAGTCACCAATTCCATTACACAAGAGGTAGCCAATACTGAAAATGTTGTGTATGTTTTTCTAGTCTTTTCCTTATGTATACATGCATGTGTTTTCAGAATTATATTAAAACATATCACAATAAATCACTAAAATCATTAATATATTAAAAATTGCAATCATGCTATATATTGAACTTTGTATACTGATTTTTTTCAGTTGAATTATGATATACATTTTCTTATGATATTAAGTATTATTCAGAAGCTTGAAAAATTTTTTTAAGCTTAACTTTTTTTGATCTCCAATTTATTTAATTCTCTATTTTTATAGAATTGTTTCCAAGTCTTTGCTGTCATAAATAAGACAATTAAGGCCCTTCCACATAGACTTCAATCAAATCTCTGATTGCCTTAGGACAAATTTCTTAATATGGAATTACTATGTAAAGGCACATGCATATATTTTATCCCCTTGAAGGGGTCTGCCAAATTAGACCCTTACAAGCATAGTATGAAAAAGTCTGTTTCATTGGACTAATGTTTTCATTAGAATTTTGAGATCAGTGAATGAGATCAGTGTTGGGAAAACTTGAGCACTAAGGCGGATAAGTTTATTTTTCTTCTTCTCATTGATGTGGCTCTAGCCTTTGGGAGGGAACATGATCAGAAGGCCAACTATATCCTGTCTTCTGTGTAGCCGGTCCCCAGCCAGAAGCTGACTGATGTGGGAGGCCATCTGGGGAGTGGGAGATTGTCGTCCAGAGGACAATCTGCTTGTGGATGCTGATCACTGTCTGGATGAACCTGGGGAATTCATATCAGCACCAGCTTGGCCCTGGCCTCCTGCTTAAGGAGCAGTTGGAGACTGTTTTGTTTCCTGATTGCCAAAATAAAAACCATGCAATGGGTTGCCTTAAAGGGAATTATTGGTTCATGGTTTTGAGGGTAGAAGTAAAAAATCAAGGCATCATCAAGGTGATGCTTTTTCCTGGAAGACTGTGGAATTCTGGGATTGGCTGTTGGCAATCCTCGGTCCTTGGCTTTTCTGTCACATGACAATACTCATGGCAGCCTCTCCTGTCTTCTCTGGGTTCTGTTGACTTCGGACTTCTTCATGGCTTTCTCCCTCTATGTCTTTTACTCTGCATATAAAGGACTCCAGTGATAGAATTAAGACCCAACCTAATTGGGCTGGGCCACACCTTAACTGAAGTAGCCTCATCAAAAGGTCCTATTTACAATGGGTTAACACCCACAGTAATGGCTTAAGATAATGAACATGTTTTTCTGGGGTACATAACTCCATCCCACCTCAGGGGCAGATGTCCCTTGGCAGCTGCCCTGACAGTCAGACTGGCTTGAGGTCATCACTGGCATATTCCTTGAGATGTGCTGAGCATTCAGGAAGGCAGGAAAGGGGAAGAATCCCCACCCAGACACTCAGAAAATTAGTGAAGTTAAGAGGGCCCAGGGCCAATGAACACATGATTTTCTGTCTCTGTTTGAGTTTGGATTTTAGATGTGAGACCTGTGCTAAGGTCTTACATCTTTTCTGGTTCTGATGCTTTTGAAAGTGAGATTTTATAACTCGTTCCTCTATGCATTCAGGTATTGGTAATTTGTGTCACTTCTGCGTTATATTTATTTGGTGCAAATGCCTAAGTAAGCATAAAACCTTGCACAGTATATAGCAGAAACCTATAAGAATCTTGCTTGGCAGATTTTATGTAATATTTTTCTGCATTATTTTATTAGGCATTTTTTTATAGGCCACTATTTTGACAAGCTACTGTTGGAAAGGTAATTTGCCAGAAAGTTTGCCTTATAATTGTTCCACAAATAGGATTTTCTGTGCTTCTTTATAAATATAAAAATTTAGGCTTAATGTCTTTAAAATATTTTGTGAATCACAAGATTGATTTCACATTAGTTTAGAAAACTTACCTGTTCATTGGTTATAAATACAAGTATAATTTATTAATTTAGTAATTTACTAAATGATCCACTAAGAAACTGCTGAATATTTTGTTAACTGGTCATAATCAAAACAGTTGCCCCACAAATACAATAAGAGCTTTCATTTCTCTCTCTTCCCCTTCTCTATCTTCTTACTCCTCATTCCCCTACCAAACCATAATTTTAGGTCTATTTAGTAGAAATAAGCCAAAGAGGAGTAAACAGGTATAACTGCCATTCTTTTTTCTTAAATATATTTCAAATGATCTTTCTAATAAATTTAGAAACAAAAACTAAAACTTCAGGGTCTGTTAAGGGTCAGAATTACATTAATTGATTTATTTTTTTGTCTTTAACAATTATCAACAATAATTTCTTCCTTTTCAAAACATAAAAACAGGTTAAGAACAATGCGTAAACAAACTCATAGAACCAAAGAATGTTCAAGGGACCTTAGGAATTACCTGTTTTAAATGTCCTTGTTTTATAGATTTGGAAAACAAGGGTTGTTCTTTGGGAAATTTCAAACATATGATCAAAGATTGTTTTCTCTTGCACAAAACAAATGTTACATATTTGTTCTGCTGTAAATTTTCTATGAGGCACTTTCAGTATTTGCATGATGAACTTCAAATGCTTTACATTTTTCTACTAAGTGTTTTGGAACTGTTATTAGCAAGTCCAGTGTGATGGTTAGGCTAATGTGTCAAATTGGCCAGGTAATTGTACCCAGTTGTTTGGTCAAGCAAGCACTGGGCTAATTGTAATACGAGGACCTTTATGGACTTTAGTCATCAGTGAATTTACTGCATAGATGGCTGATTACATCTACATCAACGAGGGAGATTGCCATCAGCAATGAATGACTCTTTATCCAAGCAGTTGAATTCCTTCAAAGGGAAAGTGATTTCAGCATTCAGAGAGAATTTCCCAGCTTGTCTTTGGACAGCCAACGTCTCCGGGAAACTCATCAAGGAACTTCATTTGACCCCCTGGTTTGCAGCCTGCTTGTAGAACCTGGACTTGTGCATCCCTACGGTCACATGCAAGACTCTTATAAAATCTCATACTATTTACAGATATCTCCTGTTGATTCTGTTTCCCTAGAGAACCCTGACTAATACAACCAGTTTTATACATTTAAAACAGAGAGTATTCTGTAGTTGTTTTGGGACTGAAATCCAGCATACACATTAAAAAAAAAGGGACATAGTCCTTTTAAAATAAATTTGTTTTAAAATATGTACATCTTAAGTATAGTCATTCAGAGAAAGGTTGAAAAAGACATTTATTCTTCACTTAATAAACAAATTGTACTGGTTCTTTGAATTCTTGTAGTTGGTTTTAGTGACTGAATTCTAATATCCCAAAGGGCTCCTCTAAAATAGAAGCTTTACAGGTAGACCTTCTGTGAGAGATGCTGGAAATTGATTTTTTTCCCATCACTTCAGACCTAGCAGATAGAAAAATCATGGATCAATTTAGGAGAAATGCTTTTACAGAAAACCTCAAGTTTTTATCAAACAATTACAGGTATGAAAATCCACTATAGATTTTTTATAGAGCACCTTTTCCTGATACAAACATGAGTTTTGTACAGAAAGGAGTTGCATTCTTAAGATTATATTAATGTATTTCTTTCCCTAAAAACCTTGGCTTTAAAAAAAATGTTTATTACAGTTCACTGTTCAATACATTTCATGTAAAGCTTTTAAAAGAAGAATTGTGCTTAAGGAAAGTCAGTGTTTTCAAAAACTAGAATTGATCTCTAAGTAGGTAACCATAGAAGTAATTATTTGAAGAGAAAACTAGAATTTGAGAGAATGAATTATTGGAAGCCACATTCTAGTGCTGGGAAGGTAAAAGTGGCATGTGTAAATTTTCCAGGTGAATCTGATGTCTGGTGAAACTTGGGAACATCTGTTCTCTGCACCTGCCCCTCATCTTCCTCTTATCCTGCCAAGCAATGGATGAAAAGATCCAGGGCCTCTTAGAATTCAGAAAACTGGAAAAAGCCCCCAAACCTTCAGCATGTTGAACCATGGCTTTCTCTAACAACAACTAAGAAAAAAAGCAGAAAAAAGCTGCTAAGAGTTAGGGTCAAACTGTTCAAGTTTTAGATACAAAATTGGCCTTAAGCTCTGTATTTTTCCATGAAGGAGTCTGAATGCTTGATATCCATTAAAATAGTACTAGGAAGAAATTCTATTTAGGCTTGGAGGAAAAACTAAGAAAAAATTTTAAGAACACAATGACTAATGGGCTCATTAAGAATGAGAAAGCTATGAAAATATATCCAAGTTTTTATAGCTTAAAAATTATACATGTGTATAAACTTTTGAAAGATTGCAAGAAAATCATGCTAATTGTTCAGTTTATCACACTTGACTTTTCAGACACAATGCCTTATGAGGCAATTGTTATCATGGCTTTTTTATTTCTCTCAGCAGCATACTTTCTTCTCCCCAGCCCCACCCTTCTAGTGGGAGCAGCCTTCTTCCTTTGGAAACTTTTCAACTATGCTAAATGATTTAACTTCCTCTTCCCTATACACACCTCAGGTTTGGCTATCCAGACTCCTTTGTGGGGTTTATCTTGCTGATCTGGGAGAAATTCTTCTTTCTCCTTGGGCTGAGGGCTGTATGTGACCCCAGAGCAGTCAGCAGTTATGTTCTCTGCCTGAGGGAAGGTGAACCAGCATGGAGAGAGAAACTGAAATAAGAGCTTGAAATAGAGTTAAAGTTAGCCCTAATGCTCAGAGTCCTTTTGGAACCAACTGATCTTGAAGCCTACCTTACCTGTGTCCTTGGTGTTTGATTATGTGAACCAGTGGTGAAATTTGTGCTCAGGGTAGTTTCAATGGCTTTTTGTCCTCTGCAAAAAGAATTGATTAATACCGAGTAACAGCTTATCCCCATTTGCACAAATATAAAATTAAACCTTAAATTAATTGAACAAGATGATGCTCTTTGAGAGAAAATATAATAAATTCTACATAAAACTCTTTTGGTGTTACAAGATGGAACTGGTGTTTATTTCAGGTTAACTGGGTACTTCCTATGAACTCTTAGTTGTATGTGGTTAGTTTATGGGAAATGTGATTTGACAGGGTTATATTTGAATTCATGTAATAATGGATTATATTTTAATCAATTAGCCAGGGCAAAAGAAGGTCAATGGGAGATATATATGATTTCAACAGTATGAACAATTTTTATACTTGAAGAAATGGACCAGTTATTTTTAAACCTCCTTGCCCTTAACTTGTTACATTAGTCAATGGCTTAAACAACTGTCTGGGGGACAGCTCTGCTTCAGCTCATTTTTTTTGTCTTTAGGAGTAAGAAAGTTTCTTTATCTGGCTATCATTGTTTAGGTAAAATTTTGCCTGGTGGACAGATGCAGATTAGATCAATGTTAGAAAACCTCAAGTCTACAAAGACAGTAATTGATATCTGAATACTATTTTCAATATTTCAAAAATCCTAAGGCTACTACATAATTAAAGGAGTATCTTTGGTAGAAGAAATATTCTAGAACATGAGGGTATGTAGGGAAGATAAAAGGAGCTTGGAGAAAAGTTCAGAAATTATAAGCAGATGACCTTCAGTGACACTTCCTTCTTCATTAAGCTGACTTGATTAGAGATGGAAATTTTCAGACAGTTTGAACTTCTTTAGACAAAAGTTTCTTAAAAATTATTTTTTGACCCAAATTGTTTCTCAGTGCTGCTTTTTATAGGGTTAATAAAGTAGATTAACAACAACAACAAAAAGACAAATTTCTAGGATGAATTTCTTTGATAAGAATTTGGTAAATTTCATTTACCCAGGCTTGCATCTGCATCCACTTTTGTTTCCACCTATGGAATAATGATGGGCATAATTGTATTTCTCAACCAAGAGTCACTAGTAGCTCTGGGCTCCTTACCCTACCATCAGCCTGAAGAACCTTGGTCCTGCTATAGGTATTCATACCCACTTAACAATTTTTTTTTTCTTGTCTTCACCAGAAGGCTAACTCTGTGATTTACCCCCTACTCTGCCCCCCACCGGGGTTCACTTATCAGGATGATGTGCTGAGGATGCCAGTCCAAATAGGTAATGGCAGAAAGGGATTGGAGGGAATTCAGTTTGTCATGGGGTAGAGGACTGCTACAGGGTTTGAAAATGTTCAGAATACTTGGGAGCATGATGGGTTGGTTGGTGGGTAGAGGTCTTGAGAAGCTGAGATATTGTGTGGGTATAGGGTAGGCCAAGGGTGAGGATGTTGATTGGCAGGGAAATGGATTTGAATGATGTGTTATGGCACAAGTAGAGGGATATGGAACAAGTAGGGCAGAGCATGAAGGAAGAAAAGAGCTATTGGGAGCCAGGGGTTAGGTGTGGGAGATTAGGGTCATTTTGTCCATTGTACCAGTTTCTTGAATATTTAAAACTAGGAGCTTGAAATCAAAATGCAGATTTCTTCATAGTTTGGCAGTACCTAAATATTTTTGGTTGTGAAATTCCTTTTGTCATAATATTTGACTGTATGGATCACATTCAGTAGGACAGATATTGTTAAGCAAATTTCTTATATCTTCTAGTCTCAAACTAATTGTTTTCAATCCCCATTATTTGCTTTTCTAGAACAACTTGCAGCATTGTCTGGCCAAATTATATTAGTAAGGCACAATAATTTTAACAGTGCTATGTAGGGGGAAAATGGTAGATGTACTCCAGCTAGGAATGACTAATATGGCACAGATAATGCACATAGTACAGCCCTCCAACTTCTTGCATTAGAATTAGTTGCAGGGCTGTATATGTTTCTAAAATGCATATTCCAGAGCTCTAATCCAGATAGGGCCATATTTAGGGATGAGAAAAGTTTTCTGGAACATAGTGGTGAGGCCAATAGGTGCAGAATATGCCATTCTCCAAGAGGTTAATCATCCTGTGCATTTACTGAGCTGCAATGTCTTCCTAGGTATAGTTGTTTTCCTCCTCTTTGATTCTGCCTGTATTTTGACCTAATGAAAAGCCAAAGCTTCTCATGTTCATCTCCAATTGGTAGAGACGGAATCAGAACTTTTTTCAAGTGGCTGAATAACTTTCCCAGTCATGCAGATAGTCAGTGGTTAGGCCAGGAACTTGTAGATATTCTTGGAAGATCCAATAATGGTATGAGAAAAGAAACCTGTTTTCGCTCATGCCTTTTCAGGTGTTGTCTGAGAGAACCTGGGATAGCAGACTGAGCTATAAGCATCCCACGTACAGGAAACAATTCTGAAGATGAGTCCAAATAATAGACACAAATCGAACAATGGTGAGAGAAGAGTTCTCTTGCATTGAAATAAGAGGAGTCCAAGTAATAATAATTATTAACACATATATAGTGCTTACTATGGCAGTCAGTGTTCTAAATGCTTTACATATGTAAACTAGTTTAAATCCCATAATAACTCTTTGAAGTTGATACCATTATTATCCTCATTTTACAACAAGAAAGAAAATAGAAAAGAAGAACCTTGAGTCATTGAGCAAAGGGAAAGCATGATTGGTACAGAGAAAACTCCAGGCATGGTGGTATTCACTAATGTAGATATTTGGTTGGTGCTGATGGTAGGTCCAGGTATTCTCGGAAAATAACTGGAACAAAAATATTCTCAGAACATTACCTAAGAATATGAGATACTGAGAAATTGGCTAGTGAATATGTTTCTGTTGTATTCAGTGAAGGAGAGAAACCTGGACCAGGGAAAATGTAGGACACTCCAGGTCTGGAACCAGAGAACAGAACAATGAGACAACTGCAAGGTTAGTGAAAAAAGACCTAAAGCTCAGGAGAGTTATCTTTCCTGTACAGGGATCAGGGCGGGACCCACTGATATTACAAAAACTATACAACATCTATTTAGTGTATTCAGGATGATGGGAGCTGGAAAAGAATGAGCATCCGACATAATCCTATAGGGATGCTTATTTAATTTTTCCTCAAAGAAATTATGAACAATTACATTGGGATTGAATGAGTAGGTTAAGGTGAAAAGAAGAAAAATGCATATTTGTATCTAAGAAATTCTAAGGTCAAACCCTCTCTGTCTAGATTTATGAACAACAAAAACAGAATTCTTGGTTCCTAAAACTAGACTTGTTTTCCCCAACAACATTACTTTTTCCCTTTCTCAATTTATTTGTATGAAATTTTTAAATTATGTTCCCTTAATATCTGTGGTTGTTTGGAGCTATATGTACCCCAGAAAAACATGTTCTTAAACTTAATCCATCCTTGTCGATGTGAACCTATTTTAAGTAGGAACTTGTGATGAGGTTACTTCAGTTAAGGTGTGGTCCAGTTCTAATCAGGATGTCTTAATCCTATTACTGGACTCCTGAATAAGCAGAATGAAATTCAGACAGACAGAAAGCTACAAGAAGTAAGAGCTGAAGGTAAATGGAACCTGGAAGAGAAGGGAGAAGCCAGAGAGGCTGCCATGTGCATGGCCATGCGAGAGAGGAGCCCAGGACCAAGGATCACTGGCAGCCAGCCCTAGAACCACCAGCCTTCAGAAAGATAGCATCATTTTGATGATGCTTTTATGTGCATTAGGCAGGTTTCTCTAGGGAAACAGAACTGACAGGAGATATCTGTAAATAATATGCAATTTTCTAAAATTGTCTCATGCAACCATGAGGATGCACAAGTCCAAATTCCACAGGGCAGACTGCAAATCAGGGGTTCTGATGAAAGATCCTTGATGAGTTCCAAGAGACATTGGCTGTCTAAAGTAGAGATGGGAATTTTCTCTCTCCAAATGCTGGACTCACTTCTCCTTTTAAGGCCTTCAAGTGATTGGATGAGAAGTCACTCATTGCTGATGGTAAGCGCCTCAGCTGATTGTAGATGAAACTAGTCATCTATACAATCAATTCATTGATGATTAAAGTCTATGAAATGCCCTTGTATTACAATTAGCCCAGCACTTGTTTGGCCAAACAAGTGGTCACCATTACCAGGCCAAGTTGACACATTAGCCTAACCACCACAATATGGACTTTTTCCTAGTCTCAGAACTGTGAGCTAATAAATTCCCACTGCTTAACCAACCCATTGCATTATATCTGCTCGAGCAGCCAAGGAAAATAAAACAATATATTTTTAGTATCTTATTTATAGTGATGCCCCCTATCTAATTCCTGATACTTGTAAGTTTTTTCTCAATCAGTTATGCTGAAGATTTATTATTTTGATCAATCTCCAATACCCAGTTTTGATTTAATTGGCTTTTGACTGTTGTCTTTTTTTCTATTTTATTTAATTTATTGAAATCAAGAATTAATTTCATTACTATTAGTTACTTTGGGCTCAACTGGCTGTTTTTCTATCTTAAAGTAGAAATTTAGATATATTTATTTTTATTTTGGGCCTTTCATCTTTAATAATGTAAGTATATAAAATACAAATTACCTTATACAAACTGATTTAGATTCATCCCATAAATTTTATTCAGTTCAAAATATTTTCTCATTTCCCTTTTGATTTCTTCAACTTATGGGTTATTTAGAGCTGTTATTTAATTTATAAATATTTGTGAATTTTCCAGATACCTCTAATGACTTCTAATTCGATCTCATTGTGATCAGAAAATATCTTTGGGACAATTTTAGTCCCTTTACATTTCTTTTGTTTCATGTCTTAGAATATTTTCTATTCTGGTGTATGTTTGTTTAAATTCAGTTTTTGGTTCATGTATTTTGAAGTTCTGTTATCAAGTGCATGTGCATTTAGGATTATTATGTCTTTTTGATGAATTGACCCTTTTATTATTATGACATGTTCTACTTAATCCATCATAATATTCATTGTTCTGAAATCTAGTTTGATTGATTTAACCACTCCAGCTATCTTATATTTAGTTTTGCATGGAATATATTTTCCATCTTTTTACTTTAAAACTTTTTGTGTCATATTTGATTGTAGGCAGTTTTAATTAGCTCTTGCATTTTTATCCATTGCAAAAATCTCTGCCTTTGAAATGGAATGTTCAGAATATTTATATTTCATAATACTTATCTTGATGGTTGGGTTTAAATCTACCATCCTTCCATTTATTTTCTGTTTGTCTCATTTGCTCTTTGTCCTCCTTTTCATCTTCTTCTGTCTTCTTTTGTATTAAGAGCATTTTTAGTATTCTACTACTTTATCTCCATTATTAGATTATTGACAATGCTTAGTTTAAATTTTTAGTGGTTGTCATAGGTTTAGAATATTCAAATTTAACTTATCACAGTCTACCCTCAAGTAATACTTGAAAATATGTTATCAATTCATGTATAAAATAGGAAACTTGAGAGAATATACATCCATTTTACCTGCCCCATCCTTTGCTATCATATATTCTACTTCTATGTATGTTATAAATTCCAAAATACATTATACTTTTGTTTAAACAACAAATTACCTTCTAAAAAAATTTATAAAATGTGTATAGTGGGTTAAATATTTCCCCCTCAAAATTCATGTATATCCATGTATGGTGCAGATGTGATTAATTAAGGCTCTTGAGGTAAAATCATCCTGTATTTAGGTGGTTCCTAAATCCAATGACTGGAGTCTTTTTAAGAGAAAGGAGATCAGGACACAGACATACAAACACATAGGGGAGGAGGCCATGTGAGAACAAGGCAGATATTGGAGTGATGCAGCTACAAGTTCAGGAAACACCAGATTAGTGGGAGCCACTGGAAGTTAGAAAGAGTGAAGGAAGGATTTTTCTCTAAAGCCTTCAGGGGGAGCATGTCTCTGCCAACACCTTGATTTCAGCTTCTAGCCTGAACCACTTCTAGCTTAACTACTGTGGTAAATTGAATTATGTACTCCAATTTGTACATGTTCTTATTCTTAATCTGTATTTCTGTGAGGGCAAACCCATGGTAAATAGGACCTTCTTTCATTTTTCAAAAATTAAGTTGTGAGTTTAAAGAACAATCATGCATAACATATAGGATCCCCATATACCACCCCACCACCAACACCTTGCATTGTAGTGGAACATTTGGTACAATTGACAAAAGAACATTAAAATATTACTACTAACTATAGTCTGTAGCTTACCTTAGGTGTATTTTCCCCATAAACCATCCTGTTATTAACACCATGTATTAGTATTATACATTTCTTGTAAGAAGGTTTTCATATTTGTACTGTTAACCACAATCCATCATCCACTACTGTGTTACACAGTCCCATGAGATATGACCTTTTGAAAATGTTACTTTTAGTTAAGTTTGGCCCAATTGAATGAGGGTGTGTCTTACTCTAGATTACTGGAGTCCTGTATGAGCAGAAGAAATTGAGTCAGAGAAGCCCCAGGGAGGAGCTGGAAGTCAGTGGAACCAGAAGAAAAAGAGGACCTCACCATGTAAAGTGAGTCAAGGATTACAGAGCAAGGAACACCAGGGATGGCCAACTACCGGGCCAGAGTGTTACAGACTTTGATGAGAAAGCATTGCCTCAATTTTGGACTTCTCCTACCCTCAAAATCATGAGCCAATAAATTCCTGATGTTTAAGTCAATCTGTTATATGATATTTTTCATAGCAGCTTAGGCAAAATTAAGGCAGCCACCAAGTTTGTGGTAATTTTTTTATGGCAGCCCTAGGAAATTAATATGATGTATATTATATTTAATCCACATAGTCATTATTTCTGGCTCTCTTCCTTTGTTTTTATAGATCTAAATTTTCATCTTATAAATTTTTTCCTGGAGAAATTGCTTTAATATTTCTTATAGTGCACGTACATTAGTGAAAGATTCTCTCAGTTCTTGTTTGTCTGAAAAAGGTACTTTACCTTCAGTTTAAAAGGATGTCTTTGTTGAATATATAATTCCAGGTATATTTGTAACTTTTTTTCTCTTAGCAATTAACAATGCTTCACTTTATTCTTGCTTGAATAGTTTTTATTTTGAAATATATATGGTATTTTTGTTATCACAATGTGTTCTACCCCATCTACTTTTTTTCTGGTAATTTGATTATGATATGCTTTGGTATTGTTTTCTTTGGGTTTATCCTGCTTGAATTTCTCTGAGTACTGATCTGTGGATTCGTAGTTTCCATCAAATTTTTGAAAAAATTTTGGCAATCCTTTCCAAATCCTTTCCTATTGGGGCCCTAATTACATGCATAGTAGATTGCTTGATTATCTTCCCACAGGTCACTGAGACCCTGTTTTTAATTTTTTCCCCCAGTTTTGTGCTTCCTTTTGGGTAACTTCTATTGCTATATTTTCAGTTTATTGATATGTTCTTATGCAGTGTTTAATCTGCTATTATTCCAATTAGTGAAATGTTTATTTCAAATATTGTAATTTTCAGCTCTAGAAGTTCATTGGTTCTTTTGTATATCTTCCATTTCATTTCTCACTGTTTATATTTTCCTTTAAATCCATGATCATATTTCTGTCACACATCCCCATGGCACTTTGTACTTCCCTTTCTATGATATTAAGTACAATTTTAGGCATTCTATTTTAAACAGTTGCATTTATTGATAGATTTTTAGTGTTATGACAATCTTATTCACCAAGAGGATCCTGGAATTTAGCAGAATATCTTGCATTGAGTAAAGCTCAGTAAATATGTACCTTTCAGATTAATGAGTCAATGAATGACTTTAAAGAAGGCCTATTTTCTGTTTCTCAAATCCTAACCTCATTCACATGGAAACTTTAATCATGACATAAAGCTGAGAAATAGGGACCAAGGGTAGATAGAAGATTTATCCTAGTGATTAAAGAAAGTTAAAAAAAAGAAAGAAGATGTTAACAGCTGGGGTAGAAGTTGATACCCCTGGGTCACAGGTAAGCAGGAAGCAGGGCTATAAAGGAGAGACAAATTCTACTATGTAAGAAATAAACTGGAATCTGGGGTTGTGGGGAGAGCATAGGGAACAGGAGAGAGAGAAGACAACCAGCAGGCCTGCTGTAGGCTGCTACTTGAACTGCAAAAAAAGCCAAAAGATATTTTAAGATTAAAAATATATAATACAGACTCTAAAAAATTCATTGTGCTACAATATAAATTCCACCTGTTCTTCACCAAAAGGATTGTGTAAATGTGGGAGACAGAGAAAATGAATGTGAATGAATATTAATCTACTGAAGGAACTAAATGCTTAAAAGGTGCAATTGTATACATGGGATGACAAGATAATCCATAAACTGAGCTAGTCTGTGAGAACGTGCAGCCAGAGATAACAAGAATATAAGCACTCTACTGCCTCCCAGGAAGTTGCAGAAATTTTGGGAGCTCATGAGACTTCCCACTAATATAAAAATGGGAGGTCATGGTGATCTTATATTGATTAATGGGCTTGGTAACTCCAGTGACAGCTGAGTCACAAATAAGTTATTTGTTGAGAATTTATTACATGCCAGGATCTTCAAGTGCTTTACAAATATGTTATTTAATTTGCCTAAAACCCATATGAGATGAACAGTGTTAAAATCCAATGTTAGTGATGAAGAGCTACATCTTGGAGACACCATGATTTATTCAAAGTCACGTAGCTTGATAAGAAGATACTCTGGCAGGTATACCAATGAAAGTTTGTCAGTAGAGAGAGGGTGAAATGCAGAACTTCAATTCCTTTCTCAGGGGTAAGGCCCACTGAAGGGGGCCATTTGGCAAATGCATTTTTTTTAGTTTTAAATATATTCACAGAAGAGTTCCCAAACTACTGTTTTTTGTTTTTTTCCTACCTTACCATAGATATTGAAATCTTAGTGAGGCAGATGGTGTAGTGCCTAAGAGTACAGACATTCCTGTCTGACAGCTCTAGATTTTAATCATAGCTCTGTCACAGTTGTGTAAATGTGTCCCATCTAGTCAACTTCTGAGCCTCTGTTTTCTCATTTGTAATGTAGAGGACATTAATGTTAGCTGTTCTTGTGAAGGTTAATAAGATAATGTGTATAAAGAGCCTAGCACATTGTCAGCACTTAATGACTTATTGTTGTCATTATATCTCTTTCACTACATTCTCACCCAATTAAGGAATAAAACAGATTGGGGTGAGAACAACTCTAATTGCAGGCCCACTATGAGTCAAACATCCTTCTAGGCACTTTATATAAATTATCTTATTTGATACTCAAATGCCTTGTTCTATGGGCCCTATAAACCACATTTTACAGACAAGAACCTTGAAGCTAAAAAGAGGTAAAGTAACTTAAAATCACTCAGCCAAGTAAGGTTGGCTATTAACTCAATATTCAGGTGAGTAAACTAAGGCTGAAAAAAGTGAAATGCATTCATATCTTCATTCAGTTATTTAACAAAAATTTCTTGACTGTATATTAGTACCTGAAGATCTCTAATTCCAAAGCTTATCTTGTCCTACTACCACATTTAGTTTTCCTGTGCCATATATTTTATTAGGGTACAGGCAAGTCAGGAAATGTTTGGGGGATTAGTTGGGAGGCTGGAGAGGAGTTTAATTGTTTGAGAAATACTGTATGAAGATTTTGTGTCCAAAGGAAGAGAGTTCAAACATGGCTTCTTGGGAAGTATACTGAAGCATGACTGTATATTGTCTATTCCCAAATCTAGCATGGGTTGGATCTCTAGGGAGACACTAGCTCCATAGAGAATGAGCACAGGAACTTCATTTCCCAGTTGACAAAGCACAATCAAGGGTTGAGCAGATGGACCTATGTGATATAAAAATGACCCAAGAGAACACAGGCTTGTGACCTTAGGATACAAACTTTAGCAGAAAAATCTCATTTTTGGGGGGAGAGTCCTGCCAGCTATGGCAGTGGTGCTGTGTTACCCATCAGGGCTTTGTGGGCAGTGAACTTCAAGTGGAGAAGGGCAGGAGCTGGTGAGGCTGAAGAAATCTTGATTACCAAGTAACAAATCCAACTAGAAGTGGCAATGCCCAAATGTGTGACGAGGCAGCTTAGTGGGAGTTATGGACTTTGTGCTTGACTCCCTGATAGCATTTCCACCCCTTCCTAATGTGGTATGGAGAAATGTGCTTAACTCTAGTGATGGTCTTCATTGAGGACAGTATTCTCATCCCTCTTGTCAGTGATTGGTTCAGAAATGGATGTGACCTAATAAGCCATGAAGAAAAGTTTACTGGGGCTTCTCGGAATGTTTTCTTCTTCAGAGTCTCATGGAAATTTACTCCGGTGGTTTGGAGCTCTATGTACCCCAGAAAAATATGTTCTTAAACTCAATCCATTTCTGTGAGTATGAACCCACTATAATGATGAGGTTACTTCAATTAAGGTGTGGCCCACCCACCAGGGATCTTAATTCTATTACTAGAGTTCTTTATTAGTGGAATGAAATTCAGACAGACAGAAAACAATAGCTGAAGGTCAACGGAACCCAGAAAAGAAGTG
Organism: Tolypeutes matacus; assembly: GCA_026826555.1. Lineage (NCBI taxonomy): Eukaryota > Metazoa > Chordata > Mammalia > Cingulata > Chlamyphoridae > Tolypeutes > Tolypeutes matacus. The sequence continues at coordinate 3,541,994 of JAKSZT010054395.1, forward strand.
AAAGGCCAGGAGAGGCTGCCATGTGCTTTGCCATGTGACAGAGGGAGTCCAGGACTAAGGATTGCCAACAGCCAGCCCCAGAATGCTAATCTTTAGGAAGAAAGAATCACCTTGATGCCTTGATTTGGATTTTCTCTTAGTGCATTGTTTAATAAATTCTCATTGTTTAAGCTGAAACATTGCATGGTATTTGTTTGAGCAGTCAAGGAAACTAAAACACTCTCTTTCTCTCATGTGAATGAGGGTCATACTATGTTCCCTTCTTGTTCCTGACTTAGAATCACAAGGAGTCCAGAAGCTGTGCATGGTAGTAGAGAAATGGAAAGCAAGCAGATCTTAGATGATGTGGTAGAAATGCTGTATCAACTAGTCTTAGAACTTGTTCTCCTTCTAGACTTCCCCTTCTATGAATTAATATATATTTTTAAATTGTGTAAGCTAATTTGAGTTGACTTTTTAGTTTCAGCTGATAGCATCTTGATTTGGTTGAAAAATGGAATCCAACAAATATTTTTCAATTTTGTTCTTGCAGTTTAGGTATCAGCTGGATTGTAGCCAGTACATAGACCTAGGAGTATAAAAAGGTGACTAAAATATTTCTACTTAATTATTAGAGGGGTTAAGCTTAGAAGAGATTAAAGAGATGTTACTTTGAGATAGAAGTATAAAGGAAAAAGTGATGTTTGGAATTAACATTGGATGCCAAGGGGATGACAGTTGATTAAATTAATGCATTCATGAATTTTGATGCTTGTTTGTTCATCAAGAATGAGGGATGGGCTTGGGAGGACTTGAAGAGGATATTAAATGTTTTAACTGGTGGTATTTGAAATGGGAGAGGAATCAAGAAAGATCAATGCTGATAAGCACTGGAGGCCCAGCTGAAGTTGGAGATCATAAACTTATAATAGAGCTAATCAGCAATTAGTTTGTTTACAAATCTTTCACTGGCAGGGCTGTGCAGGCAACAAACAGAAGCAGAAGGAGAGTAGAAAAACAGTGGGTATGCTCTGAAGTTGGGGATTGGAGAGCAGGTGCAGTGGAAGGACCAGGGACAAGAGAACTGAAGGTTATGAGAATAATAGTACTTTATTTTATTATTAATAATAAATTCTTTGGTGTTTTAACTTCCAACAGTTTTTTTTAAATACATATATTATCCTATTTGGTTATTACAATGATCTTGAAAGGCAGGTTATTAATCCTACTTTACTGATGAGGGATTGAAGACTTAGAGATCAAATTCATTCATTCATTCACTCATTCCTTCCTTCCTTCATTTTTTCATATTTTAAACTTTTAAAAAATGTTTGTATGGCAGATTCTGTAATAGGCACTAAAAATTCTAAAATGCAGGACATGAACTTCCATAACAATGGTGGGAAGACAGGCAAGGTAGTTGAAAAATACGATACAGCATGGAAGAGACCACAAATGGATGCTATGGAAGCACAAAGAAGGTCCCCTCACCCAGGCTATGGAGTGGAAGTTTTCCTGGCTTGGATAACATGTGAATGAAGTTTGAATGAAAGAATGTGAGATGGTTAGTGGAATAAAGGTTGGGGAAGGAGGATCAATTTAGAGGGAATAGCAAGCATAAAGGCACATAGTTGTGAGAAAAAGATATATTTGAGGACCTGCAGCAGTTCAGTACAACTGAATAACACAGTCTAAGAAAAGAAAGCATGGGAGTTAAAGCTGGAAAGGTAGGTGGGAACCAGATTATCATTATACTGAGGGGTTTGTTTTTTGTCCTAAAGATACCTGGATTCTCTGAAGGGTTTTTAAGGAGATGTATGATACCATCATATTTGGCAACAGTGTGAAAGATGAAGGGATTATCCTTGACATGGAGACCAATTAGGAGATCATTGTAGTCTGGTAAGAAATGATGAATAGGATTTAAGAAGAGAAGGACTTTGAGAACTATTAAGCAGGTAGAGCTTATTGAATTTGGTGATTGATTGGGTGCAGGTAGAATGTGTCAAAAAGTAGTCTAATATGACTCTACAGTTATAAGGCAAATTATAGTGGCAATTACAAGCCAAGTAATGAGAGGAATTTGTGGTTTGATAATTAGTTACACGCTCTTTCCATGATAACACACATGATACCTTGAAGGCATCATCATAGTGTGATTCTCCCCAAAGAAGCTGCACAGCTGTAATTCACAAATGGAGAGAAGAATCAACTTTTGTAAAGTCTGATATTAAAACTGAAAATCTATTGATGTCAGTAACCCATCTGATCATGCAGGACCTTCAGTCCCTGAAAAGTCCTCCTGGGACTTCTGGATTTCCTCTCAAAACAGCCTATCGGCTATAATCACACTGAGATGTTTTGTGTTCTTTCCTCAGCATCACGTTGATGTCTACTACCCTCAAATTCACTTAAAGGGATTTCGGCACATTCTTTTTTTTTTTTTTGCTTACAAAAATGTTGTTTATATATATATATATACATATATTTTAAGAGGTGCTTAGATTACCCAAAATATTACACGGAACCCACTGGGATTCCCATGTTGCCCACCTCCCACACCTCCCATCACATCCCACACAAACATCTCCCACAGTGTGACCCACCACCCTCAATGAACTTACACATCCTGGAGCCTTGCCACCAACCATAGACCACAGTTCACACCGTAGACCACACTCTCTCCCACTCAGTTCTGAGTGGTGTGTGCTGATTTAAAATGGCCTACATCCGTTGCCACAACAGTACTCAGGACAACCTCCAACTCCCAAAGAAGCCACTGTATTTCAACTGCTCATCCCCTCCCTACCCCAAAAGTGTCAAGTGGCCACTGGCTCCACCTCATTGTTATAATTTCTTGCATTGCTAGAATCACCATATGTGAACAAGAGAATACCATCAAGTCCACTCTAGTCCATAGTTCTTCCCCCAATCCTGAGGGGACTGGGATGGTGATGTCCACTCCAACTCCAAGTGAGAGAGGGCTTATATCCCATGGATATGGTGGGTGGGATGATCCTGCCTGCAGATGCAGGCCCTCTCCATTCCCTGGGATGGCCATTTCCCATCGTTGTCTCCTCACCAGGTGACTTGGATGAGTCCATTGAGCTGTAGGGTAGGAGTTGCAGCTCCACCTAGATTTCATGCACACCTGGCACATAGGTAGG
>JAKSZT010054395.1:3555139-3670843 GCA_026826555.1 Tolypeutes matacus
CTGTCTTCTTGCCTCCATGGTTTCAGCTGAGAAATCAGCACTTAATCTTATTGTGCTTCCCTTGTATGTGATGGTTCTCTTTTCTCTTGCTGCCTTGAGTATTTTCTCTTTGTCTTGAGCATTGGACAGTTTGACAAGTATATGTCTTGGAGTTGGCCTGTTGGGATTTATACTATTTGGGGTGCGCTGTGCTTCCTGGATCTGCACATCCATCTCTCTCAATAGAGTTGGGAAGTTTTCAGCCATAACTTCCTTCAACACTCCTTCTGTTCCCTTTCCCTTCTCTTCTCCTTCTGGGATGCCCATAATGCGTATGTTTGTGCGTCTTGTATTATCGGTTAATTCCCTGAGACCATACTGGATTTTTTCTATCTTTTTGTCTATCTTTTCTACAATCTCTTTGATTTCAACTGTATTGTCTTCCATATCACTAATTCTTTCCTCTGCCTGTTCAATTCTGCTGCCATGTGAGTCCAGCGTCTTTTTCATTTCTTGACTTGTGTCTTTGTTCGCCATCATATCCATTACCTTTTTAGGTGTGTTAGCTATTTCTTCAGTATATTCTCCCAGTGTCTTCTTTATATCCTTAATCTCTTCCTTCAGTTCTTTAAATTGGTCCATGATATTTGCTTGGATAGCTTTGATTAGTTGTTCGATGTACTGCATTGCTTCCTGATTTTTATTTTGTGCACTGGTCTGGTTCATGTTTTCCAGTTTCTCAGGGTCATTTGTATTTTTTCATTGCCCTCTGGTCATCATATTATCTTGATGGGTTTGTTCAGTTGATTAGCTTTTCTCTATGCTCTAGCATTTTATTTAGCTGTTGGTTCTGCGTGTGAGTTAAGTTTTCTCTTTGGCAGTTTTTCTTCTTATTTTATTTCCTTGCTTCTTTCTATGTTCCCTTGAAGGCAAAAGGTTAGGGCCAGAGGAATCAAAAGATGTAAGGAAGGCAGAAGGATAATAGTAATATTGATAAAAGTTAGAAGAGGGGCAAAATGAGACTTAATGAGATGAATATTTAACTTGAGTAGGCCGTTTAGAGTACTAGGAAAAAATATGGAGTTCCTAAAATGGACTGGGAAAAGAAATGGAGGAATATATATATATATATATATAGTGATTTAGAAGGGTAGAATTATGAGGAGGGAGAGAAATAGTAGAGAAGGTCTGAAAGGAAAAAGTTAATACTAATAAAAAAAAAAAAAAGAAAAAAGAAGAAGAAGAAAACAAAATAGTTGAGATAGAAATTGGCACCCTTAAGTTGTGGGCCTATGAAAAAATTTTGTCTCTAAGAGCCACAACATAAAACAGAAGGCAGAAAGATGCTGGAAGTATAAGCGATAGTTTGTAATACAGAATCAATATATACAGCGAGTGGGAAATTACTGAATAAGAAGCCCAGCAAATAAGCGACCAGCTGGCAGCACCTATTTAAAAAAAAAAATAGAATGAAAAAGGAAGGGGGGAGGAAAATGGGAATGATAGCAATAGACCAGAAAGTAACAGAGAGAAACCAAAGATCCACACAGGCAAGCAGTCAAACAGAGCTAAGGGGGGTCAATGATTCCCCTAGGGTCCACGTGGATCCTTCCTGTCTATTTGTGTTTATCAATGAATTTCCCCACAGGGTTCTATATGCAGGTCCTGAAGCAGCTTTTAGCTATTAAACTAAATTAAAAAGAATTTATTTTTCCTTTGTTGAGGTGACCTCACTTTTTTTTTTTTCTTTTTCAGCCAATTGCAGGACCCAAAATAATTCCTCCTCTAGACCAACCCCCTTACGGAAGGGACCCTAGCTGGGCCCGTGGAAATTAATCAAGCACGTCCCACTTTCCGGACTCCCCAGGTTATCTGAAGCTCTGATGTTAGTCAGTGAGGAGTGCTAAAGACGGCGGATTCCGCCCCTTCTGGCGCCGAGCTCCAGTGTTACCGGGCTGCTCAGTAAATCAGTTTGAGTGCAGATTCGGGTCTGCTCTCAGCCTACTGGTGCTTCAGGTCGGCTTATCTGCTCCCCAAAGCTATGGGGCGGTGCAGGCAGCCAGATCAATGTCTAAAAATATAAAATACCCTTCCCTGTCTTCCAACCGAACCCTCCCTTTTTTGGGAAGTGTCCCTTCCTCCTGGCTCCGCAGCGGCCCGGGTCTTATCCCTGGGTGGCTAGGGAAATCAGCTGCGTTGCCGGACCAAAATCCCCCTTCCGGTTCACTGGGTGTTGATTAGCTCGTTTGCTCTGTTCACACAAGGTCCAAGGGGCGCCAGGCAGCCAGCTCCCCAGAAAATAAAACTTTTTCGCCCCCGCTCGCGGCTCCAAATGGCCGTTTTATTATTTTTTTCCGTAACCGCGGGGCTCCGCCGCCTGTGCCAACCTCCACCAGCAGCCTCAAAACTCACGAATCTCCACCGTTCGGTCCACGCCGCCGATCCGTGCAAAAAGATGTCCCAAGCCTCTCACTCCACGCGTGCACAGCACAGACCCCCGGGCAGGACCCCGTCCTCAATCAGCCTCGCTCTGGGAGCTTGCAGTGTGCGCCCTCCTACACTAACGCCATCTTGGCCGCCTCCCTCTCGGCACATTCTGAGAATGCCATTTCCTGTGCCCAGAGTGCCTTCTCTTGGTATCCTCAGGGACAATAACCATTGGAGGTGTTTCCATGAAGACAGCTTTTCTGTGTCTACTCTCTTACTTTGTATCTGGCTCCAGAGCAGCAACCCCGTTAGTGCCTGTGACTCACAAAGTCCTTCAGCCTCTGGCCCTAAGGCCTTTCCTCCCCTATGTTCAAAAGTAGTCCCAATTTCTGGATGTGGAGTATCTGTTTTCTTCCTCCATCCTCAGTTTTCTTCCCTATTTTTCCAAATTAGAGAACAGTCCCAAGCAAAGAGCCTTTGAGTATATCATCTCTTGCAAAGAGATTCTAGTGTTTCCTCTAGTCCTATGAAAATGCAGGTCATGTTTGACTCCACTGAGACATCCTGGTGTAGTTCATGTCCCTGTTACATCCCAGCCATCACTCTTTCATGTTTCTACTCATCCACATAATTCTAATTTTGTCTTCTTTAGAATATACTTTTGTATTGAGAGCTCTTATTCTGAGGGGTCATGCTTTCTTCTCTGCAGATTCACAGGGAGGGGGAGGCTGCTGTATTGTTCTTTGTAGCAGTTTTTTCCAAAGCCTCTGGGCTTATGCTCTAAAGATGCTGATGTTATCGCTGCCTCTTCAGCAGCTGGTGAAAATGCGGCTTGTTCTCTAGCACACCCCATATTTCTCTCCTCATCCTCAGAAACTTTGATGTTTTATTCTCAGTATGTCCCGCTCATTTGGAGTCTCAAAGGCTCTACAGCCTTTGTGCTGTGAGGAATGCAAGAGAGAAGACCCTGGTCCACCCCTTTTCTCCACTCTCCTACAGTTTATAGATCAGAGAAAAGAATCCCAGAGAAGGAGGTGGAACATGTTTTGTTATTCTGCTGTCAGAACCAGGGCTACCATCAGCTACCCTAACTCCCAGTCAGTCCAGTGTACTTCCAGTATATAAGAATCAGGTGAGGTGTGAATCAAATTGGATATTCAGTAACCCTGTAAACAAGGCAAGGTATTTGAACTTATGTCACAGGGAAGAAAACTGAGACTCAGATGTTTAACTTCTCCAAAATCATAGAATGGGTTAGTGATGGAGCCATTTTGGATCCATATTTTTCAGACTGGGTCCATGCCATTCAAACATATTGAGACAAATACACAATTTGTAACCACATTTTAAAAAAATCAATGCATTTCCTGAATCTGGGGGCTGTTCCTGTAAATTTATGGAAGGAGAATTGGACTGTTAACTCATCTTCAAGCCTAAAATTGCCATAGGAAAAAACCCTTAATAAAAATCCATCAATTTGAAAGAAAGATATTAAGTTTCTGAGAGCTCACCTGTCTGTGCTAGATTAAATTTGAGGCTAGAGAAAGTAAGAATATTTAAAGTGTATCTTTTTTACCCCAAATCGGATTTTTCTGATTTGGTCTGGCTATGTCCTCTATGATAGGCTGATTTGATATTCTTATAAATAAGAAATTTTATTTTTCACTTTTGAGGGAATTAGATTTGTTCCTCACAACACAGGACTGTTCAGACATTTCTATCAACCTTCCATGTAGTTAAGAAATCTAACCAATAAAAGTATCCTGAAAATTCTTTCTAATGGGATGAAGACTCCTTTGACTTTATGCAAACACTGAATTACAATGGAATTGACATCTCCTCTTCCCTGTCACAGTAGCTAGATGTATGACTTTGGGCAAGTTTCCAAGGCTTTCAGGACTTCTATTTTCTGAGGCATGAGACTAGATAACTTCTGAGATTTCTTCCACCTCTAGGACATTAAGTTCCTTAACCTTTTTGTTATGTTTACCTGGCTATAAATTGAGAATAGAAAGTCCATCTTTATCTAGTTGGGACCTAAAAAGTTGCTATAAGTGATGAAGTTGACCAAATCAACAGTCCATTGACTAGGACTTGCCTTCATTTGAAGTACATTTCCAACATTTAAAACTTGGGAAAGTGGACCCAAAAATTCTGGTTTTCAGTTTTTCTTCAGAATTAAGCAACACTGGTCCTACATTCTCAACATGGCATCAGTTTTGCACCTACCCCTGTTAGTACACCATAGGCCCTCGCTAACCACTTCACTCATTTATGTGATTCAACTCCATAGACATTTTTTATTTCTTTCACTCATCCATGAAATATTTACTCAGTACCTACTGAATGTTTGAAATTTTGCCTAGATATAGGGATAGAAAGAAGAGTAAAGCCTAGTTCTGGGGCAGACACATAAGTAAGGATAATCCTATGGTATTGTGAATACTATAATAGATGCATCCAAGGTAAAATGGAAGAACACATTATATAATATAATCCACTGTATTTGTCCTGCAATGTTTCACAACAGTTTTGGTTAATTTTTAAAATATGCCATTGTTAATACTTATGTCAGTAGGTGTGGAAATGAAACAAGGCTCCTTCAGAGACAACATAGCTAAGTTTCAGCACACACAATTATTGTTCAATGAAAGATAACTTTTTCCTCCTGCTTAGAAAAAAATAGTTCTTACCTGTTGAAAAATAACATAGGAGAGGAAACCCAGAGCATCAATTCTCTCAAACTTTAGGTAAAAACCAATCAAATACTAACAGTTAATAGTTGTAAAATGCTTTACAGCTTATAAGGTGCTTTTGCATAACAGAAGTGACAAATAGTCTATAGCTAGTCATAATTAGAAAATATCTGTAAACACTGGTATCTGGACTGTGGATGGTCCCACTTGAGCTCAATAGGAATGTATGTGTCTGGTGTTTCAAGGGAAAGACTTCAAGGGATATGAGTAAGGGACTTTTTTTTTCTTTTTCTTTGGACTGAATGAATAAGGGTGACCTGTGTTTCTCCACTTCTGGAAAGATTAGGAATAGAGAAAACAAAATGACCAAACCCATAGGCTTTGTATTTCTTATTTGTTGAGCCCATATGGAAGAGCTATTCCAAGAAAAAACATAAGAAGCCAAGCTATTTTCATGGACATTGGCTGGTAGAATTTGGGCAGATTGCATAGATTTCCCACATAATAAAGTGTGACACAGAATAAAACAGGGAACATTTTTCCCATTTCCTCTAGGAATATAGTATTTTGTCACTTGAGGAATATTAACCTTGGAGACATGGCGGGAGAGCGCTCTTGCAGAGATATCGCCCTTCTCAGGATATGGATCATCATCAGTGGAAGCCTGAGGTCTGTCATGAAGCTTACTGAGCAGAGGACATCCACAGGGTGGAGAGAGCAGAAGGAAAAAATCATGGCAGCTGTCCTGGGTTGAATGTAGCTGTTAGACCACGTAATGTACATGAAACACCCCTGGGCACTTCCAGAAATTTTGGGAGCCAGTGAGGGGTTTTTGGAACATAGATATTCTTCATAAGTGCATGAGGGCAGGAATGGAAACTTTGGCTTATAGTTTTTAATATAATTTCATTTGTACTAATACATGAAGTATGGCCTGTGGATATCTAGATTACATTAAATTTCTAGGGTATGTTCAGTTTTTGCTCATGGCATTACTATGACAACGCAGGGCACATTAAGGTCATGTATTTTTAGTGAAAGACTACATAATTTCCAGATTCTATACTTTCTCTCTTCTAAGTGCAGAGAGCAGAATAAACTCCATATTCTATGGTTGCCAGAGGCCGCCTTGATGTCATTTGGAGTCAGGCTGACTGGCTTGCACCGACACACCACAGTGCTACATTCTTAAATAAGGTTTCAACACACCCTTCAGAATCTCTTGGGAAAGTGTCACTAGGCTATGAACATTTGATGGCGCCACGTTAACACAATCCCCATATCAGATGCTGTGGGGTCAAGCCAAGATTTTGCAGTTATGGTTGATATGGAAATTGTTGACAGGTGGTAGCTTGACAAAGATTTATGAAAGCTATTAAATGCTGGAACATTTACCTGGTGAGAAGAGCAGTTATTTGGAGCTGGTGTGAGTTTATTTTTTCCTGGTAAAATGGTGAAGTAACTAACATGTAGGTACCTGGTCTATCCCCAAACATGTTTCTGCTTCAGGGGGCATTGCATCAGCTCTTTCTTTGCCTGCATTGCAGTCTGTTGTTCTTGTCATGTTTTTTCTTATTTACCTAGGTATTTGTTATCTCTTGCCTGACCTCCATAAGAACATAAGTGTCAAAGAGTGCACCTCGACCTTCCCTGCATTTCTTCCCATAAAACAGTACCTGGTAAATAGTAGGCAATCATAAATTTGAAATGAAAATTAATAATTTGACTGCATTTGATAGTATTTTAATGGACAATTTGTAAATAAAAGTCTCACATTCAATTGTAATTTTCTTTTTAAACTTTTAATTTTATCTGATTTTAGAATTCAGAAAATTTGCAAAAACTTCAGAGATTTCCAATATTGCCTTAACCTAGCTTCCCCATGTCCTTATGTTAACATCTTACATATCCATGGTACAGTTATCAAAAACCAGTAAATTAACATTGATTTACTAATCTACAGGCTTTATTTGAATTTCACCAGATTTCTTAATATAATTTTTTGGTCCAGGATCCAATCCAGAATCCTACATTGCATTTAGTTATCATATCTCCTTAGTGTCCTCTCATCTGTGACAGTTCCTTAGTCATTCATTTTCATGACCCTGATACATTTGAGGAGTATTGGTCAGTTATTTTGGAGAATGTTCCCTAATTTGGGTTTTCTGATGTCTCCTCATGATTAGATGGAAGTTATGCATTTTTGGCAAAAATACCACAGAAATAATGTGCCCTTCTAAGTATTTAATTTCTAGGAGTATATGGTATGTCAATTGGTCCCGTTACTGTGATGTCAACTTTGATGGCTTAGTGAAGGGGATGTCTGCCAGAATTCTCAATTGTAAAGTTATCATTTTTATCTTTCAAATAAACATCTTGTGGGGAAATTCCTTGAGGCTGTGCTAATATACTGTTTCTCATCATGTGGTCATCCAACTTTAACATCCATTGATGGTTCTTGCCTGTAACAGTTATTGTCGTACTTGCTTAATGGTGACTTTTTTATTTCTATCATTCCTTCTACGTTTATTAACTGAAATTCTGCAAGGAAGAGTTGCATCTTCTCTCACGTTTATTTATTTGTTCAATTATTTATGTCAGTATAGATTCAAGAATACTTATTTTATTCTATGGTTTATAATATCATAATATTTATTTTATTACCCAGTTTGTCTCAAATTTGGCCATTGGGAGCTCCTTCACAGTAGCTTATGTTTTCTATCAAGATGTGCCCATAAATTTTTGAGCACTTCCTTATTTTCTGGCACCACAAGATATTTCAAACTCATTTTGTGTTTTTTCTTTCTCAGACCTAGAATTGACCATTTCTCTAAGAAACCCGATTCCTTTTATTGGGGAATGGGGTTTAGAACCAAAGATCTGGGTTCTAGGTTTGCTCATTGCTACAGGGATGTCATTGTTTCTAGACCTTTTCAGCAGAGAGCTAGGAAATATGTATGAATAATGACACACACGTGTATATTTCTATATTCATCCATCTGAATATCTATTAAAAACCATGAAGAAAACAAAAAAAACAAAACAAAACAAAAAACCATGAGTTCCTACTGATTTCCCCCCATTTCAGTCAAACACTATAGGGTTCATTCTAGTCTTCCACCTTTCATTATTTTGTAACTCCTTTCTCTGTCAGTATGAAACCTCTTATGCACAATTATTTATTATTCCAACTTAGAATACACAATTTCAGAATTGCTGACCCATACTCCTATGTGAAAAAAAATTAAGTAGGATATAGTATTTATACCTTACTCCAAATTCTTTTTGTTTTTATCTTTGCAGTATACATGATACTGTTTTCTAAAGATATTTGGTGTTTTGGACTGCTAAAGGCTGCCAATGCAATATACCAGAAATGAGTTGGCATTTACAACAGGGATTTATTAGGTTGAAAGCTTACAGTTCTGAGGCTGTGCAAGTGTCCAAATCAAGGCTTTAGCAAGAGGTGCTGCCTCACCAAATTGCAGCTGTGGGCAATCAGGCCCATGGCAGTGCCTGCTCTCTCTCCCCTCCCCTCCCTCCTCTGGGCCTTGTCTCTTTCAGCTTCTGGCAAAAGTAGCTTCCTCTCTGCCTCTGTCTTTCACTGATTGCAGCTTCTGGTCCCTGGGGAATTCTCTCTCAGCTTCTGGGTTCTTTTCTGTCTCTGCAGATTTTTTCTGTGCCTGTGGCCTTTTTTTATTCCTCTGTTTATGAAAGACACCAGTAAGAGGATTAAGACCCACCAGGGGTCCCACGATCTAAGCAAAGGCCTTTAACTGCAGTAATTTAATAAAAAGGTCCTACCTACAATAGGTTTACATGCACAGGAATGGATTAGCTTTATATCTTACCCACCTGCTTCAGTGTGATTATATTCAATGCAATAGAATTAGGTTCATTTGTTAGTGTTTATATTCCATTTGGGGCTCTGCCCCACATCTGGCTTGATTTTAATTATTGATTTAGATTTTGGATATATGAAACATTACAAAAATATCACTTAATTGCAAAAAGGTATACCTAGAGAAATGTTGCCCCTCTTCATCTTTACTACCCTGTTCCCATCTCATTCTTTCTACCTCGTTCCCACCCAACTCTTGTAGGTAACCAATCTCATTAGTTTGTGCTTCATCCTTCCTGAATTTCTCATGTTTTTATTTATTAGGGACACTAACTCTTTGTTGTATATGTTGCAAATATTTTCTCCCAATTTATCTTTTGACTTTATTTATGGGAATTTTTGCCATGCAGACGTTTATGCAATCAAATTCATTTTTTCTCATTCTCTAGATTTAGAGTCATTGTTAGAAAACCTTTATCTACATTGAGATTAAAGGATATTTCATGCATGTTTTCCTCTAGTACATGCATGGTTTCATTTTTTAAATAATAAATTTCTTTTTAGAGAAGTTTTAGATTAACAGAAAAATTATACTGAAAATATAGGGAGTTCCCATATAACACCCCCTCACACACACACAGTTTCCCCTATTAACATCTTAAATTAGTGGGGTACATTTGTTACAATTGATTAGCCAGTATTGAAGCATTGTTACTACCAAAGTCTATAGTTTTCATTATGGTTTACACTTTGTGCTATACAGTTTTATAGGCTTTTTTACAAATGTATAATGTCATGTATCCTTCATTACAGTATCATACAGGACAATTTCACTGTCTTAAAAATGCACTATGTTCCTATGGACATGGAGACTGACGATTACAGGCAGAAAGTTTATTGAGAAGCTCTCCCAATGGAGGGGTCTGGAGAATAGCCTTCTATTCAGCCTGCCTGCCGGCATGGCGGGGGTCTGAAGAGAGACTTCAGCCCACCCGTGGAAGGTGGTGGATATAACTTTATACAGTACATCAATAGGTGGGGTAACTCAGTGGGGAGGGGGTTAGAAACCCAGTGCAGCCTGGGGCCAATAAGGGGCTGTAAAAGTGAATTCCTCTTGTGTATGGCTTGGGGGTAGTGGGCTAGGAGGTGGGGTATTCTTGGAATGCAGGAGGGTTTGATGGTGCCTGGAAGGGGTGAGGGTCCTTATCTGCTCCATTCCCACTGTGATATGGCTCCTTTGTTCATTCTTGGGGGTAGATGCAAGTAGGCTGTACCTTGCTCAATCACAGCCTTATGACCTATTAATCATTGCAAACCTTGTAAGGGAGAACCTCTAACAGTTCCACCTATGCATCCCTTCTATTCCCCTCTTTTCTTATAGCGCCTTTATGTGGCTTTGGTATTAGGGTGATGCTGGCTTCATAGAACGAATTAGGTAATGTTCCCTTTGCTTCAATTTTTTGAAAGAATTTGAATAGGGTTGGCATTAGTTCTTTTCAGAATTCAGGTAGAATTCACCTGTGAAGCCATCTGGTCCTGGGCTTTTCTTGGTGGGAGGTTTTTGGTGACTAAATATTTCCTTGTGATTGTTCTGTTAAGGTGTTCTATTTCTTCCTTCATCAGTGTAGGGTTGCTTGTGTGTTTCTAGAAATTCATCCATTTCATCTAAGTTGTCCAACTTGTTTGCATATAATTTTTCACAGTATCCTCTTATGATATTCTTTATTTCCATGGGGTCAGTGGTGATGTCCCCTTTCTTGTTTCTGATTTTCTTTACATCTTCTCTCTTTTTCCTTTGTTAGTCTAGCTAAGGGTTTGTCTGGTTTCATTTTTTTATATCTATAACTCTAAACTGTGAAGTTTATTCTTGTATATGATGTGACGTATAGACTTAATTTTATCTTTTTAATGGTAATCCAGTTGTATCAGCAGTTTATTTTAAAAACCCTCTTTGCCTCAGTAATTTAGGAGATCACTTTTATCATATACTAAATTCCATATACTAGGATCAATTTCTGAGCTTTCTATTCTATTCCTTGGGTCTATTTTTCTAGTCCAATACTGTACTACACTATTTTAATTAGAGACTTTAGAGTATATTTTAATGTTTGGTAGGACTAGCCACCTCTTGTAATCTTTTTGTTAGTGTTTTCCTAAATAGTCTTTTATAGTTGTTTTTCCATATACTCTTTAATATCAACTGTTTACCTACATAAAAAACTTGTCAGTATTTTTGTTGCGGCTACCGCGATGAGAAACCCAAACGGCACTTGGAGAAGCAGAATAACCAGGTTTTATTATGCATGCAGGCCCAGAGGAAAGTTCAGTTTCCAAATTCTGGGCCCCCAGCCCCAGTTTTCTGGAGCTTTTATTGGGGTCTGCAGGCTCCCGTTAATTGGCCAGCGAGTTGGTGGGTGGAGTTTTTCCATTACCTTAGGCAACTAAGCAAGCATGGTTACAGAAGCAGAGCTGCAGGTTACAAAATCAAGCGGGCAGGTTACAGAGCCAGAAGTGCAGGTTTTAGTTCTAAGGTGGGAGATTCTTGTCAGAAAAAGGGGGAAGGGTAGGGCTGCAGTGACTTTTCCTTATCATTTCCCCCCTTTGATGCCCTTATAATTCCCATAGGGCATCATCTGTACTCAGGGGACTGTATCCCCTTAGGGCTAGAATCTTGGTGGTAGTTATGCGTGATATCGTTGTTTCAAGAACCTGATGAGTGCCCTTATCAGGCATAGGCCAAAGATGGCTGCTATGAGCAAGATGAATAAGGGTCCGGCCAGGGGCAGAAGCCAAGAGGTCCACTGTCTGAGGTTCCAGTCCCAGAACTCGTTTAAGTGGTTTTTCCTCTTTTGGATTTGATCTATAAGTTCTTTCACTTTGGTAGTGAATATTCTTGTCTTATTAACAATAACAGCACTCTTTCCCCAGGAAGATACACGTCCCCCCTTTCCTCACAAACTGAGGCTTTGGATAACTTATAACATTCTGCCAGCATATAGGTATGGTGGGTAAAGGAAGTGGAGGGTTGGTATTTCCCTGCGAGCTGTTTAAACCTATCCGTTGCTGAGAGAGGGTCTGTCTTGTAACAACTGGAGCAGGGCTGGGAACTGGCGTCAGCCCTGAAGGAGAATAAGGAAAACAGCCTAAGGCACAGAAACATCCTACTATGCACCAGTTTGCTATAGCAATTAGGGTTCTATTCATAACAGTCCAGTCCGCGGGAGCCACAGCCCCGACTCCAATTCCAAACACCAAGGTTCAGGCCACATAAACACAGACCCCACCAGAAGCAGGGGTCCATTCAGCTGGCGTTCAGTGGGGTTGGTGCTCGAGGATCTCGGGTGATTCGCACTCTCGGGATGGTCGGGTATGGGTTGGGCTGCCCAGCTGTTCTGCTCCTTATCATGATGGGCCTTCTTGACCCTGGAATGATGAATCCAGGGGGTGATACCTGCAACTTTAAGAGCATTGGGAGTTACAACGATTACAGTATGTGGATCTGTCCAGGAAGGCTGGAGGGGTTCTTTCCTCCAGTCTTTGACCCAGAAGTGAGTGAAACACCAAACCTCCCTACTAGCGGCAGCCCTGGGAAATGCCAACCCCACCAGGCTAAACAGACCACCTCGCAAAAGGGGGGGAAGCGCCAGGAGAACGCCACTGGCCAGAGACTAATGCACTTACTGCAAAGAGAGCAGGCACTGGAAAAATGAGTGCCCCCAGAAGTCTCAGACACCAAGAGGAAGCACCCCTAAAGGAAAATACCGACCTGAGCCCCAAGACCACCTGATCGGGCTGGCAGGACTCAACCCTGAAGAGGGGTGACCGGGCTCACTGGAACTTGGCCCCATGAGCCCATGGTCAAATTACAAGTCAAGGGCCAGACAATGACTTTCACGGTGGACACTGCTGCTGAACATTCTGTAGTCACAACCCCTGTCACCCCCTTTAGCGGAAAGACTGCTAATATCATAGGGGCGACTGGAGACCAGTTGAACCGACAGCCCTTTTGCCAGTAGAGGACCTGCCAGCTCGGCGGCCATGAAGTAACTCATGAATTTCTGTACCTGCCTGAGTGCCCGGTTCCCCTGCTTGGCAGAGACCTCCTAACCAAACTTGGGGCCCAGATTACCTTCAAACCTGAAGGCTCAGCAAGCTTAAGCCTCGGAACCAGTCTCACTCTCCTCATCACTGTGCCCCGAAGCGAAGAATGGAGACTGCATGCGGAAGAAAGTTACTGGGAGGGAACCCAAACCCTCCTCCAACTTTTAACACGCACTGGGTAGAGAAAAGCTCAGATCTGTAGATAGCAGGTCAAATACCTAAGGTTCAACATCTCACGAGGGGCGGCTTTGTCCCGATTGATGAACACTTTGTTGGCGACCTCTAGCAGTTGAGAGATGTTCATGCCCATGAATTCTTCCAACTTTTGAAGTTTTTTTTTTGATGTCTGCCACCGCTTGTGCCATGAAAGCAGCATTCACCATCCTCTGGTTTTCTGGAGCTTCTGGGTGGAAGGGAGTGTAGATCCTGAAGGTCTCGCAAAGCCGTTCATAGAAATCCCCGGAGATTCATCAGGGTTTTGAATAACTGAGGTTGTTTTTGTCATGTTCATGGGTTGTTTAGCCCCTTCTTGGACCCTTCAGAGGAGCGCTTCCTGATATAGTTGAAGCGTTGCCAGTCCCTGTTCAGTGTTAAAGTCCCAGTTAGGCTTTGTTTCCCGTGGCACCACCCATGCCCAATCCTCCGGGTCTAGGACAGCAGTAGGGGCCTGCTCTTGTCCTGAGGCCGGGGTGGACCCTGTGTCTCACAGAGGGGCATCTGCAATGCGGGCTGCACCGATCAGAGTCTCCTTGCCAATGGGGTTGCAGGACTCCCCTCTGGGGGTGTTGTCAGTTCTGCAAGGCCGGGGGGTGATGTCACCATGTGAGTCACCTGTATCCCCAGGCCAGGAGGGGAGACTGAAGGGGGAGGCATCTCTGGGAGACCCGCCAGTGCTCCTGGGCCAGGAGGAAGGGCTGGGGTGGTTGACACATATGGCGGTGGGGGCAGTGGTGGGTCTTCTTCCGAGGACCCCTGATAAATGACTGATTTCTGGTGCCTCACTTCTTGTGCAACTAAGACCCTGCTCTGTCCCTTCTTTCCAATGCACAAGCCAACCCAAGGGGGCAGAGTCCGGGCTATTTCTAACCAGGAGTCAATATAGGAGAACCGATCTGGGTGGCTAGGGATTCCGACGACTACTAGCCACACCACATGGACCTTGGCTACATCTGGGTCCCTTCCGAGGGCCAGTCAACATTAAAAGTGGGCCACTCCAACTCACACAGAGTTCGGAGGGTGCCAGGGTTCATCTGGATACCATAATGTCCGGAAAATCCCTTCCTGAAGTTCTTGAGCATGCAGTTCAAGACAGTGGGTTTTGACTGTGATGAGCCCATACCCTGTGTTGGTGGCGCAAGACAGACAAAGGTGGGGTGCCTCTTTCAAGGCCACTCAGATGCCCACCTATCTGCATCCCTCGTGGGAACTTAGGCTCGTCTTAGCTAATGTGTCTGGACAATTTTCCAGGTGGGCCATTATGTCAGATGACATAGCCACGGAAACAGGTTGGGGCCGGTGCTGACCCCGTGGCACAGGCCGTGGGGCCACAAACTGGTATGATAGGCGCAAGCCCCTACTGTCCACATTCACACACACAATCACTCAGAGGTTAAACAGTCCCTCCCACAGGAATTGCCCTATACTGGAGTCTCGTCATGCAAGACCTTAGGAGGTGATCAGTCTCCTCTTCCGTCCAGAGACGGGCCTGACTCGGGCTTGGCACCTGGGTGCTTACCTTTTCAAAGTCTTCTGATATCGTTCAGTCCGTCTCTCTCCCTTGAGTCCAACTGGGACGTGGGGACGTGGCCTGCGGGGGTCCGCCTCGGAAGGAGGTCCCGTCAAGACGATAGGAGGCGCCTACCTCGTTCGCTTGGAGATTGCCATTGGCTGTGCCCTTTGGTCCCAAGCCGGAGGCACAATGGGCCTGCTCCATTGGGTTTCCCGGTCAGGGAATGAAATGTTGTGGCTGTCGCGATGAGAAACCCAAATGGCACTTGGAGAAGCGGAGGAACCAGGCTTTATTACGCGCGTGGGCCCAGAGGAAAGTTTAGCTCCCAAATTCTGGGCCTCCAGCCCCAGTTTCCTGGAGTTTTTATTGGGGTCTGCAGGCTCCCGTTCATTGGCTAGTGAGTTGGCAGGTGGAATTTTTCCATTACTTTAGGCAATTAAGCAAGCATGGTTACAGAAGCAGAACTGCAGGTTATGAAATCAAGTGGGCAGGGTTACAGAGCCAGAAGTGCAGATTTCAGTTCTAAGGTGGGGGATTCTTGTCAGAAAAAGAGGGAGAGGTAGGGCTGCAGTGACTTTTCCTTATCATTTTAATTAGGTTGGTATTAAATTTATAAATCTACTTCGGGGTAACTGGCATCTTTAAAATATTTCCACTAACAGGTTAATTTCTTTCCATTTGTTCAGCTCTATTTTTGTGTCTTTCAGGGGTGTTTAACAATTATGCACGTAGCTTTTCATGTTTATTAAGCATGCCTGTTTATTAAGCATGTAATCCGTGTTCCTATTGTAAATGATTATTTTCTATTGTTATATCTTCTGTGTATTACTTGTGTATATGGAGGCTTAAGGTGTACTTATTTTTCTGGAGGTGTTTTAGATTGACCATAGATCCTTTTGCTACTGCCTTTTCTGCCTTGCCTGCATTTTCCTCGCTTTGCTTTTGATGGCCACAAGCCTCAAGGTGGGGTAGGGGCGGGAGTGAGGTGAGACAGGAACTTTAGAATTTTGCAAGAGATTTGGTGATTTTTCTCTTCTTACTGTTAATTTTTGGTCTGGCCATTCTGTCTTCAAACTATGCTGAGCTTTTGGTTTTTGTGTTGATTTTTTTTGCCCTCTTGTTCTGTATTGGGTTTTCTTGAAGAAATTTTGGGAGATTGGTAGCTAGGCAGCTATAGTCTTCAGCTACCTGAAGATCCTCGATTGGATTTTTAACTTTTGAAAAATGGAGTCTTAAGTTTAGTAAGGCTGTAGTTTGCTTTGACGTTCATGTGCACCTTTTCTAAGTGTTTCCTTCCGTACTTCTCCTAAATGTAGGGAGAGTAAAATATTCGTAGAATTGAGATTGGCTCTTGAGCTTGGAAATTTAGAGGCAGGCAGGGACAGAGAATATGAAAAGGGACTGAAGAGTTGTGAAAGAATAAGAGAGGTTCAAGAAAATTGAGAATGGCTGGGGCAAATAAAAATTCACATTGATCGGGGAGAGGAGGAAACCACTTACCCTCTTGGGCCTCAACACCCAGGAAAGCATCCCAAATGGTCTGGAGTTGCCTTCTCCTCTGACTGCTCTCCCTTCATGCAGGGCCTGTGCTCTCTGCCTTCATTCAGAAGAAGCCTGGCTGACTCTGCATTGAGGTCTTTAGCCATCACTTCAGGGGGATGCTCAGGCATAGGCCTGTCTGCACCTTTCCTTGTGCTTTGCTGGCACTTCTAGGATGGTAAGTCCCCTTGCTGGCATCCCCATTTCCCCTTTGTTGAATGTGTGTGCAGTTTTGTGTGCATTTGCTTCAATACCTGCAGGTGCTTCCATCTCATTCTTACACTGTCTACTCTCACAGCAGCACTATTTCATTTGCATTAACAAGCCAATAATTATTGGCTTCTTATAAGTTTTACTACCAAATGTCAGGTTTTCTGATAGGGCTTTTTTATGAATATAGAAAATAATTTAGTACAGTTTATACACTCAGATTTACTATAAGACAAAAAAAGTATACTCATAAAAATAAAGTACAATACAGAAGATACAGGAAAAAAGACTTAACATTTTCTCCTATATTTATTTTATGTTCAATTTGGGGGAGAGGAGAATGGAGATGAAGAATGATTTTATGTAGGAGGTATCATCCTTC
Organism: Tolypeutes matacus; assembly: GCA_026826555.1. Lineage (NCBI taxonomy): Eukaryota > Metazoa > Chordata > Mammalia > Cingulata > Chlamyphoridae > Tolypeutes > Tolypeutes matacus. Next base: position 3,572,044 of record JAKSZT010054395.1, read on the forward strand.
CCATCCTGTCCCTCCACTTAGTCACCTTACTGAGTGTAGCAGTTTGATATGTTTCATGAATTCCAAAAATAGATGTTGGATTATGTTTGTAAACTGGTCTGTACCTGGGCATGATTAAATTATGATTAGGGCTTTGATTGATTCACATCAGTAGGATGATGAGTTCCTGCCCCCTTGGTGGGTAGGACTCACAGACAAAACTATACCACGGAGCAGTGGAGTTTTCATGTTGGAGTTTTGAGCTGGAGCCCAGGAAGTGAACACAGAGGAATAGAGACAGCTCCTTAGACACTGCAGAAGCCCCAGGGAGAGAGAGATAGAGCTGTTCACCTGCTAGTCTGCAGCTGGACTTGCGAAGAGACCACAGCAGCTGAACCTGGAGAGAAATGGAACATGGGGAAGAAAGGAACCCAAGAAGCCTGATTTCTTGACAAGTTGGCAGCCATCTTGTTCCAACACATGGCAATAGACTTTGGTGAGGGAAGTAACTTACGCTTTATGGCCTGGTAACTGTAAGCTTCTACCCCAAATAAATACACTTTATAAAAGCCAACAGATTTCTGGTATTTTGCATCAGCACCCCTTTGGCTGACTAATACACTTGAGACACTCCTCTGGCTCTAACCTGACAATTGCTTGGCCCAGGCTTTTTCTTGTAAGCATACCAGGCTTCCCTAATCATGAAGATATCTAACTGGCCTATCAGTCACTCAGACACATTTATCCCAGTAGAGCACTTTTTGTTTCATGTGATTATCTCTATCAATTTTTCTTTTATTCATGGTGAGAAGTAGGGGTGAAGTTCTCAGTACTGAGTAGGGTATTTAACAGATGGTTAACAATCTGTAACACTCTGTCAGCCCTTCTGGGTTGTTAATCAATGTATAAAAAACTGAAAGAACCTCATGAGATTATAGGGTATTATCCTTTTGGTCATTTAAAAAATATAGGACTTCTGATAGATTCTACCAGAGGATGGGACTTAGGCCTAAGACTAAAATGGTTTTCAGTAAAGGTCTTTCTATCTTCTTCACTGTTTTTGTCTTCTAGGCTGCCGAAATGCATTATACCAGAACTGGGTTGGCTTTTACAATGGGGATTTATTCACTTACAAGATTACAATTCTGAGGCCGTGAAAATGTCCAAACCACGGCACCATCAAGGTGATGTTTTCTTCTTGAAACTGGCTGCTGGTAATTCTGGACTCTTCTATCACATTGCAAAGCACATGGTAGCATCTGCTGGTTTCTCCCTTCTCTTCTGTGTTTTGTTTCTTTCAGCTCCTGGCATCCATGGCTTTCTCTCCACTTCTGTTGCTTATTCTCTCTCTTCCTCATTAAGGACTCCAGTAAGAGAATTAAGACCCATCTTGGGCCATGCCTTACTGAAGTAACCTAATCAAAAAGTCTTGCCCACAATAGGTTTATACTCAAAGGAGTAGATTAACTCTAAGAACATAATTTTTTGTGGTCCATCCAGCTTTAGACCATCACACTCCACCCTCTGGACCCCCAAAAGACATGTTCCTTCCATATGCAAATACATTTATTTCACAATATCCCACAAAGTCTTAAATCATTTCAGTAACAATATTAAGTAAAAAGTCTCATCAAAATCAGTTCTAGGTGTGGTCTGTCCTGGGGCACATTTCTCCTCTGGCTGTGGGCCTATGAAACTTTTGATAACAATTTATCTGCTTCTAATATACAATGGAGGGACAGTCATAAGATAAAAATTCCCACTTCTATAAAGAGAAATTGTAAGGAAAACTGGGGTCATGGGTTCCAAACAATTCTGAAACCCTGCAGGGCATACTCCATTAGATTTCAGGATCTGAGAGTCATCTATGGAACAGTGCTTTGCTATCCTCTGGGTTTGATGGGGGGGGGCAACCCCACCCTTTCCAAGGACTTGCACAGAGGCCATGCTCTCAGCTCTACCCTCTTCAAGCATCAGGGCAGCAGCTGGACTCTACCCAATCTCCAAGGAATGTGCTCAACCCTCTCTGAAGATTGGGGTGCAACGGTCTTCCTGAACGGGATGGAGGGTCCACCCTCTTTAAGTGCCAGGGTATTCGCACCCTTTCTACATACATGGGTGGGTCTGCTTTCTTGGACAGAGAGAATGTCTTCAGCCAGACTTCAGCTTCCATGGTTCTGCCTTTGAAGTCACTTTTCCTTCAACCTGTCCCTTTTCTGCCCCTTTTGGTCCAGGCTGGCAGTGGTTCTGTTCATATAGGTCTTGCAAAAAACTTTTCCATTTCACATGTAGCACACAGGGGTCACAACTGCCAGACAGTAAGATTTTCCACATATACTTCCTGGGTAACTGCATTTCCAATCCTGACTTGCACTGGAATGGCTGACTGGTTCCATGTTTGATTAAAGCACAATTCTTGGGAACTCATTTTCTGGAAGCTCAGAATTTTCTAAACTATCAATTTCTGGCTTCTTTTCTCAGGAGTTCAGTTCTCGGCTTTATCCCTTTCCTGTTGCATTTTATTATAAGCTGCAAAGAGAAGCCAGGCTGCTGCTTTTAGTTTTGAAAATCTCGTCACCTAAATATCCAAGCTCCTCACTTTCAAATTCTGCCTTCCATCTGACATCAGAACACAATTTTGCCAAGTTCTCTGGTACTTTAAAACAAGGGTTGCCTTTTTTTCCAGTTTGCAATGACACATTCATTATTTCTAAGGCCTCATCAGAAGTATCTTTAGTATTCATATTTCTATGAACAATCTCTTCAAAAAAATCTAGGCCTTTTCTATCAAGCACCTCACAATTCTTCCTGCATATCCTAACAATAAGCAATTTCCACATTTCTGGCATTTGAAATAGTGTAACCCTACTTTTCTGGTACCAAAATCTGTTTGGTAAGCTGCCAAAATGCAATATACAAAAATGGGTTGGTTTTTACAATGGGGATTTATTTGCTTACAAACTTATGGTTTTGAGGTTGAGAAAAATATCAAAATCATGGCATCATCAGGAGATGCTTTAATCCCAAAGATTGGCTGTCGGCGATCCTGGACTCCTCTGTCACATGGCAAGACACATGGTAACATCTGCTGGTTTCTCCCTTCTCTTCTGTGTTTCTTTGCTTTCAGCTTCTGGTATCCGTGGCTTTTTCTCTCTCTTTGTCTGAATTTTTCTTCATAAAGGACACCAGAAACAGGGTTAAAGTCCACCCTGGGCCATGCCTTACTGAAGTAACCTAATCAAAAGGTCCTGTCCATAATATGTTTATACCCATAGGAATGGGCTAACTGTAAGAACATAACTTTCTGGAGTCCATCCACCTTCAAATGTTGATGTTCATCTATATATTAAAGTCTTGGAGACAGTCTTGCAGAAGGCTGAATGAGCAGAGAAGGCTCCCAGCCTGTTCTCCTAGCTATGTAAATAGAGGTTTGCAGTCTGCCTCACTATACTTTGAAGGGCAAGAATGAAAGTGAGATAGGCTGCTACTCTTCTAATGCAGTGGTACTTGCTACCTAGATGGTGAAGTTCAAAGTCATTTGCATTGTTCTCCTTAAAGCCTTTCTTTTCAGGGGAATGGGACATGGAAAGGAGGACCAACATGGAAACATAAGGACAGTGCAATATATCATTTAGCTTTAGAACCCATGTAGCCTGTTTTCTGTGTGTGTCTATTGGACAAAAACACAGTGGAAGTCCTACCTGTTAACCTTTTACCTAGACTACGACATAACTTTATTATTATTTTTTGTAACTCACATATCTCTCTTTCCAATGGTCTAGCTATATCCAAACATGGCTTGCTTAGTTTTGAAACTGGCAAATATTTTTTCCAAGATGATTTGGAATAGTATGGTGTTCTGAGGGAGAAGGAATAGGCACCATATCTAGGGCTTTCAAAATAACCTATCCCACAAAGTACCTCATGCAACTTGATTACAAGAGTGTTACCTGGATGTGCAGAGTCCCATCGTTGGTCTAAGGCCATGCTATTGTATGGGTTAAGGGATCAGGGAAAGCAATCATAATTTTTCAAGCTTGTGGAATCATTTCTGGATTATAGTCTTCCTTGCTTCTTAGTCCACAAAAAGATGAGGTTTTATGTAGTTAATGGGGATGTGTGCTGCTTCCCGATGGTACATGTCCTTATTTATCTCCCATTCATATCTTTATGTTATGTTAGCATCTTTCCACAAACATTGTAAGGACCTAAAGCCCTGTTTTCTGACTTAATTTCCCCAATTTTCTTTCTGCAAACTCCTCTCCCCATTTAAGGATGGAGTCTGGTCCTCTGTCTTTTCTCATGCCTTAGACTTTAGTCAAATGTTAAAAGGGGCTTTCCTTAGGTTTTTGCTGGTTCCCAGGTGAACCACTATAAGTATAGTGTTATAGTGCTATAAGTAAGAAATAAGAGAGTAGATGTTCTGATCTGGTTCTGTCTTCCCAGTGTCTATCCTGAGGCTGATTTCCTCATGAATTATCTAAGGGATATAGCCCTGGCTACAGTGGGCATTAATAGTTTTCTAAAATCCAGATCACATGAGAAATGAATATTTTTTCAATTAACGTATCTTAAAAATATTCACTCTGGTGTTATTGTGTTACAGAGACATTCTCCTCCTTACAAGGCCTGATTTTATAACAGAGTACACCCACTTTAATTAAGAATGCCTTTGTCTAAAGCTTTAAGACTTCTAAGATCATTGACACCCCCCCCCCAATTTCTTCCTTGTTTAGAGGTATGTATATGTGTGTTTCGAAAACATCAGTGGTCATTTCATTTTTTTAAACTACAATGACCAAGAGGGGGGAGTATGATCAAGAGGGGAGTATAAACATAAAGTTTTAGTTACGATAGAAAAGGGAGCTGCTTCTCCATCTTTTGAAAACCAGTATAGTTTTGATAGGATGCGTATAACTAGCAAGCACCCAGTAATTGCCATATTAATTCTATTCCTGTATGCAAACAGAGATAATAGTAATATTTCATGAGGTAAATGTGGAGTGAAATGAATTTATTCTTACTCCATGTTAATCAACAAAGCAGTGTTGCATTAATAGTAATACAAATTGGTATCTTGAGTCCTAATTCTTGGTGTAGGGATCCCTCATATATTTTATATCAAATTCATAACATTATAAAACTGTAAGGTAAAAATGGCAGAGTGTCCTTGTTCTTGTAAGAATTTGAAAGTTTTATGGTTCCAGATTATTAATAAAATTAAGGAAAAAAGAAAAATTTTGCTTATAGACTTTTTCAATAAGATTTTCAGTAAAACAATGTAAATGAGATGGTGGCAACAGAAGTTTTGGCAACACCATTTTATCCTTCTGCTAAAGAAACAGAACCAGAAACAAAGAGAATAAACAAAAACATGTAACCATTGTGAAATGTATTCGCTGCTATTATGGCAACATATTAAAAGCAGCATGACATAGTGGGAAAAACCCAAGAGAGTTCACAGCTCTTAGATGAATTTAGATAAATCACCTAACATATCTCATCTCAGTTTCCTAATTGAAGGTGGATTTGAACTAATATAGTGATTCCAAAATGCAAACCATAGAATAGCACTAATCTATGATGAAATTTTCATGGGTAGGAGGAGGAAAAAATTGGACATTTAAAAAATTTTCCATTCTAAGGGCTCTTCCTTAATTTGAGATTTTGGTATTGCTCTTTTGGGATTAAAATATGGTAGTATTTAATGGTTACTTTTAATGCCTAACTTGAAAAATAAATTGACAATTACGTACTAATGCCAAATCCTTGATCCCTTAACCTATACAATTACATGCTAATGCCTTTCCCTTGTACTGTTCAATAAATTAAAAATTTCAAGAAGCTCTGGATTATGGGATATCTACAGGCTTTCCTTCCTTCTTTAACTTTTTCTATGAAATCTTTTGAAATAAATTGATACAAATAATCCATCTAAAATTCAAGCAGAATTCCTAGGTAGTAGTATCCAAAAGTCAGTGAAGCTGTAGCTGAGTCTGTCTAAATCTTAATCTCTTCACCCCTCCACCTCAGTTATACAGATGAAAAGACAAATAAAATGACATAAACCTCATACCTTCAGAGTTACCTAGAAGACAGAGGACACTAAAACTTAAATTTCCCTCTAAATAGAAAAATAAACACTAACTTCCATTTGAACCCTTTCTCCAGCTCCTGTCCCAAGCCTTTTTGGAAAACTGCATGGAAGAGAATATAGAGTAATGATACAACATTATTTCCAGAAAAAGGTTTCATGTGTAAATGTGAGAAAGCAACCTAGAAGATCAGAGTACTGTTTACAGGGAAGGTAATTAAAAGCCCATGCAGGATTTGAGGAAGTCTTAGAAAGGAACTGCTTCTGGAGAAGAGGAGGATAAAATTATGGGAAAGTCACCCTTTAGAAACTGAGTGGTAAAAGAAAAAAGTAAGAGAAGGAAATTTAGAATCCTGCCAGAAAAAAAGAAAACTATAAATAGGACAAAGATCCTTTTTCCCAACCCCTCAAAGCAAACAAACAAACAAACAAACAAAAAACCCTGTTGCATTTACAGTGAAATTTTGAAATAGGAGTCCTTTAAATCACTACAAATGCCAGTCCTGCTCATTCAATGCAGAGATGCAAGCAGTCTTATCTATACAAAGGCATTTTAGAAAATTTAAAAGGGAATCAAAACCTTTGAGACGATAAATTTCTTAAAAAATGAATCATGAAGCATAAAAAACCTTGTAACATAACATTCCAAATGGAATTAAATGTCCTCAAAGAAACACATGTTGAAAACATCTCATATTAGAAATTCAAACATTAAGAACATAAATGGCCATAAATAGGAAAAAAATAAATTAGAATTGATTGGACTCAGGATAGAAATTAATAAGGAAAATGCCAGAAATGAAGACGAAATTATAAAATGCCCAAGAGCAAATAGAATCAAATTAAAACTTAAGTGCATTGAGTTAATCCAGAAAAACAACAAACAGAATTAAAATGATGTAAAGAAGGAAGTAAATATGTTTTAGAAAGGGGTTAAAATGTAAGGGAGGCAATGGAGATCCAACACATGTGTAACTGGAGCCAATAAAACAGAATAACAAAACATTGAACTAAATAAAATTATAAATCACAGGAGAATGTCAGAAATAAAACAAGACCTGAATCTATCTGTTAGAAAGATCTATAGAGAACCTATGAAAATTCACCATGTATAATCAACTATAAGACACATCTAAGTTAAAACATTAGACTTTAAAGATTCAGAAAAAGCCTCAGGGCCTTCAGGAAAATATATTTAAGAAATTACAATGTCCTGAGAATTAGAATAGTATTTGTCATGTCAACAGTAACAGGCAAAGCAAGGGAATAATAGAACATTTTCAAGAAACACAAGGAAGAAACGTGTTAACAAAATATTTTATATTTAGCCAAGCCTCTTTAAAGTATCAAGAGTATAGAAATATAGTTGTAAACATGCTAGAACTCACAAATCTATACTCTCAAGACTTTCTTGAAGAATCTGCTAGAGGATAAACTTCATCTGAATAAAGGATGACTAAGTATACTTCAGCAAAGAGGATTTATGGTGATCATTTAAGATATTTAATTGAAAAGCTAACGTTAAAACATAGGGAGGCAAAGGTAGAAAAATAAAATATAAATATATGTACTGTCAAAGTAAAAATAAGGCAGCTGAAAATGGAGTGGAATGGAAATGGAAATAGAGTAGAATCATCTCATTAATTATTGTATAGTCAATAGATGAGTCAGGTTATGATTGAAACCTTAAACAAATTAATACATATTAAATAAACAAGGGATCAAGGGCATTTAGAAAGGTATAACTATAAAGGTCACTGCTAGAAAAAACAAGTTTTCATAAATACCAAAAGAAATCTAAAAGTACAATAAAACACATCACTGAGAGGTAAAATAGGGCAAATATAGCACAATACAAATAGTAACTATGTGATAATATAGCAAAATTGAGGCCTAACATATCATTTGTACCAATAAATGGGAATAGGCTTAACCCACTGTTATGTACTGAATTGTGTCACCTCAAAAGATATGTTCAAGTCCAACTCCCATTTTTTTACTGTGGCCTATTTGGAAATAGGATCTTTAAAGATGTTATTAAGATGAGGCCAAACTAGATAGAGTGGGCCCTAATACAATATGACTGGTGTTCTTATAAGAAGAAGAAATTTGGATACAGAGAGTCAAAGAAGACAGCCATGTGATAGAAACGGAGATTGAGTTATGCATGGATTGTTGGCAAGCCACTGCTAGAACCCATGAGATTTCAGAGGGAGCATGGCCCTGTTGATGCCTTGATTCTAACTTGTAGCTTCCAGACCTGTGAGACAATAAATTTCTGTTGTGTTAAGCCACCTAGTTTGTGATACTTTATTACAGTAGTTCTAGAAAATTAAGGCACTGACCTATTAAAATATTTTTCTATTTGGCTCACAAATAAGATGCAACTCTATGCTGTATATATGAGAGGCATTTAGAACAGATTTGAAAAATATTAAAAATAAAGGGAGGGACAAAGGCCAATGGGAAATGACAGGAAACCATGGTTTACAATCTTGATATCAGATGGAATAGAATTCAAGCAAGAAGCATTATATGTGACAATGAAGTATCTTTTTTAATACTGAAATTCACCATGCACAATAAAGATTTAAATGTTATGAATCTCTATGCACCTAACACATCAGCCATATTTCTAACGCAGAATTATAAGAGATGTAAGAAAGATTATGTTGTTTACTTCTTGGCAAATCTGAAAACTGAGATGCAAAGGTTAATTAACTAAGAAAATATAGTTGGCTGTAATTACTTCCATTAATGATAGAAATATTAATCAGATAGATTTACATAGAAGAAACAGAAGAAAATTATTAAAATATAACCCTACAAAAAGGTATCAGATCAGATGGGATGGACCTAGTGAACCCTAACATTTCCCAAGAACAGATAGTTCCAGTGCTTCATAAACTGTTCCAAAGTATTGAAATGTAGAAAACTTCCTAGTGCTTGTTGTGAAGCAAATGTAACCTTGATACCTAAACCTGGTAAAGGTAGTATAAAAAACAAACCACAGATCAGTATCACTAATAATATTGACACTAAATTTTAAATAAAGTATTAGTAAACAGAATCCAACCTATATTAACAAATATATCATAACCAAGAGTTATTTATTTCAAGAATGGAAGGTTGGTTAACTATTAGGAAATCTATTAATACATGTATCAACTATTTTGAAAAAAGAAACGAAGGATAAATTAAAAAAACCTGATTAGTTGCATTAGATGAGTGGGAATGGGTGAAAAAGATAAAGGGGGCTGTTAGTATTACTTCTCTAAGAATATCTTTTTGTGTAATTTTGACATTTGGAAATATCTTTACTCACGCAAAACAAAAACTCGAAAAATAAAACTTATGACAAAAATGGGAGAAAAGATTCTCTAAAATGGAATATAAATTGAAACAGGAGAATCCATTTCAAATGAATAAGGTATCCATATTGAAGGGGGAACAAACCTAACTTTTGGACACAGTCTTTTAAATAAATAAATTCAGATAAAATAAACGATAGAGATATTGAACTCTGATAAGTTTATTTTTGCAATGTTATTATGGGTTAGCAATTCTGAAACTGCTTTCTGTGTATTTTAGGAATAATAAATATATTGAGGATTAACTTGAGCTGGATTTCTCATTGTTGTAGGAGAAGAGAGCTATGAATTCAGAGAGGAAGAAGATTAAAATGAACCCCAACATGATGGGTTGGAAGTAGAGATATCAGTTTAAACTGAGACAAGCAAAGTACAGTGTGAACCTGTAACATCTGGATGTGGCAAAAAACAAAGGTTGGCTGAAAGAATGATGGGGATAATTTAAGCACCAAAATAATTCTAAGACAGCATCAAAATAATTGATTTAATTTAACATAAAACAAAAAAGAAGTAGGGGGAGGGGTGTAGAAACTTTCTATATATATGCCATCTAATACATGTAGAGAGAATGATAGAATTAGAAAATCACCATTTTACAAGTATCCTAGTAATAATTGATTTAGACAAGAATCATCAATGATGATGAACATTGGGGATTGAATCATGTTCCCCACAAATGACAGTTCATCTTAATTCATTTTTCTGTTGGTGTGAACCCATTTGTAAATGGGACCTTTGGAGATGTTACTAGTTAAGTTGTAGACTCATTTGTCAATGGGCTCTTGGATGATCCTATTTAGATGAGGCCAAAAAAGTGAATCATGGTGGATTAATCCATCTAACTGGAATCCTTTTAAGTAAAGGAAATGTAGATGCAGACTGTAGAATCCAGAAGTTAGAGAAAGTAGAGGAACAGTCAAGGAGAGAGAGGTGTGCCATGTGATAGAGGATTGCCAGAACTTTATAGACTGGGAGAAAGCAAACTCTACCAGTACCTTGATGTTGGACTTGTAGTCTCCAAAACCATAAGAAAATACATTCCCCATTATTTAAGCCAACAAACCATTGAATGATAAGTAACATAGCAACTCTGGTAAACTAAAACAGTGAGGAATAGAGTTTTAAAAAACATTCTTTTATGATATTGTATAACTATAAAGAGAAAAATAATAACTTGCAAAGGAGAAAACAGGCATATGCAACCTTAACCAAGTAATCAAAGTATCAACAGCAACGTGACAAACTGACATGTATCTGAAATGCATTGAGAAGGAAACATGTAACTTCAGTGGCTTTCCTGAGGAAACTTGTCACAGGAACTGTCATGAGGAACTGTCAGACAAATGAAAGGCCATTCTGTAAAATTACTGGCTTACATTTTTCAAAAATATCAAGATCATGAATAGCAAAGAATATTGGTGTTCTCTGGGCATCTTGCATGTGTACATTCACGTCTTTAGCTAAGTTTGGGAAGTTCTTTATCATTGTTTCTTTGAATAATCCTCCTGTCCCTTTCTTCTTCTCTGGGACTCCCATAATGTGTATATTGGTAAGCATGATGGTGTCCCACAGGTATCTTAGGCTAATTTCACTTTTAATAATTTATTTTTTCTTTCTTCTCCTTAGTCTAATTTCAAATGTCTTATCTTTTTTTTTTTTTAAAACAAATCAACTTTATTGATACATATTAATAAAACATAGAATTCATTCAAAGTGTACAATCAATGGTATTTGGTATAATCACATAGTTGTGCATTCATCACTTCAATCATTATTAGAGCATTTTCATTATTTCAATAACAATAAGTGAAAAACAAACGAGAAAATTCTTAACCTCTCAATCTCTGTTTTCCCTGCTGTACATAGCTGCTATTTCTGGCTATTTTTGTACAATTATTTATGTGTTTATTAAGCAGTTTTCAGATATATTCACATATCATATGATCTATTCAAAGTATATAACCAATGGCTTTTAGTATAATTACAATGTTGTACATTCTTCATCTCAAAAATTTTAGAACAATTTCATTACTCCAAAAAGAAAGACTCCATGCTCCTTGGCATTCCTTTCCCAGCCCTACATAACCACCGATCTAATTTCTTCTTTAAAAATTGATTTATATTTACATTTTATACAAATGAAATCATACAATATGTAGTACTCTGTGTCTGGTCTCCTTCACTTAGAGTAATGGTTTTTTTTGGGTCTGATATTAACATTTTGTAGTATTAACCTACATTTGTTCAGCATCAAAGAAAAATGGTCTTATACATGCAATCTAACCCATATTCATATTTCACATAATGTATTTCACATAATATATTTAGTTCATAATAGTGCAATCACACAGTATTTGTCCTTTTGTTTCTGGTTTGCTTCACTTAGCATAATGTCCTCCAGGTTCATCCATATTATCATGTTTCACGACTTCATTTCTTATTACTGCTGCATAATATTCCATTGTGTGTATACTCCACAATTTGTTTATCCATTCATCCATTGATGGACACTTGGGTTGTTTCCACCTTTTGGCTATTGTGAATAGCACTGCTATGAATTTTGGTGTGAAGACGTCTATTCATATCACCGGTTTCATTTCTTCTGTGTATATACATAACAATGGTGTTGCCAGGTCCCATGGCAAATCTATATTCAACTTCCTTAGGAACTACCAAAGAGTCCTCCACAGTGGATGTACTATTCTACATTCCCACCAACAGTGAATAAGCATTCCTATCTTTCCATATCCTCTCCAACATTTACAGTTTTTTGACTTTTTAATAGCGGCCAGTCTAATAGGTGTGGAATGATTTCTCGTTGCAGTTTTGATTTGCATTTCCCTAATCGCTAGTGATGTTGAACATTTTTTCATGTGTTTCTTTACCATTTGTATTTCTTCTTTGAACAGTTGTCTTTTCAAGTCTTTTGCCCATTTTTGAAAAATCAGATAGGTTGTCTTTTTATTGTTGAGTTGTATGATCTCCTTATATATCATGGATATTAAACCCTTATCAGATATGTGATTGCCAAATATTTTCTCCCATTCAGTTGGCTGTCTTTTCCCCCTTTTGACAAAGTACTTTGAGGTGAACAAGTGTTGAATTTTGAGGAAGTCCCTTTTATCTATTTTTTTCATTTGTTGCTCATGCTTTGTGTGTAAGGTTTAAGAAACTACCGCCTACCACAAGATCTTGAAAATGTTTTCCTACATTTTCTTTTACAAGTTTTATGGTTGTTGGTTTTATATTTAGGTCTTTGATCAATTTTGAGTTAATTTTTGTATAAGGTGTGAGATAGGGGTCTTCTATCTTTCTTTTGGATATGGCTATCCAGTTCTCCCAGTACCATTTGTTGAAGAGACTGTTATGGCCAAGCTGGGTGGGTGGGCTTAATAGCCTTGTCAAAAATCACTTGGCTGTAGATGTGAGGGTAGATTTCCGAGTCCTCAATTCAGTCCCATTGATCAATTTGTCTGTCCTATGCCAGTACCATGCTCTCTTTGCCATTGTAACTAAATAATATGCTTTAATATCAGGAAGTGAGAGTCTTCCAACTTCATTCTTCTTTTTAAAGACATATTTGGTTATTCGGGGCCCCTTACCCTTCCAAACAAATTTGATTATTGGCTTTTTTATTTCTGCAGAAAATGCTGTTGGTTTTTTTTTTATTGGGATTGTGTTGAATCTGTAAATCAGTTTAGGTAGAATTGACATCTTAATGGTATTTAGTCTTCCAATCCATGAACATGGAATATCCTTCCATTTATTTAAGTCTTTTTCTGTTTCTTTTAGCAATGTTTTGTAGTTTTCTGAATACAGGTACTTTATGTCTTTGGTTAAGTTTATTCCTAAATATTTGATTGTTTTAGTTGTTATAATAAATGGAATTTTTTTGATTTCCTCCTCAGGTTGCACATCAATAGTGTATAGAAACGCTATTGATTTTTGCACATTAATCTTTTATCCCGCTACTTTGCTGAACTTGTCTATTGATTCTAGTACCTTTGTTGTATATTTTTCAGGATTTTCCAGATATAGGATCATGTCATCCATGAATAGTGAGAGTTTTACTTCTTCCTTTCCTATTTGGGTGCCTTTTATTTCTTTGGCTAGCCTAATTGCTCTAGCTAGAACTTCTAGCAAAATATTAAATAATAATGATGACAGTGGGCATCCTTATCTTGTTACTAGTCTCAGTGGTAAAGCTTTCAGTCTTTCACCATTGAGCACAATGCCAGCTCTGGGATTTTCATATATGCACTTTGCCATATTGAGAAAGTTTCCTTCTATTCCTATCTTTTGGGGTAGTTTTATCAAGAAAGGGTGCTGTATTTTGTCAAATGCCTTTTCTCCATCAATAGATAAGATCAAAAGATTTTTCTTCTTCAATTTATTGATGTGGTTTATTACACTAATTGATTTTCTTTTGTTGAACCACCCTTGCATACCTGGGATAAAACCCACTTGATCGTGGTGTATAATTCTTTTAATGTGCTTTTGGATTCTGTTTGCAAGTATTTTGCTGAGGATGTTTGCATCTATATTCATTAAAGATATTGGTCTGTAATTTTCTTTTTTGTAGTATCTTCATCTGGTTTAGGAATTAGATGATATTGCCTTCATAGAATGAGTTTGGTAGCATTCTTTCCTGTTCAAATTTTTAGAAGATCTTGAGCAAGATATGTTTTAGGTTGTCTTTGAATGATTGGTGCAATTCATCTTTGGGAAGTATTTTATGACTGTTTCAATCTCTTCACTTGTGATTGGTTTGTTGAAGTCTTCTGTTTCTTCTAGGGTCAGTGAAGGTGGTTTGTGTGTTTCTAGGAATTTGTCCATCTCCTCTACATTGTCAAATTTTGGCATACAGTTGTTCATGGTATCCTCTTATGATCTCTCGTATTTCTGTGGGTCCAGTGGTAATGTCACCCCTCTCATTTCTGATTTTATTTGTGTCTTCTTTCTCGATTTTTGTCAGAATAGCTAAGAGTTTGTCAATTTTGTTGATCTTCTCAAAGAACCAACTTTTGGTTTTGTTGATTCTCTCTATTGTTTTTTTTTTGTTTGTTTGTTTTGTTTTGTTCTTGATTTCATTTATTTCTGCTCTGGTCTTTACTATGTCTTTCCTTCAGCTTGGTTTGGGATTAATTTGCTGTTCTTTTTCTAGTTCCTCTAGGTGTGCAGTGAGCTCTTCAATTTTAGCTCTTTCTTCTTTTTTAACGTAAGCATTGAAGGCTATAAATTTCCCTCTGAGCACTGCCTGTGCAGTGTCCCATAGGTTTTGATATGTTGTGTTCTCATTTTCATTCATCTCAAGGTATTTGCTGAATCCTCCTGCAATTTCTTCTTTGATGCATTGATTATTTAAAAATGTGTTGTTTAATCTTCATATATTTATGAATTTTCCCTTTCTCCATCCATTATTGATTTCCAGCTTCATTTTGATTTGATCAGAAACAATGTTTTGTTTAATTTTAATATTTTTAAATTTTTTGAGACTTGTTTTGTGACCCAACATATAGTCTATATTGGAGCAGGATCCATTCCACTTGAAAAGAATGTATATCCTGCTCTTTTGGGGTGCAGTTTTTATCCATGCAATTTCAAGATCAGCCAGCAGATGGTGCTCATTTACTCACCTTCCATGGAGGTTTATCTCTTTGTTTTCCTGTTTTGGTCTAATCAGAGCTGATATTCAAAGTGAGTTCCACTGGCTGAATTCACTGAAGAAAAGCCCCCCAACTCCCTGTCCCTTTTCTCTTGTAACAGCTGACAGGGAGGAAGATGTCTGCTCCCCTCTCAGTCAGCTGCAATGAGCCAGGGGTTTTACCCCCACTTAATATCTTGTGGATGGGGGAAGGGAGCCTTTCCCTGAGGCTGGGAGGTTTAGTAACTCACAGTTTGTTATTTAGGGTTCTTTGTCTCTCTGTCCCTTACCCTCTTGGGAATTGTGAAGCATGTCCTGGTCTGTTGACCCCCAAAATAGGTCCCTCATACAGCTTTTGGCTCTTTCTCCATTGTTTTCGTGAGAGAGCTGAACCTTGCCTGCCTAATTTGATGTCATCTTCCCACAATCCTCCAAATGTCTTGTTTGATTGACTGATTCATTCATCTGCCAGCTCCAATCTACTCTTGAAACCCTCCTCAGAATTTTTCATTTTGATTATTCAACTCCAGTCGTTCTGTTTGGTTTCTTTTTAAAATTTCTATCTTTTTACTAAAGTTCTCGCATTGCTCATTTATGTTTTTTCTGATATCATTTAGTTCATGTTCTGTACTTTCCTTAATCTCTGTGAGCATTTTTATGATTCTTTTTAAAAGGCTTTATTTGATACTTACACATTCTAGTTTTCTTCATTGGTGTTTTCTGGATTTTTATCTTCTTCCTTTGGATGGATCATCAATTCCTGTTTCTTTGTCTTATATTCTTTTGTTCAACACTGTACATTTTAATATTTTAAAATATTCACTCTGTGATGTGTTCCCTGAAATGTCTGTTTCTTGACTATGTAAACAGTTGGTGGTAAGATGAAGGTTTCCTTGAGCTTCAGCCCAAGGCAAATGCAATGTGAATGTTTTCCCTGTCTTTCTGGGACTGTGTCTTGTCCGGGGCTTTTGCGTGTTAGTTGTTTTGGAGTTCCTCTGTTTACAAGAATTTGTCCTCTTTATTTCCAAGGATGTTGCTTTCCCTTTGCCAAGTGTTTGAGGTTGGTAAGTCTTTGCCCCAGTCTGTCTGTCTCTACAGTTTCTTTCACTCCTTTCGTTGTCTCCTTCTGCTTTTGCCTGGAGGGCAAATTCTGGGAGGAGGGTCACCCAGAAGAGGAATTACCCAAGTCAGTCTTTCTCAGCCAAAACAGGGACAGGGATCCACCAAAGGGATGCAGGTTAGCTCTAAAGTTCCCTGGGCTGAGGATTAGGAACAGCAACAAGATTTTCTTCCAAGGAAGAACAAGTGGAAGAGCTTTGTCACCAAAGCTGAGCTTTCTTGGCCTTCCCTGCAAATGTAGCCCTTCAACTAACTGGCCCCCACAGCCCTGAGGACACACAACATCTTTAAATCTCCTCTGCCATGGCCTTTCACTGGGGTGAGTTGAAACATTGACCACCCTTAGAGCCAGGCACCCCCATGATCTGAATTCAGTAATCAAAAGCCATGATCAATGATTGGCCATGCCTACCCATGGTCTTGGAGAAGAGGATTTTTATGTCCCATTTTGTCCACACTGAGCCAACCAGACCTGGACCCCAGGGTGTCCTGTGGTGAGGATGATTGATGGCACTGGTAGTTGCTGAATGGAGACAACAATTTATTGCTCTTTACTATAATTTATCAGCCTCTTCCACTTGTTCTTCCCTGGATAATATACAGTGTTCTTCTGGCTTCTGTCATTTCAAAATAGTAGTTTCAGACAGTTCCTCTCTAATAGTTGTTCTGGTGGAAGGACTGAGTCCTGGAGCTCCTTACTCCACCATCTTCCCACAATAGAATCTCTTATTCAGAATTTGATTCTTCCTTAAAAATTTTACATATGAACTTTAGAACAATTTATCTAATTGATATCATGTTATCTTACTTACTGAAATAATGTTAAATTGATAAATTAGGAAGTCATTTGTATAGTAATTTTATATTCTAATGTTGCAAGAATTATAATTTTTGAAAAATATTTATTAAGCAAGTTGTAGTTTTACAGAAAGATCATGCAGAAAATGGTTTCAATATTCCTGCCTCATTTAAAAAATTTTGCATTAATATGGTATCTTTGTTATAATTGAGAGAATATTATAATCGTACTACTAACTATAGTCTGTATTTCACATTAGGGATCAATGTGTATATTGTACAGTCCTATGTCCTTTTAAAAATTTTGTTCTAGCAACATATATACCACCTAAAATTTGCCCTTTTAACCACATTCAGATATATAATTTGGTGGTGGTAATTACATTCACAATGTGGTTTTAATATCACCACTATATTTTACCAAAAATTTTCATCACCCTAAATTGGAACTCTGTTTTAATAGATTTTAGTTTCTTCTCAGTCTTCCAAATATAATCATATACTCTGTTTTGATGGATTTCCTTTGCTAATATATTAAAATTTTATGTAATAACTTAATTTCTGTGCTATCTTTGAAGGCTGTTGGTTAGAATGCTTTGTTAGCATTATAAAAAATATTTTGGAAGCTTTCCTTATTTGTGCTGTAGAACAGTTTAAAAATATTGTAGTTATTTGTTCATTAAAATATAGTTGAATAACTGTGAATTTGTCTGAGGCTGTTTTCCTTTGAAGGGGAAATAGGTGGAGGCAGTGTGATAAATAGTATTTTGTTTTTTTATAGAATGTTTGTTTTGGCAGGAGAACTTAAAAATAATTCAGGATTTCAAAATTTTTTGGCTTAGATTTGAGGATCCTTATTTTGCCATTTGGATATGTGTGTGTGTGTGTTCATGGGTGTGTATGCTTTTTACCTTTATTAATGAGGTATGCTAAAGTTTAACTTTTTCTTAAAAAATCTTAGATATGTGGATTACACTTTTTCAGTAATATATTCATTTTCACCAATTCCTGTTCTTTTCTTCTTGAAATTAGTGCCTATTACTTTTGTATTTATTCCTGTTGAATAACATATTTAGGACTATGCATTATCTTCTCAGCACTGTTGATTCATTCTATCCCCTATCTTCTAATAAATATATTGTATAATTATTTCCATCATTTTCTTTGCCAGTTACTACACCGTGGCTAGCAGTGGAGCCTTATGTATATTTTAAGTGTTAAAATTTTTGAATTTTAAATTGTAGCTTTTTATGCTGTATATTTATTCTATTTTCCTGGCTTCCTGGGTACTGATCAGGATTTATTTATTTTTATTCCATATCCTCCAATTGGTTTAGAAGCAATAAACTCTATTTCCACTTTTTAATTTAAATTTTTACTATATATACTTAACACGGTTAATCAACGTATCCTTTTCTCAAACATTACAGGAAACTTAGAATATTTCAGTTTTGTTTTTCTCTGTTAATTTTGACTAATATTTTAGTTGTAAGCTTGCTTTTTATCCTCCACAGTAGTCTTTAGTTGTATTATTGTTGTATACAGTTAGTGCTTGTATTTTCTGACAAGTTTATTATGTATTTGTTCATCATTTCTACTTCCATTTTGTCTCTTCATTTGGAGTTTAATAATTTTATTTTTCCTGAAATACATCTTTAGTTTTTCCTTCAGTAAGAAGCTATTGTTAAACTCTTTTTAGCTTTTGTTTGTCTGAAAATATCTTAAATTTGCTATTTTAGTTAAGGTAATTATAGAATTTGTTATTGATAGTACTTTTTTCTCAACACTTTGAGAATATCATTTTCTCAGCATTTCAAGCATGTTATCTAGTATCTCCTATCTTTCATTGATATCAGTATAAGTTCATGTCTTCTGTAGGTCACCTATCTTTTTATCTCTCTCTGTTTTTATGGTATTCCCTTTGTCTTTGGTGTTTTGTGTTTTCACTGTGATGTAAATAGATGTAGATTTCTTTTTATTCATTTTGATTTATATTTTGGATATGTCAAGAGAGTCACATGTTTCACCAATTCTTGAAAATTTCTTAGGCAAGATCTCTTGGACCTTCCCCATTCACCATACTCTCTCTTTCAGAAACTGATTAGTAGTATGGTAGTCTTTCTTTTTCTGTACACTGTCTCTTACATTTTCTTTCATATTTTCAATCTCTATCATTCTGTATTTCATCCTTGGAAATTTCTTCAGTTATATTTATACTAGATAACCAAAGTTTCATTCATGGACCACTTTTGGTCCATGCACTATTTCTCCATGAGCTAAATATAGGAAATGAAAGCAAGCATATGGAAAGTTGTGTAGCCATTTGCCATTGCTGTGACATTATTATTTTCATTATCATCATTTTAAATAAAAGTATCAGCCTGCAATGGACTGAAAATTTATTTTAAAAATTTTGCTTTACTACAGAGAATTTGAGATGCACAGTTGCTTACAATTGTTTGTCTCTGTGTATATATGTGTGTATTTTTTTCTGAATCATCATTGAAGTGCTCTTCTTCATGGATACAGATTAGGTATTGACCTTCCCTTTCTTATGTATATCTATCTTCTCCTGCCATTTTAAACTCTTTGTTCTTCATCAAGCTCATTTTTTTTCAAGCTTCTTTTCCTGTTTATAGCAGTATCTTTTCTGGCTTGTGTTGTTTCTACTGTGGTCTTCAATCTATAATGGTTTTAGTTTTCTCTTCCATTTTATTCCTGAACTCAGCATGTTTTTTTTTTTTTCCCTTGCTGTTGTCTTTCCACATATTTCCATAGCAGTTTATGTCTATGTTGAGCTATTTTTTAAGGTATTTTGAACTCACTTGCTATCTTTGATTTTCATTTTCTCTATGGCTATAATTTTAATGAATTTTAAAAATTTTAATATTTTTCTTTTGACCTTCAATATTCCTGTTCTTTTTAACCCCAACATTAAAATATTTGTAACATACTTGTTCTTTTTTAAATAATTATTTATCTTTGAATAAGGTTTTTCCTGGACCATTAATTTGCAGAAAGTTCATGCTGGGAAAGGAGCAGGATTAAATGTTTAAGATGGCCGCCAGGATTCTTCCTGGTACATAAAGAAATTTCTCATAACACACAAAGGGCTTTGCCCTTTGAAGTATGCCACCAATTTGAAGAAATGAACTCTGCCAGCTTGGGTCTAAGAGTACAGCTCTGAAGTCCTTTTGACATCTTTCCACATGCTTGTTTGACATGATGGCATTTGAAAGCTCTTTCATATATATTTTTTGTTTGGTATTGAATTGTCATCTAGTTTCATTGTGTTTCTTGTAAACTTTGTTTTGGCATGATTTCTGAACACAACTTCTCACTATTTTGTAGCTAGAAATCTTAAAGTTTATTTTCTTTTAAGTGTGATTTTTTATGATATCTCAGGCAAATCACTGGAAAAGGATTCAATTTATAAAAATTTAGGTATTAATAAATGTATTATATTCTTAGTTGTATAGCACAAAACATCTATTGCTTTTTTGGGGGAACTACTCTATTACCTTTTAGAGATGCTTTATTTCCTTGTGAGCTAGAACAGTGTGCTGTTTCTATTAACACATGAGTTGAATTTTCCAGAAAGCTCATAACTCAGGAACAAACAATTTTATTTGCTTGAATGTTTCTCCATTATGGCTAGTTTAGTGTTTTGAGTAACAAAGTTCTGTTGGTTCCAAACCTCTTAAATATTTTTATATATCAGGAGTTTTGTGCCTTGCCAGAGGGCCTTACTTTGGAATTTATGCTCCCCAGTGTGACAGATTGGACTCAGTTGTGGTTTTCCTACACATGGCTCTTCTGCTCCTTCTATTTGAACCTATAGTTAGTACTAGAGTTGATAGGTGTACATCCAAGAGACTTAAATCTTTGGGCTATTCATGTGCCAGCTGGGCCTTGAGTCTTACCAGAGTTGCAGCACCTACTCTCCAGTTCATTGACCTCACCCAGGACAACTAACAAGAAGATGATGACGGATAATGACCATCCCAAGAAACAGAGAGAGTCTGCAACTGCAAGCAAGAGAGTCCCATCCATTTGTCTCATGGGATCTAAGCCCCCTCTCAATTAGAGGCAGAGTGGACATCACTGTCCCAGAATCCTCATGATTGGGGAATGAATGATGGACTAGAGTAGACTTACTGTTATTCTACTGTAGACTTATTGTGATTCTAGCAATGGAAGAACTTTTATCATTGATGTAGAAGCAGTGGCCACCAGAGGTTCTGAGGGGAGGGATAGGAAAAAATAGTTGTAATATGGGGGCATTTTCGAGACTTGGGAATTGTCCTGAATGACATTGCAATGACAGATACAGGCCCTTATATATCTTATCATAACTTAGAAAATTGTGCAGAGAGTGTAAACTACAATGTAAACTATAATCCATGCTTAGTGGCAATGCTCCAAAATGTGTTCATTAATTGTACCAAATATACCACACTAATGAAGGATGTTGTTAATGTGGGAAAATGTGGGAGAGCTAGGCAGCAGGGCATATGGGAATCTCCTATATTTTTAATGGAACATTTATGTAATCTATATATCTTTAAAAAATAATAAAGTATATAAAAGAACAAAAAATACTTCTATATATTTCCCACATTTTCAAAATGATGCTTGTGGTCCTAGTGTTATGACAATTAAACCCTGTAACATTACAAACACATAAAGATTCTGGTTGTCACACAGTTTGGCAATTGACATAATTTAGCAACTGACATAATTTGGCACAGATGTTCAAGGCTTGTCAGATTTGAAAACATGGTATTATAGAGACAATACAGGAGGCTTGACACATTTCCATGACACCAGGTTCTGTTACAACAGAGTTGGATTAATGGGTGATTTGACCCACATGTAGAACTGGAGGCTGTCAAAGGGCTAGAATCAGATTCCCAGATATTTATAAGGTAGTTATTATATGCTTGGCGTTTTCATAAAAATAACCTGATTTAATCTGTACAGTAAACTTCCAGACATGTGCTGTTATCACCACTTTACAAATAAGGAAAAAGCTACAGAAAAGTCATTTGATCTCTGGGCCTGGACCTGAGTGTTTTGACTTCTCATCCAGAGCCCCCTGCACTACTTCCTCCTGCTCCTAAGCAGCCACCTGACATCCTGCTACACAATTCTCACACCAAATATACTCTTGATTTAGTTCAGTTTTCATTAATTTTACACCAAGCTTTAACTTTCTGACCTCCAGCTTTTTCTGATCTCCAGTGCTGTCAAAGACCTCAACACCATGTTGCAGATAAATGATTTAACCTCTCCCAAAGAGGATATATGAGGTCGGGAAATGACACTTTTGTTCCTGTTCAATCTTCATATGCCTGGGGCTGTCTAGATTGTTCCTTTCTTGAGTCTCTTAATATCTAAGAAATTGTGTGCATGAGCAAAGAAGCCTTTGAAACACTGAGTGCATTTTTAGAAATAAAAAATCAAAGAAATGTGAGGCTATCACATTTTGAACAGATAAAATGCAGGACCAAAAGAATGACAACTTGATAGAGGGGCAGATGGGGCAGCTGTATGATCCTCGGTAATAAAGCCAGGGAAGAAAACCCTGTTCAAGGAAAAAAACACAGGGGAGAGAGCTTTTGCTATTGATGTTCTTTAGTTCTAGAATTTTAGAGGTGACTTTAATTGTAATTGTGCTTACAAGAAAGGTAGTCCTCCTATTACTTTTCCCTGGTTAATAGTCTATGTGGATTCTGACATGAGATGTTGGAAGGACCATGTATGGATGTTAAATATATAGTGCCAGGGCCTTGCTTTTCCTCCATGTTCTTCCGGAGATGTTACTGATTCACCATGCTTATTGTTACACAAGTCATCAGTGTTTAGGGAGTGTTTCAGTCATCTTGGCTACCAGAATGCAATATACAAGGAATGGGTTGACTTTTACAATGGGGATTTATTAACTTATAAGCTTACATTTCTGAGGCCATGAAATGTCCAAATCAAGGATTCATCAGGAGATGGTTTTCTCCCCAAGACCGGCTGCTGACGATCTTGGACTTCTGTCACATGGCAAGGCACAGTGGTGGCATCTGCTAGTCTCTTCCTTCTCTGCCGGGTCCCCTTGCTTCAGCTTCCTGATTCAGTGGCTTTCTCTTTCTTCAACTGAATTCATCCCATTTATAAAGGACTCCAGTAAGAGGATTAAGATCCCCCCTGGGTCATGCCTTACTGAAGTAACCTAATAAAAAGGCCCTTAACTGAAGTAACCTAATTGAAAGGACCCACCTACAATAGGTTCACACCCACAGCAATGGATTAGCACTAAGGACATGATCTTTCTGGGGCACATAAAAGCCTCAAACTACCACTGGGAGTATGGCTGGGGGTATGTGTAGGGGTTGAAGCACAGAGAGGAAAGCACATTGCTTTGGTGACTATATTGTACTATACCCTCTTTACCCCAGACAGTTCTATTTGGATAAGGAACTAAATTCTCCCCCTTCTTCTCTTTGAATGGGCACTCTAAGAGCTTGTAGGTCTCTCATGACTTTTTAAAAAAGATCTGGGCATCACCAACAAGGGTACATGTTTAATAGCTGAAGGTTATGTCCTTCATATACCTCTCTAGGGTGAAGAAAGGTAATTATGGGAGAAAGCAAGGAATTGACTTAACTATAACAAAGTTTTCTGGACACCATGGATAACATTTCTTAGTTTCAATCTTTTTATTTCATCATATGCACTGCCTGTTTCTTCTCTGTTTTCCTCCTTCTACATAAACCTTCAGCCTAGGATTTTTAAGGTTATAACATTCTTTCTAAAGAACTGGGGTCATTGATCAACTTTAATTGCAGTTGTATTTGACTATGTATAAAAGCATTGAATTGCTGGGCCACACAGGTCAGGTGCTGGTAAGGTGGGGGTGATGAAGTATCCATTTCCTGGCACCCTCAAGTCATCCAGACTGCTGGGATAATGTTTTCCTGAAATATTTGAATAGAGTGCTTGAGACCCCATTCTACATGCTGTGGAAAATCCAGCTTGTTCTTCAAGCTCCTCAAGGAGCTTGAGGGAATTAGTTTTTTCCTGGTCACCTCTTGCTCTCCGGTCTTCATCCAGGAATTCTCTCTCTTTCTATCTTGCTTCTCTGACTGCTGTTGTTTCTACACTGTCTTGATCTATGTCAGCCATTGTATCCATTCCTTCATTTCTTCCCTGGTACCACTATTCATAAAGCTGTTGTATGTGAATAACCTTTACTGAAATTTTGGAGACTAGAATAGGATCACTGATTATTGAACAACAAGCAATGAGTTAAAATTGAATATCAGACAGTGTCCTAAAACATCATTCGTTTCTTTAAAACGAATGATCCATGTTAGGTCCTGGGTTGTTATCATCTCTGGATCTTTCTCTTTCTCCCTTGAGATCTTCTTTCTCAACTCATTAGTTGCCAACTCCATTCTTCCAAATTCTTATTATTCTCTTGTTCAGAGCTATTTATGTGTCTCTCTCCTTCTCTAAATTATATTCCAGGTTTCTGTATAATCAACAATTCTTTAAGTTGCTTTGTTTACCAAATGAAGCTTTCCACCCTTAATAATACGAAAACTTTGATATTAAAGCTTTTCTTTAATATTTCTCAGAGTCCCCAGCCCTGAATAAACAGAGTATATGCAAGGGGTTTGTGAGTTTAACTATCATTTATTAAATGCCTTGGAATTTTACATGCTATTCCTTTTAATCTTTCATAATCTTTCACTCTTTGTGAAGTAAAATATACATACTGAAAAGCACACAAAACATAAAATATGCAGAAGTATTATATAGCAAACACCTAAAATCACTACTTGAGTCAAGAAATAATAAATATTGCAAGCCCCCATCCCAGAAACCCACCATGGAACTCTTTCCAATTGTAGACCTCTCCCTCCCCCATTATCCTTAGCTATATGTGCAACTCTAAATGTTAGATATTAATTTGGACTGTTTTTGAACTTTTTATAAATGGAATCATATAGTACATATTCTTTTGTGTTTAGTTTTGCTTCCTTAGCATTAATTTTGTGAAATTTATTCATGTGTTGCATGAAGCAACATCTTGTCTATTTTCTTGATAGCATAGTATCTCCAGGTGTAAATATACCACAATTTATTCATTCTATTAATATGTCTATTATGATTAGTTGGGTTAAGGCCATTCTTAAATATGTTTCTTGAAACACATGTGCATTTAATTTTTTTTTATTACCTAAGAGTAAAATTGCTGTTCATCTGATTTAGCCTGCTTTACATCTCTGTGAGGTGTGTGGAAAAGGTGGGAGTTGGGGGGACTGGCTGGATTCCCCTCCAGTGCATGGCAACTGGGAGGTCAAATTTAGCTTTGAAATGTCAGGTTTACTTTTCCATTCTAGATTGTTTACTTATCCTTTAATAAATGTTTATTAAGGACAATGTACTAGGTACTGGGAATAAAATTATAGTGAACAAAAGTAGACCCTCCCAGTTCTAATGGAGCACACACACTAGTGAGCAAGATGTGTATTAATTAAAGAATCACACAATTATATATATGATTACAACTATTATAAGTGCAATAACAGATCAATGTGTGCTCTGAGAGCTTGTGGTTGGAGTTGAGCCCTGACCTAGCCATGAGGTCAGAATGAAAAGGCTTTCTTGAAGAAGATATGATAGAATTGAGATATGAGGGATAGGTATAAGTTATGTGAGCAAAGGCAGCTGGGGAGAAACATTGTAGAGCAAACAGATTTAAATGTCCCAGGGAAGGAGGAAGCATTGTGCATTTGAGGAAATATAAGCTGCAAAGCATTGTAGCTGGAATACCAAGAATGAGGGGCTGCAAAGGTGTGTGTGTGTGTGCAGGCTTTTAGGCTGTGTTAAGATTTGTGGTTTTGATCCTAAAAACAATTGGAATTCAATGCAGAGTTCTAAATATACAGAGTAGAGATGGGGCTGGGGTGGTGATGATGGTAAGCACAGATTTGTGTGGCAAGAACAGTATTTGTGTTCTAAAAACATGAAAACTCTGTGCTATGGAAACAGACCACATTTTGGTCAAAGTGTTATAGGGAGGTCAGTTATGAGCAATTGCAGTAGCACACATACAGAACACAGAGAAATAGACTAAATAATGGAACCCAAAGAAAATTTCAATTCTACTGCATTAATATAATACTGACAATGTTTTCTAATTTTAATGCTAAAAAAACCCATGTCTTTGTAAAATAAATTACATTTTACTAATCAACTCTTGGGTTTAAGGGAAAATAATGAATGGAAATTAAGTAATTTAGAATTAATAATTTTAATATAATATAAGATAAAATCACAAACGAAGCAGTCAATAAATTATGACAGAGCAACAGAATAAAATGAAAGACACAGGAAGAACAGAAACAGAAACCAGCAGATATCTATGAATTAAAGAACAAGAACAGTAAGACATAGAGAAAATTAACAAACCCAAAAGCTGATTCTTTGAAAGGATTAATAATATAGTCATCTGTCAAAACTGATCGAGAAAATTTTAAAAATGCAAATAAGGAATGCAATGGGAAAAATAAGAGGCAAATATTTTAGAGTATTAAAATAATTTTGAAAACTAGATAAAATGACAAAATCTAGAAAAATATAAAACCTATAAATGTGTGCAAGAAGAAATATGGGCCTTGAAAAGGATAAATTAAAATATTCAAGTTCTCCCCTCTCTCCAAACATCAAGCCGGCATGTTTTCATTGATGACTTCTGCCAGACTTTCAAGGACCAGTCAATTCCTATTTTATTCAAATAACTCTAGTAATAGAAAAAGAAAAAATGCCACCAAGTCTACTTAAAATTACTTGAAGTAATGGTCTGCAGATAGTTAGGTAAATCTTAAAAAGAGAGAACAAGGAGGACATATTCGCCCTACCAGATATTAAGACATGTTACAAGGCCATAGTAATAAAATGTGTGATATTGGGACAAAAGTAGGCAAATGCATCATTGGAACCATATAGAAAACTCCGAGACAGACCTATGTATATGGTGATACCAGAAATCATCACAAAAGCCAGATAGTTTAGTAAATTGGGCTTGGAGGAAAATGGTCATTAGATGGAAAATAAATAAAACTAATACTACATACAATGGGGGAACCTAGGTGGATAAACGTTCTAAATGTGAAAAGTAAACATAGAATTAGAGTAATGAATGTGTTCATTATCTATAATCATCAAAGATCTTTCTAAACAAAGCTTTTTAAAAAAAGATTTATTTTATTTATTTCTCCCCTCCCCGCCCCCCCCCCCATTGTTTGCACTTGCTGTCTGCTTGTCTTCTTTTTTTAGGAGGCACCAGACCTCCCATGTGGGAGGCGGGTACTCAACTGCTCGAGCCACATCTGCTTTCTCTAAACAAAGTTTAAAGTGTAAACTACAAAGCATAAAACTAATGAATTTGAATACATTAAAGTTAAAGATTTCTTTTCAGCAAAGGACACTGGCAAAGTTAACAGACATCAATTCTGTGATGTAGGTGGTATTATTATCCCTATCTTAAAATGAGTTGCTCTAAAAGATCCCTATGCTTGGTAGATTGGAAGTATTAAAAAAGTAGATGCAATGACATAGGAAAATGTCAACTGGCCCTACTGGAGAGTAAGCTGATTTTATCTTTAAGAAAATTTAGTATAGGCAGACACAACAGCCTTGTGACTGCATTCCCAGGTTGATATTCCAATGGCGTTTTCACAATGGTCCATAAGAAGTTCTTTATGGAGATATCCACTGTAGCATTTCTTGTGGTAGGAACCTGGAGACAACTATCTGCCCAAACTGCAAGTGGTTAGTAACTTCTGGGGGATGCATGACATGAAGTACATGGAGAAATGGATTATATTTCTACATAGCAACAATAATAGATCTTAAAAATATAGTGCTACCATTAGTAAGAAAAATAAGAGATTTATATATCAGTACTTTTCATACTATAATGTGCATGCAAATCACCTGGGGATCTTGGTAAAATGCAGATTCTGACTAAGTAGATCTGGGCTGGGAACTGAGTTTCTTCTTTTACATACAATGCACTTTGCTGCTGGTCAGTGAACCACGCTTTGGTTAGTAAGGATTTATAACACTATCGTTTACGGAGGTGGGCAACATGGGAATCCGAGTGGGTTCCGTATAATATTTTAGGTAATCTAAGCACCTCTTAAAATATATGTATATATATATATAAAAAATAACATTTTTGTAAGCAAATACACATATATGCATATATATTTATATATCATTTTACAAATGTTTGTATGTATTGTGAGAATTTTGATTTTTACCCATAATAAAAAAAAAAAAATAAAAAAATAAAAATCCATGACTGGGAAGCAGATGTGGCTTAACCAGCTGGGTGCCTGCCTAACCACATGGGAGGTCACAGGTTCAGGTCCTGGTGCCTCCTAAAAGAAGATGAACAGACGCCGCACCCACGGCAAGGAGCAGCCAGCAGACGCAGCAGCCAGCAGGGAGCAGATGTGGCTCAGCCTGTTGGATACATCTCTCACATGGGAGGTCCCAGGTTTAGTTCCCAGGATGAGCAGACAGAGGAATCAACCATCTGGGGGAGGGGGAGGGGATAAAAAAAAAAAACACCAAAAAACATGACAACAGTGATACACGTTGTTTAGGAAGCCATACAAACATGCTAATTATTGTAAAAGTATGCAATTGTTGCTTGTAGGGTGAAGGGTAGGAAAAGGGAATGTGACAAGAAGAGACAGATAGGGACTTTGATGGGCCAGTGATGAAACTGTGCCCTGAACTGGGAATCATGAACACAGTCCTCTACACCTGAGGTTAGGGGGGAAAAAAGGATAAGCAGTAGTGCAAAGATCTTCTGGACCCAAAGGAATTAGACCTTAAGCATGGGCAGAAGATCAGCTTTAGGTGAAAAGAGGGGCAGCTTGTCTACTCTAACAGGAAGGAGAGTAGGATAGATTATACCTTGGTTTCCTTCCTTTTATGGTTCCTGTTTTCAAAGTTTCCATAAGATGGAAGTCGAAAGCCCCTTATTGCCTGGAGCCGTGAATTGCATAAAGAGGGAGAAAGGAGACATTAGTGGCTATATAGCACAGCTCAGGATGGCATCATAAGCAGGAAATTGCTTACAGAAGGAAAAGAGGCTGGATGCAGAAGGCGGCTGAGGTTCTTTTATGGACTGAGACACAACACCGGGTAGAAAGCATAAGGGGAATGTAGGAAGAAAAGCTACCTACAAAGCTTTGAAGACGTGGGTCTCCGGAAGAACCTTTATTTGGACAGATGTTCTTTCCATTGTGGTGCCAGAACCAAAATCAATTATCAAGTACATATATTGTCAAGTGTTTTTGATCCAAAATTGAGAGAGCTAAGGGAAAATGCCAGTTTTTCCCAAATTCAGGTAGTTTTATCCAAAATTTTGAAGACAAGGAAGTGGTTGCCCAGAGTTGTAGAGCCAGTAACAAAACGAGTATTGACAGTCCAGCTGCTGCCAAGGCTTGTTCTGTTAGGACTGTGAGCTCTGAAGTCAAGTAGACCTGGATTTGAGCCCTGATTCTGCCACTCACTAGTAATAGTTCTGAGCAGTCTTTCTATGCTTTCACCTTTTTACAGCATAGACATGTAATAGTTCCTTTCTCATAAGATTGTTTGAGCATTAAACAAATTAACTCAAGCAAAAGTGTCTTGTTTTGCTTAGCACAAGGTCTAGCTCATATTATTGCTTACTAAATGCCCCCTCTTAATAATTGCTGTTAGAAACAATGATAATAGCTTCCAAGATCCAACCCAGGAGAAGCTCTGGTACCTCAGCTTCCAAACTCCTTTTCTCTGTTACACTGCTTCAGAGTCCACAAGTTTTCTTTCCTATCACAGTTGCCTTCCTGACTGGTCCCCTGGTGTTCTCCTCTGTGTGTAATGGGGACTTTAGTTGGTGGTGGCGGCTGCTGCTGCTGCTGTTACTACAGATTCAGGCTCTGTGCTAACCTTGCTGGCATGGAGGACAGTACTCTCCTGGAGAGAATGAATCTTTCTTTGGATTTGAAAGTGTAATCTCTCTCAGTTTTCTTATGACTATGCAGTGTTACACTTTAGAAGTATCCCCCCTGTCACTGGTGAACTAGAACTTCAAGAGAGAACCTATGCTCCCCCAACCTTGTATTGTACTTTCTGCCCACCAAGGCATTTCCCCCAAGTTTGGGAATGACCTTTATTTCTTCCTCACCTTCACTTTTCTGGCCTGGCCACTTTGAGAATTTCCATCTTAGGGTCTTGGTGCCCATCTCGGGTGGAGATACTTGTTACTTATCTTAAAGAGAACTACAGGTCTCTTAGCAGCTCCTACCTGAGAGTCCACTTTGGAATGACTATTTCTGAGGTGGGTTTTCTATCCAGCCGGGCTCCCTGCTTTCTTCCTTTCCCTTCCCTAGAATGCTTGCTTTCTTTGATAGGAATATGAGCTGCAGAGCCATCAATATTAAGAGGGATGGGAACTCCTATTCAGTCTGTTAGTAACCAGTGGGATACCTTAGCTTAATGGAAAGAGTAACTGGAGGTAACAGTTAAATTAAGGACAAAGCCTTCAAACTTAGATGCAATTTTAGAATCCTTACGTACTTGCTCTCTTCTGTTTTAAAGCAAGAAGAAAGATAAGAGTCTGTGTTCCATGTTTTCTTTCCCTAAAAGTTTCAGTTAAAAGTTCTTCGATCAAGCAAAACTTTATTACATTATGAATAATGCACTATACCTTTTCAGAGAAAAGAAACATGCAAAGGATCAGAAAACATACTTTTCCCTCAAAAGTAGTCACTAGTTAGGCTAAATGAATGTTTATTTCTGAGCTCAATTAATATAATTTCTTTCCCTGTGGCATGTTAAGGGATTTTTTTTTCTTGAACAAGCTCTTTTATATTTCCTTTCAATTGGATAAATAGAGTAGTATCTTGTTCTGGTCTCCATTTAAGATGGTTTGCAATCATCTGGGAGATGGCAACTTCAGCAGAAGTTCCAGACTTGTTTTCATGTCCCAGCTCTGCCATATACTGGCTATGTGACCTTAAGCGATTTAATATCTCTGAAAATCAGTTTCTCTATGCCATTAGTGGTCTAAACAATAGTCATTTTTCACACCCCCTCATCTCTGCTTCTTTTCTGGCAGAAATTATACCCCACTAGGGTCTGAGAATTCAGATACTTGCTTTCCCAGACTCCCTTGCAACTAGGATTTTGTCATATAACACAATTATGGTCCAAGGAACATAAGGATAAGCTTGGGGAAAGCCTTCCTCCCTCTTAAAACGAGATGCATGGGAGGAAAAAGCCCTCCTTTCTTTGCCACATGTCATCATTTCTACATGTGATGCCTGAAGCTGTGGCTGCCATCTTGTCACATGAAAATGACAACTAAATGCTGTGGACCGCAGGGCAGAAAGGTAGGAAGGTCTTGGTCCTCACTGACATCACAGAAGCACTGCAGCAACCCTGGACTCAGCCGATCCCAGACTGCTTATACTTCCTAGGCTCTGTTCTAAGTACCTTCAGTGCTTTAACCCATTTTATTCTCACAACGATCCTAGGGTGAAGTACTATTATTTTCCCATTGTAAAAATGAGGAAGCTGAGGCATAAAGTGTTTTAAGTAAATTGCCCAAAGTTATGCACACACTAAATAGCAGAGCAAGGATTTGAAAGCAGGCACTCTGTCTTCAGAGCCTGTGCTCATCACCACCACACCAAAAACACTTAAACCACTGTCAGTTGGAAATTCTTATTTACAGAGTTGAAGGCATCCTATTGGACAACCTCCCCTGTAACACGAGAACAAGAAGTCCTACTCAGATTTGTTAGGATTTAATGAGATAGGATGTGCTAAATGCCTGGCAAGACCGTGCCCATACTAAGAACTCAATCCATGTTTATTCAATTTGTCTTCCCTTCAGGGAGCAAGAGACATTGGAACACTGGAGGTGCTCCTGGTGCTCCCCTCCCAGGGCACAGGCACTGCCACCAGAGCCTGCTCCTAGGAGGGACTTCAGCTTTCTGGAGGTAGTGGCTGTTGGAGGACAGACTTTGGACAGCAGTAGCTTCTGTTCCTTTCAGATGTGGTTTGTCACAAAGCCTCGTGTCACTCCATTCCCAGGAAAGTGGCTTGGCTTCTGGAGTCTCAACATCATTAATGGATGCTGGCAGCCTCTGATATGCTGGAGACAGAAGACAGAGGCAGAGGTGGCTGGAACATGATCACTTAGGGTAACTGCCTTTGATTTTTTTTTTTTTTTTTTTTTTAAATTTTCTGCTGTGTGAGCCCCAGCAGAAACAGAGTAGCCTGGAATGGCTTGAGACATTTGTTTCTGGAGAGAAGCTATTAAAAGGAGCCCTGAGAAGCAGAGGTACCCTGGACTCATATCCCCGAATCCATTCCTTTCAATTGTACTGACTTTCAGCACACATAATGCCGAACTCCACAGTCAGTGTGAAAGGGGGCATACTGAGGGGTTACATTTTCCTAAATACTAGTAGCATTGAGCATATTTTCACATTTATTGGTAATTTGGACTGTGCTGTGAATTTCCTGTTCTTATCCATTGTCCAGTTTTACATGGGGTTATCACTTTTTAAAAAAAAATTATAAAGGTTGTTTTTTCTTCTTCTTTTTTAAGGAGCTACCAGGGATTGAACCCAGGACCTCATACATGGGAAGCAGCTGCTCAACCACTGAGTTACATCCACTCCCCGGTGAGAGTTGGTTTTTCAGTTTGTTTTTTTAGGAGGTACCAGAGATCGAACCTAGGCCCCACACATGGGAAGCAGGTGCTCAACCACTTGAGTTATGTCTGCCTGCCTGTAGAGGTTCATTCTATATTTCTGATAGAAATTTATTATCTATTGTCTATGTTGCAAACACTTTCTCCCAACCTATTACTTCTCTTTTAACTTTGTTCATTGTGTGTTTTGAAATTTTCAATTTTCAGTTAGTAAAATATTTAGATCTCTTTCATTGTGACTTTTGTGTTCTGGGATATGTTTAAGAAACATTTCTCTACCACAATTTATGTTTATTGATAGGACCATATTTCTCATTTCCACATTTAACTGTAATTAATATGGATAGTTCAACCCAATTTCAAAGCTGCAGAATTCCTATGAATTCCTATTAGCACATATTAAAAATAAAATGGAATGGGAGGAAAGAGGGAATAAATAAAGTTAACAACGGTATATTATCCATCTGTTTTGCAGAGTGAATTAAATGTATTTACATTAGTGAGTTGAATTGGTAAATCTTGATGATTTGACTTATTTTTAAAAAAAAGTAAAAGAATTCCAGAGAGATGTGGAGGAATTTTATATTATTTTTAACATTAGTGGCTGTGAGCTACCTTCTTTTAGATACTAACTCTTGACTGTTTGGCTTTCTGTTTGTATATTGGTCAATAAAGCAAATTAATCATTTCCAAATTTTTGAAGAGAGGTTAGGTTACAAGTTCAGATACAAATACTAGATTGGCTCTCAGGCCCCACTGAAAGTTACTTACACACAAGATATAAAGTAAATGTAGTTTCCCACTCTATTGCCCCAGTATGAAGAAGAACAAAACCTCAATAGATGCTAGGTAAAGTTTTAAAAAAATGAATTCAAAGACTGAATCATATAGGAAAAAGTATGCATTCCAGGGTACACAAAGCAATATTCAAATCCTCAAAATTATCAGTCAGTCATGAGTAGACTTCACTCTGAGGCATGTTGACTTCTCAGAGAGATCAAGGAGAAGGAAAAGTAACTGTTATAACATGGAGGATATAAAATGATCTGCCTCTAGTGGAGCAACTCTATGGCCCAAGATAACCCAGTGGGTAGAAAATTTAGGGATTATTTGGTGGGTAGACATTGTCACAAGGAAAAGGCAATTGACAAGTCAGCAGTGGTAGAAGTGTAGGGATGACACTGTTATTAATCTCCCCACTTGTGAAAGGATCCAAAACTATAGTCGGGATGTGAGGAGTAGAAGACATCCCTTGAATAGGTCATTCACAAATGTTAGAGTCTTGAGGTTCCAACAAAGCAGGCTGGAGTTTGGGGCTGGGCTTTGGTTGCAGCAAAAGAATTGAAAAGCTAACTTGAAAATTAAGGCAGAGGATAATATCTATTGACAGGGCTAATATATAGATGTGTACTCATTCATTCTTCATTCTTTTAGTAAATATTTGCTTAGCACTTGCTATTGGGCTTAGCAGGGATTATAAAAGCCAAAATTGCTGTCCTCATGAGGATTGGATTCCACTAGAGGATGATAAATAAAATTTAATAAGTAATATAGACTGTGTCACATGGAACTATATGCTATGGAGAAAACTAGAGCTGGGAATGAGCATAGGGACTCTCAATGTTAAGGGATTGCAATTTTAGATAGAGTGATTTGAGAGGGCCTCAATAAGAAAGTAGCATTTGAGAAAATATTTGAAGGAGGTGAGGGGGTGAGCCATGCATGAATCTAAGGAAAGAGGGTTTCAGGCAGAGGGATTGGCAAGTGCAAAGCCCCTGAGAAAGGAGAGGCTTGGTATGTGTATCAGTGAGGGTTCAAGCAAAGAAGCAGAACCAGTGAAGATATATATATATCCTGTTGACTCTCTTTCTCTGGAGAACCCTAACTACTATATATGGTATACATATATTATGCACACATAAAGACATATGTATATATAAGGAGATTTATTAAATGGAATTACCTTATATGATTGTGAGGTCTGGCTAAACAAGTCCAAAATCTGTAGGGCAGGTAGACAGTTAGGGAATATCATGAACAAGATGGAACTCAGTTAGCATGGGTCAAAGATGTGGTACATAGGTAGAATGACTTCTTGCTCCCCTCTCTCTCTTGGAATCCACAGACCTACTTTTAATTCCTTCCAATTGATTAAGTCAGTCCCATCCAGGTTATCCAGGAATAATCTCCCTTACTTAGTCAACTGATGAGGAACTTTAATTACATCTGTAAAATCCCTGCACGACACCACCTAGATTAGTGTTTGATTGAATAACTTGAAGACTGTAGTCTAACCAGGTTGACACATGAACAAAACCTATCATAGCATATTCAAAGAACAGTAAGAAGTCAATGTGATTAGAGATGTGAGCATCTGAGGGAATGGAGAGGCTGAGTTAGAGATGTAACAGGGGAGCCATTATAAGGACTGGGAAACTTTCTCTGAGAGAGGTGGGAAGCCACCAGATGGTTATGAACAGAAAGTTATGGCATAACTAATATTTTGAGATGATGACTGGTGGTACTTTGTGGGTAGTAGAAGGAGGCTGTCAAGTAAATGTTATAACTTGGAGGCTACATGGTACTGGGCTGATTGAATAATCCAATATATGCCAGACACTGTGTTAGATGATATCAGATCTTATTCACAAGCCCCTCTGGACCATAGTCCTGAGGCTTAATCAGGCAACATTGTGCATTTATTAGGTTCCAAGAATTATGATAGGCATTAGGAATCCAGAGATGAGTAAGACAAAGGAGTATATATTCTTTTGCTTCTTTGAAAATTGTGCCATTTATAGTGAGTTTTCTTAGGCGTAAGTGAGGAATACAATGCCCTGTGATGTTGAGTCTGAACGATGGTGTTGGTTCCAGACATTCCTGGACTCTGTCCATCATTTTCATCTCCTGAGATACAAGCTGCAGGGGACAAGGCATAATGTCTATTATCTTTATGGATTTAACTGACCAAAAAACCAAACCAAAACAAAACAAACAAACAAAAAAAAAAAAAACAAAACCCAAAACCCAACAAACTAGAATGAAGTAATAAAATATAGGATTGTGCCATTTATTGATTGTCTTTCAGCCCTTAATACCATGCCTGCTCCTTTTATGCTCTTTTTCTCTATCATAGCAAAAACTACATTTCTCTAGATCCCTTCCCAGATGGACAAAAAGAGATAGCTGTTTGGAGGACAGAAGGGAGGAGGAGTTCTTTCTCTGTCTGTGATGGGGCTCCTGCAGGGGTGCCAGTGGCTTCCTTGGGCTATCCATCTGCTATCCATCTCCAGTTTTGGGGCTAGAGGCAGCTGTGTTTCCGTAGCAGCTTTATGCAGTTTCATGATTTCTGGGTAGTATTAGGGAAATGCCTAATTTATGCTCTTCCAGCACCTCCAACAATTTAATAGTGGATTTTTTCCCCACTATGTTAAATCCTGTTTCATTGGAAACATCTGGCTGAGCCCTCACTGACTTGGAGGTTTCTCTACCTTTCTCCTTTCAGCCTGGAGAAGGCTCCAATCCAACCTCTCCTTTTCTCTTCCTGTGATCCTAATCCTGGATCTCCAAAGATAAATGGTCTGCAACAAGACCATCTCTCCCAAGATGGAGGGGGAAGGAAAGAAAGGGATGCAAGGAAGTCTGGGTGGGGACAGAGGGGAGGAAAGAAAAATTCTAAGAGACTAGAGTGTGAGAAGGGAAGGAACAAAGTCAACCCCTCCTTAAGGCCCTTAAGTTCTTCCTATCTCCAATCTTGTGATTTAGAAGGAGGATAGAATGGAGAAGGGAAAGAGCCAGTCGTCGTCTTTACTGCTATACTTTATTTCCTTCTGAACTTTTCTAGACTCCAAGAGATTTGCTTTTTTTTTTTTTTTTTTTTTAATCTTCAGTCTGTTTAGCTTCTCTGGGGACAATATGGAGAGTGCGGGAGGGTAGTACATTTTCATTTATTCAACATCTCCAGTCATATTGATATGTTAGTTCATATGTTCATACATACTAGGTTTTAACATGTTTCATGTTTGAGGAAAATAGTGTGATCATGATCCAGAACTTGCTTGGATTTATATAGCCAATAAAAGTGGACCTAAGATTTGAGCCCAGATCACCAAACTCAAGTCCAGGTTTTATTTCTATAATCCGAGAGCTGTTTTGTTAGTGGAAAGATCTCTGGATTTGGAATTGGTTAGAGGAATGTTAGGCTAACAGTAAATTGGAAGGAGTTACAGAATATATTCTGATTTTATTTTTTATGTTTGTAGATGAATAACAATGTTTCTGGGTTCCCCAGTGAAAGTCCTTTGTCTATAGAATTTAAGTGAATTGAATAAAATTAATCGGTTTTATTAATTAAAAGCTGCATTGTATTAGTTACAATAATACAAGGGTTAAAGTTTTAAAATGTTTAAAACCCTTTTTTGTAGGAGAAAAGTTAGTTAGAAAAACTGAAGGAATTATGGAAAAAAATAGAGCTGGGAGGGTTACATCATGAGTAAACTTATAAAAACCCCTACCTACATGGCTATATGTTTTTACTAAATTAAAACAATTAGGATAGCAAACTAAATAAGGAATAGCAATATTGCTTCACACATCTTATTTTAGTGAGAATGGTTAATGTGCAATTAAATTCCTCCTACTCTTCCTTGCTTGCTAGAAAATTTGAGATTTCAATAAAATGTTTATACATTCATTTAGCATTTCTGCAAATAATATGCAAATTAGGTGCTTTCAGAATGCAGTCTATTCTTTGGTTTAATTGCTCAGACTTTCATATTTCGTGCAGAGTTGTTGATTCTGATCTCCTAGGTATCACTGTGACCTCAGAGACAAAAGTATTTTTGATGTTTGAGATGGAAAATGCTTTCGAGACCATTATGTTAACCTATTCATTTTAACTAAATAGTTATTTCTCAAATTCTTTTTGTTAAATCTCAAAAATGCATGGAGCCTTTATTCTATTTCCCACATGCCAGGGACTTTTCTGAGTACTTTACCTGAATTAATTCATTTAATTCTCACAGAAACCCTTGAAGGTAGATATGATCATTAGCCCCATTTTACAGCTGAGGAAACAGACACAGACATTAAGTGGTTTACCCATAGTTACCCATCCAGCAATGTGCAGACCCAGGATTTCTCTCTAAGGCACTATGACATCAGAGCCTGTACTGTTAATCATTGCTCTTATGAATTAAAAAATACAAGGTTATGCTGCCTAACTAATCAGTTCCCAGGAAGACATTATGCCTGAGTCTGGGCCTCTCACCTCAGCTCACTTTCTATTTTCCTAACAGAATAGGAGGGCCACCTAGGTCTGACTTGTCCTTTCAGCTTTCTTTTTTCTCTTAAAGTTTTATTGTAAAATTCTACTTTGGTCCACTTTTCTATTCCCAACTCTTAGTTTGTCCTCACTTACTCTTTTACTCCCTGGCTCCAAAAGTCAAGGACCAAGGATCGCTGTCGGCCA
The DNA here is from genome assembly GCA_026826555.1 of Tolypeutes matacus. Lineage (NCBI taxonomy): Eukaryota > Metazoa > Chordata > Mammalia > Cingulata > Chlamyphoridae > Tolypeutes > Tolypeutes matacus. The sequence continues at coordinate 3,610,306 of JAKSZT010054395.1, forward strand.
ACCCCAGAACATCATAGTCTTTGGGGAGAAAGTATCGCCTGGAGAGCCAATAAATTCCTATTTTTAAGCCAACCCAAATTATGGTAATTGTTTTAACAGCCAGGAAACTAAGACAGTACCTTACCCCTGAGCTTCCAGACAGCCACTACCATGCCTTTGGAGATGGCATGCAAGATGAAACCCCTTTGTCAGTCATGTTCCAAGCTGATACCAAACCATGAATTTGTTTTGAGGACTTTTATTCAGCTTTCTGCTGACATCTCAGAGTCCTGGGATCTTCACTTCTAGCTGTACAATGTGCTTTGTGTCTCCTTACAGAAATAGAGTGGTGACTTTAAACTTTTTTATAGCAAACTCTCCAGACCAGCCACACCAGCCTTGAATATTCTAAGTATACTCCCACTGCAGGACCTTTGCACATGTTATACTTTCTACCCAGAATGCCCTTCCCCACATCTTTTCATAGTTTGCTCCCTCACTTTTTTACATTTCTGCTCAAAATGTCACCTTTTCAAAGAGTCCTTCATAGATAATTGAAACTAAAATAACTACTACCTCTTTCCCATACTATCACATTTTAGCCCTTTCCCAGTTTTATTTTTCTTCATGGTGTTTGTCATTACCTAGTATGACATTATATATGTATTTATTTGTTTTCTGTTTCTCCTATTGGAGTATAAATTCCATGAGGGCAGGGACTTAGCCTATTTTGTTCATTGCTGTATCCAATGTGTCTAGATTTCTAGGGAAGACTCTTCAAGTATAAGGTATTATGGACGCAACTTTTCATATTCTCAAAAACATATATGTCAAAAATCGGTCATGAATCATTAGTGTTAGAAGGGACCTTAGGGATTGTTTTAGTCAGCTGGGCTGCTGAAAGCAATATATCATAAATGGGTTGGCTTTTACAATGGGGATAGATTAACTTACAAGCTTAGAGTTCTGAGGTGATGCTTTCTCCTCCGAAGACTGGCTGCCAGCAATCCTGGACTCCTGTCACATGGCAAGGTACATGGTGGCATCTGCTGTTCTCTTCCTTTTCTTCAGGGTTGTTTTGCTTTCAGCTTTTGGCTTCTGTGACTTTCTCTCTTTTCATTTCAATTTTTTTTTTTTGCTTAAAAAGGATTCCAGTAAGAGGATTAAGACCCACCACGGGTCACACTTTACTGAAGTTACCTAATCACAAGGTCCTGCCCACAATAGGTTTACACCCACAGGAATGGATTAGCCTTAACAACATGATTTTTCTGAGGTCCATATGGCTTCACACCATCACAGGGATGAACTAGTTAAACACCCTTTGTTGACAGATAAGAAACCTGAGGTCCAGAGAGGTAAAGTGCCTTTGGGGTCACATAGTAACTTGGTGGTAAGTTTGTATTAGGATGAGGGTCTCTATGATGTGTTGAAAAATACATTTACTGAGAATGAAGGTTTCTCTTTCTGTCTAAAGTATTCTGCTTCTACAAGCACCAGTCCAGGGTTTTAGTTTTTCCTACAAGTTTTCTACCCTTAGTCATTGATGAGGATTTCTTGGGTGTCTCCCAGCCCTGCACAGCTCCTTAGGAAACTGCTCCTTTCCTCTTACCCGTGGGTTGCCTTGGGGCTCACTGGCACACATGTTCTGATTACAAATAATTTCCTTTATCAGATGAAATTGGTAATTTCCATCTTACTCTACTACTTTGGTGACAGACATCATTGCCACTTCTCCATTATTCTGGCTCCTGACCAAGCAGAGTCCTTGGGGCCTCCCCACCCCTCTGTTTACCAAGGATTCTGTTGCTTAGTGTGGTGTTCCTACTAAACCGATCTCAGGCTTGCAGGTGGGGCCCGGCACCAGGCTAGATGCTGGGAGAGACAAAAGATGCGGAAAAGTACCATGCCTTTGAGCAGTTGCCTCAGAACAAAGTTCCAGTTCCTTACCATGACTTACAAGGTCTTTTTCATGATCTGTGTCTGATCTACCTTTCTGGTCTCATCTCCTGCCACTCTGATTCTTTCATTTAAAGTGAGTAAATCATGTGTTCCCTGAACAAATCATCCTCCCTCCAATTCCAAGCCAATGCTACAGAGTAAATTCTAGTCTCCCCCTTTCCATAATTGTAACTCCCTTCTCCAACAGTGAGAAACTTGGCTCCCCTTAGTTTTTTAAAAAAATAAAACTTTCAGTTTGAAATAGTTCTAGACATACAGAAAAGTTACAAAGTTAGTATGTTGTGTTCCTGTATACCTGTCACCCTGTTTCCCCTACTTTATCATATTACATAACAATGGTACATTTGTCAACAGTAAAAAAATTAACATTAGTACATTATTAACTGAACTAGAAACTTGTATTTTACAACTTTTCCACTGATGTGGCTTTTCTGTTCTAAGACCCAATCCAGGTTACTGCCTTGCACTTTGCCCTCAAAGAATTTTAAATGTACTGTCTAAAGAATGCTCATTCTACAGCTTGAAGTTGGGGTGTGGGTCTCTTAAAAGTGCCCTTGGACACGTAAAGAGTCAAACCTTGCAGCCTTTCTGAATAAAATGGAATTTTGATCGCAATTTTAAGTAGTGATGTTTAGAGATGTCAAGGCACAGTACAGGGAAAAGTCAATGTGAAATAGACACTTTCTTTCCCATTAAGTAATAAAACTTTAAGATCTCAACATCATTTCTCTCACAAGAACACGAACAATGTGAATGGCCACCTTTATCATCAAAGAGTGTTTTCTGGGCACATTTTCATTGAGTCAATTCATGTTTTAAAATTCTAGACACAGAGAAAATGAAGTTGGTTTATGACAGGGAATGAGAACTCAGCTCCCAGGGTGGACTGAAATTATGCTTTCTTGAATATAAGCCAGGCACTGTGCTGGAAATCTTCACATCCCTTATTTGACTTAAATAAAACCTGGTATTATAGTTGTCATCCTCATTTTTGGAGATGAGAAAGTTCTAAAACTGCTTTATGGCTAAATTTTCTCAAGATTACATAGCAGAATAGTATCAGAGGGAGGAGGCTTCAAGCCCAGGTTTCTCTGATTCCAAGGCTGGTACCTTCCTGCTATGTCACATGGCCTCTCCCTATGCCAGGATTGGTGAGAGTACCATGAGTGTACATGAAAGTACCCGAAACCTTCAAAGTGACATAGGAATTAGGATCCTAATCCTTGAAAATGTTACTTATTGCTCAGTTTGTTCTAAGACCTTTTTATTTTTATTTTTTAAAAAGAAACTTTAGATTACATAAATGTTACACAAAAAATATAGGGGATTCCCATATGCCCCCCTCCCTCCCCCTCCCACAGTTTCCCACATTAACAACACCCTTCATTAGTGTGGTACATGTGTTACAATTGATGAACCCATATTGAAGCATTGCCAATAAGTGTGGATTATAGTTTACATTATAGTTTACAATCTGTCCCGCGCAGTGCACTTGGAGGATAAAGAGTGCGTTTCCTTGTAAACTAACAGTTTACATGAACACTATGACGAGTTAGGCAAACATGTCAAATACTGTTATATTTTGTGAAGCTATCAACTTTAAGAAATTACTATTAACATGGAAAATTATTGAATTAACACATGTATCAAAATAAAAGTATAGATGTCCCTATTATTAACTTCTTTATTGCAGGTCTATAAATCATCGATATTGTATCTTTTTTAGGCAGTCTGACAAGTTTACTCGTCTCTACAGGAAAAAAGATCCTTCTGGAGTTTTCAATGTCTTAGAAATATCAGTGAATTAGAGTCCATTAGGAATAGACTCTGTTAGGACCATAACACAGTTTTATCAAGCTAGGTATGATTAATGAATGAAGGAGATTAGAGTCCTCCAAAATTTTTCATTAGTGACTCTTTAGGGTAAAACACACTGATTGCCTAAGGAGGTAAAATATTTTCTAAGTCACTGAACACTGGGCATCACATTTTTTCTAATATATGTGGAGAAAGAAATTGGGTCTCATATTTTCTTTTGAGTTCATGCTTAATCTTCTCTTCCTTTGCTTCTTGACTTCTAGTCATCACTTCTTGCTGAGCCTTGGGTCTAGCATATTTGGCTATTCATCACTGTCTGGAACTCTTGGCTAACTGGCCCTCTCTATTCCCTGAAGGTTTGGGGTCAGGGATACCTACAATAACATTGGCCATGTCTCTTTATGGGCCTTGGCCTACCACCTTGTTTTTTCTCACTTGACCATCCCTTTCATCTTAAAGATGCTCAAGTCTCTTTCTTAGACAGAAAAAGACAACTCCAATTTTCTAATTAATTATGTAGAACAATTTGCCTCATTGTCTAAAACTCTCGCATCTAAACTATGCTTAGAGGTGGTGGCTTCACCAATCATAATCAAACAGTTCTTTTAGGGTAGTTACCTGGATATACTATCAGTTCTCTTCCTACGATTAATTCTGCCATCCTTCTTGCCCGCTGGTTCAATTGCTGTCAGTTTATCATTAGCAACTTTTTACTTCCTTAGCATTTGGAGACACAAACCTAGAATGTCTTGATACTTCAGAATGCACATAAGAATACAGCTAGATTTTAGAGAACCAACAATAAAGATGCATGTTGTACATTGTTCAAACCAGCATTTCCTGAATGTTTACTCATAAAATTTTGTTTTTCAGTAAGTTAATATTTTCCAAAACTAGAATTTTATGGGCAACATAATTTATAAATATAAGTCAAGGTCCTTTAATGCTAGGCTTAAAGGGATTTGGAATTTATTCTGTAGGTAAAAAAGAGTCTTAACTTTTTAGCAGACCTGTAACATATACTTTGGTAAGATTACTCTGAAGATAATTGTGTTTAAGATGGATTGGAGAATAGAGAGACAAGCAAGGACATAAATAGGAGTCTGTTTTAATGGTCTAAACAAGATGTATTATGGAATTTGTAGAGAAGTAATAGTGGAAGTAGAGAAAAGACTGAGTGAATTTGAAAAACATTTTGAGGGTCATTAGGATGGGACTAGATTTGAGGGATAGAAAAGGGAAATTTCAGGAAATAATGCTGAGTTTTCAAGCTTTAGTAACTGAGACATTGGCAGTGAGATGGAAAGAAAGGGAAATGTTAGAGGAAGAACAGATTTTTTAGGTGCTGGAGGGAACTTGTATCTGGATAAATTAAAAAACCCAACTTTCTGGCTTCTAAATTGTTTGGCTTTGGGTAGCTACTATAAAGACAATTGAGATTTGGAATTAATAGCTTCATGGGAACTCCATAAGGAAAGTACAGCTATGCAAACCACTTGATTATGTCAGAGAATTTTTTTTTCTGGAGAAAAGAATTAGAATATAAACTGGCAAGAAAGCCAAATACTCTACTTCCAGCATCTCTGTTCATAAGTGGTAAATGATGACTAGTGAAAGCTCACAAAACCAACCCAGATCTTCAGTTATCAGGTAGGGCTGCCTTATTCATCACAGTAAAGATTTCTGAGGCCCTGGAGAATCAGGGTCAGGAGGTTTGCCAGGATTTGATAAAGAAAACCTGTGGCCTATAGTAATAACATTTCTATTTTTCTTTGCAATTTGTTTCACCTTTATTTGTTCTTTTTACTTGCTGTAATAAGCAATTCCCCAAGCTTGGCTTAATCCTATGGCTCTGAAAAAAATTATTTTCATTTTCTGCGGTGTTTTCAGTTCTTTTGTTTTTGAAATGGTATCTTTGATCTACCAAGAATCTTAGTAGCAAAGTTGCACAAAAGAACACTATGAACACTAGAGTTTTAAGACAAGGGTCATAACATTATTTGAATGAGACTTTTACTATGAACAAGACAAGTATGAGTTGAAAGAAGTCAGGAGAGCCCAGCACCTTAGGGCTAATTTGCCTCATGACTTGAAGAGATAGAAGTATGGAAAAGTTGAAGGGCTGTATCCAATGCCAGAGGCAGTGCTAGAACACCTAGCATTGTGCTAGACACTATGGAGGTTACAAGAGATATGTAAGGCATAACCTTTGCTGTCTTAGAGTTTGTATTAGTCAGCCAAAGGGGTGCTGATGCAAAATATCAAAAATCTGTTGGCTTTTATAAAGGGTATTTATTTGGGGTAGAAGCTTACAGTTACCAGGCCATAAAGCATAAGCTACTTCCCTCACCAAAGTCTGTTGCCACAATCTGTGGCAACAGGCTTTGACAATCTGTTGGAGCAAGATAGCTGCCCACATTCAGCCTTCCTCTTAAGACTCTGTGGTCCCAGCTTCTTCCAATATCAGCTGTAGGCCATCAGGCTCTCTAGGCTTTGTGTCTCTCCCCAGGGCTCGATTCTCTTTGGGCTCAGGCTTGCTTCTCTCCACAAGGTCAGCTGTAGACTATGAGGCAAATGGCTTGTCTCTCTTCCTGGGTGCCTCTGTCTTGTCTGTGGAGTTGACTTTATTCCTTTGTGTTCTTCTCCTGTATGTTTACTTCCTGGGCTCCAGCTCAAAACTCCAAACTCCCTTCTCTGTAGTGCGGTCTCTCTGTGAGTCCCTGCCCATCAAGGGGGCAAGAACTCAACATCCTACAGACGTGGCCCAATAAAAGTCTCAATCATTATTTAATCAAGTAAAAGTGAAACCTTGAATCAATATAATCTAATATGCCACGAGGGACAGACAAGTCTACAAACATAATCCAATATCTATTTTTGGAATTCATAAACAATATCAAAGGGCCACAGAGTTCTAAGTGTTTGAAACAAAAAAATTCTCTACATAATAAACCATAATGACATAACATAATAAAAAGCATTGGTCCTTGTAAATTTTCACAAGCTGTGAAGGCTTTAAGTTCATTTTTGTCAGATCATCTCAGTCTAATTTTTTCCCACTAGACTTTAAAAACACTGTGCCTCTGGCTAATTTCATGTGTCACCTTGGCTAGGTAATGGTGTCCACTTGTTTGGTCAAGCAAGCACTGCCTGATTGTTATTGTAAAGGTATTTCATGGATTTAAATCATTAGTTAATTGATTGCATCTATGGCTAATTACTTCTACAATTAACAAAAGAGATTGCCTTCAGCAATGAGAGAAGTCTCATACAATCTGTTGAAGGCCTTAGGGGGAAACTGATGATTTAAGCAGTCAGAAGGAAGAATTTCTCTCTCTCCTTCAGTTGTCCAGCTTCTCTTGGGGAATTCATCAAAACCTTCATTGGGGTTCCCAACTTGTGGCCTGCCCTCTGAAATTTGAACTTGACAATCCCTGTGATCACATAAACCAACTCCTATAATTAATCTCATATATATATCCTATTGGTTCTGTTTCTCTGGAGAATACTGACTAATACAGTTCCATTTTAAAATCTTTTTATCTTTTCAAATCCCTAGATTAGGGCAGGGGATAGTGACTACTGTTTCTTGTTTTGCATAAAATAAATTGCTACATTACCTTGTTCTTTTCCTAATTTACCACATAAATACTAGTAAATTGTTCAACCTCTGTGTTGCACAAGATGTATCTGGTCAAGAAGAATTGTATTTGTTAGATCACACATAATGAAGTACCTGCATGCAAATCATTCCTGAATTGAGATATGTATTTTTGGCTCTGGGGGATGTTTATAGTTGTTGACTTCTGTTGATACTTACTGCTGAGCTGAGGACTTGTCTATAAGATAAAGATGATGAAATGTGTGTGTGGGCTATAGGGAGTCGTTGTGATCAATTATGTGTGTGTGAGATCTAGAAACAAGGAAAAAATAAAACAGCTCATTTATATGGAATGAATTTATCCCGATTCATTTATGTGGGATTTAAAATGTGAACTTTTTTCATGTGAAACCATATTGAAAGATAAAAACAACAAAAACAAAAAACACCATGAGATAGAGGGTTAGTCTTGCTAAGGGCCCACTGTGCACGTAAATGCATGCAAGACATGTATACAACGCAAATGTGGAAGGATATGGTTTTAGTTTCCTAGTCTGCTGAAGCACATACCATGAAGTGGATTGGGTTAAATGATGGGAATAGCTCACAGTTTCAAGGCTAAAAGAAAGTCTAAATCTAGGCATCATCAAGGCAATGCTGTCTTCCCAAAGACTGTGGCATTCTGGGGCTAGCTACCGGTGATTCCTGGTACTTAGTTTGTTACATGGCAATGTACATGGCGGTCTCTCCTGACCTCTGTGTTCTCTTTCAGGTCCGGTGATGCTCAGCTTAGTTCCTGTGACTTTCTGTCAGTCAGAATTTCACTCTGCTTATAAAGGACTCAAATCATAGCATTGAGACCCAACTTGATTGGGCTGGGCCACACCTTAACTGAAGTAACCTCATAAAAAAAGATCTTACTTATAGTGGGATCACACCTACAGGAATGAGTAAGATTTAAGAACATGATTTTATGGGGTTACATATGGCTTCAAATCACTACAGAGGCTGAATTCTTGGGAAAATGTAGCATTTGGAGCTCTAGAATAACCAAGAAGCCCAGGCCAGGAGTGAGAAGGGGACAAGGTTAAACCTTGCCTAAGAGGCATGAAATAAGAGGGCCCAGGAGCCAAGGAAAACCTCTAAGATATGAAAGCACAGACTGGTTATTAATTAAGACCCTGAAACTGGTATTAGTAAAACCAAGAGGAGTTACATACAGGCTGATGGACCAGCAGAAAGGATTGCTGGAGAGGAGAGAGCATTTATCAAATACCTGTGGCTCCAGCCATGGTGGGGGGTGGTTCAAGGGGAGTATTAAAGTTTTGAAGCTAGGATACTAGGAGTTGGCATTCTTGGATTGAAGTACTAGTTCTACTATCTGTAATTCTGTGACAAAGAATTATAAAAATGATTCATGGGAAATTCACAAGTTCTCTGAGACTCAGTATCCTTATTGGTAAAATGAGTATAATAATTATGCTAGCCTGAGTTGTCAATAAAATTAAATGGGCTTATGCACATGAAAGCCCTTAGTGGCTAGAAACAGATTATATGAATGAAGGATACTTTTGATTTATTATAAATTAAAGGTAGGGAAGCGGCTGTGGCTCAATCAGTAGGGCTCCCGTTTACCATATGGGAGGCCCCGGGTTCGGTTCTCGGGGCCTCCTGGTGAAGGCAAGCCCGCCCGCACGGCGTGGTTAGCTGACCCAGCAAGCACAAGCAGCAAGGGGGGGATAAATGAATAAATGAATAAAATCTTAAAAAAATAAAAATAAATAAATAAATAAATTAATTAATTAAAGGTAAATGATAGCCCTAGGCTATATGTGGTGTGGTGGACTGAATTGTGTACCCCAGTTTGGATATATTCTTGGTCCACATGCTGGTAAGTGTGGACCCATTATAAATAAGATCTCCTGACAATGCTACTTTAGTTAAAATATGGTGCAGCTGCATCAGATTGGGCTTTAATCCAGATTACTGGAGTTCTTTATAAGCAGAGAAAGCCAGGGGAAGAAGCCAGAAGTCAGTGGAACCCAGAAGAGAAGGAAGGAGACACTGCTATGTGCATTGCTGTGTGGCAGAAAAGCCAAGGACCAAGGATCACTGGCAGCCAGCACCAGAACTCTACCGTCTCCAGGGAGAAAGCATCCTTGAACATTGAGTGGAACATTCTTCCACTCCCACTGAGCTAATGCCTCAATATTGGACTTCTAGCCTCAAAATCATGAGCCAATAAATTTCCATTGTTTAATCCAACCCATTTATGTTATTTGTTTTAGCAGATAGAAAATTAAGACATGTGGCCATTCAGTTCCAATAAAATCATTGTAAAATAATTGTAATTTTTATGTATTTCCATAATAAGGTGAGAAAATAGCTGTGAGAGACTGCTTATTTTTCTCCATTACCCTAATCAGAGAATAATTTCCAAATTTTGAAGAGCAGCATTTTTCTTATAACATATTCATTTTATTCCTGAGAGCAAGAAGACATGGGTATATAATGGCAATATAAAAGGCACACTTTGTGTATTTCTTTAGTACAGAAATCATTATCAGATTCCCGAACATCAGTAGAATCTATCATCTATGCATATTTTTATAGTCTCATTTGAGAAATGTCATGGTTTATCTGAGCTACATAAATCAGCATTTGCTGAATTTAATCCAATCTTTAAATGTCACCTGAAGATGAGGGAATAAAACTGAGTCAATTTTCCATGTGAGATTAAATAAAAGCAATAAAGGTAGGTGGAGAAATCAACTAAAATTTGAGAAGAAAAAAATTAGTTGATTTAGGTATAGTTATGACTAGGTATAGAATATTTGCCTATAGGGTATATGCACATTTCTTAAATTGTAGGTTCAAACACAGCAGGCTTCACTTCTTTCATTTTATATACCTTAAGCATTAGCAGTTTTGAACTATTATTCTTCTTCATAAATGTCTCCAGAAGTATAGAATTCTCTCCATTGATCTGCAATATCTCCCTTGGCAAATATTCGAGTCTCGTTGTCTCAGCCAGGTCAGGGTAGATTATGCTGTGGTCATCAACATTTCAGCGACTGACAAAGGTTTGTTTCTCTACTCCATGCCATGAGCCCAGCTTGGCCTCAATCGTTTTGTTCAGTGAGCAGGAAGTTCCCTTGGCAGCAGGCTGGATCTGGGGTCTACATGAGGTCTGAACCTGGTAAGTCCTGTCCTGATAAGAGGGTAATGTTGGATTTGTTTGTTTTTAGCCAACATTGGCTGCTAGTGAGGTCAGTGAAAATGAGAAGGATAATTGCTATCTGTGGCCTGGAGAAATTCTCTTTTCCTGGGATGATGGCTTTGGTGTAGGGGCTTAAATAAGCAGCTGGAGGGGGAAAGTAGAGGCCTCAGTCGTTATCACTCTGGTACTCAGGCTGATAGAGCAGCCTCCATCTGACCTCTTCCATATCCCATAGCACAGGAGAAAGAGCAAAGGCAAACTGCACATATTACTTCCACTCCCATTTGGTGGCAAAAGCAAGTTACACAGACATTTCTGAGTTCAACAGGGAAGGGATATATAGATTTCTCCTGTAGTGTGAGTGATTGAATAATTGTGAACAATCCCCTGACCTACACGTTTAGTATCATCTCAAATGGCACTACAACCATGAAGGGTCCCTGGACCCTCCAACACAAATCCTTCCTCTGAACACCTGGAGTACTTTTTCATGTCCCCACCACCCTTTCATGACACATGCCAATTTTTATTTTGTATTGTGGAATTTCTCTTGATGGTTGTAGGTGAATTTTTTGAGGGTATAGGCTATACCTTATTTATTGACCTATGTCTGGTACCAAGCATTATGCTTAGAGCTGTATTCAATTCTTTTGATGGATTAATAGATCTGGTTAAGAAAAGACAGTTTTCTGTGTCTCTACACATGTGTAACAGAAGGCATCTTAGGTCAGTCATCATCCTGTAAGTGTTCTGACTTGGGCAAAAACAGAAGTGGAGAAGAATCTCCGCCATACCCCCAACTCTTGCCTTCATATGCTAAATGGGAACTAAAGAGTAGGTGGAAATATTGCAAATAATTACTTGTTTGGGAGGAGACAAGATATTTGGATTTAGATTGTGCCAGGTGCATAGGGCTCTGACCTATGGCTAGTTAGGCACTGCTGGTGACCACAGCTAGCGCAAAATCTCATACCAAGTCAGGTCTGAGCAAGTGAGGTTCTCTTTACCTGTTCGTACTTTCAGAGTTGCAGCTGCTTTAATTCCTGTTAATTTTCAACACTCAGGCTTCTCCATACTTGTTTGGTGAGCAGGTAGATCCCTTGGCAACTGGCTGGGTCTGAGTTTGGGTTAGGACTTTACCTGACTGGCCAAGTCTTAACAGGAGAAATACAAGAAGGGTTTTGTTAGCAACATTGGCTGTAGGTGAGGGCAATGAAAGTAAGGAGAGAAAATGGCTGGAGAGGGATAGAGGAAGCTACAAAGCTGTCTTGGGGAAATTGTCCCCACCAGGATTGATATCTTTGGCAGTGGGTTTAAGAAGATAGAGATATCGAGGTAGATGTGGGCTGGGTAGAAGATGCTATGGTAACTTCAAGAAGACTAGAGGTTTCTAAGCACACACTTCCATAACCTTCCCTTCTAAAGTTGTATCTGTTTTTATTTTTCCCTTATCCTTTCTCTCTCCCTATCCTTCTTCCTTCTCTTATTCTCTTGGAAACCAAAATCCCTACCCATTAAATTGATACCAAGGCTGTGCTTGCCATTTGGAGACTTTTTCTCTGCCTTAGGCAGCCCTTCTTTAGACAGTATTAACTTCTGAAGCAAAGTGATTCCTGGGCAGGAGGTTAAAATCCTCAGGTGGTGTTTTACTCACTATCGAGCAACTCTTCTGGGGATCACTGCAACTATTTGAGAATCTACTTTGTACCCACATTTTACCAGGGTATTAGGAAGACATCAAAATGGAATAGCAGTTGTCACTAGAGCTCTATGAGCTTTTCTTCTCAATCTGAGAATTAGAGTGTAAGAGAAGGAAAACAGTGAAGCAGCTGGTTAAATGTAGTTCCTCCCTTGTGGCTGTGGATGCTCAGGGGTTGTGAGGTATATCTCTGTGCCTCCATGAATTTTTATTTATTTATTGCTGAAAGGACTAATACTGCCATGTAGGGAGGGATTGTGACCATTTTGATATTAAAGTGGGCTATTGGGAAACACAGTAAATACATAACACATTCTACAAACAAAAAGTACAGTAAGAGATCAGAAAGGAAAGATATCAAAATGAGCAGAAGTCATGGGGAGTAGCCTCATAAAAGAAGTGGTATTTGAATTGGATCTGGAAAGTTAAGTAGGATTCAACAAAGAGAGGAAAAATGGCATTTCAGGTGTGGGAAACTATATAAGCTGAGGTATGACCTGTATAGAGTTTATTTCACTCATAATAATTTATCTTCTCCAATTCCAAAAGGAATTGAGGCAAATTAAAAAAATATCTATTAGAACAGTTTAAAATAATGTTAAATAAATAAATAACTTAGAAATCCACCTTATATTTCACTCTGAATTTCTTGGCAGTGAAGGAAGGAATAAGCAGCATGGGAGTTTGATAAATGGAAGTATACTAATTCTTTAGGTGAACCATGATTTGTCTGGTCCTACATTCTAAGATGGCATGAAAAAGACACTGAGTAGTGTAGCCAACAATGTCTTTGGTAGTTATTTTAGGAAGAAATAAAACTCACCTTGTCAGTCTGCTCTTTATGATCGTTGAAGTCCTCTTCATTCATCCAGTGAATGGAGAAAGAGAATTTGCAGCAGAGTTTATGAGCCACACTGAGATTTGGCTTTCATCACTTCACAGATTTCATTTTTTAGGGCTTGGTCACATGGCCATAACATTTAAAAAGGCTATGAAATCTAGTCTAGCTGTGAGTCCAGGAAGATAGGAATGATTTGTACATTTGCTAGATGTTCAGGGATAGCACAAGAGAACTTTCTGACTGATGTAGACATTTTGTGCTGGTGGTCGAAGCAAGATCCAAATGTTCTTAATGCCGGATATTTGTATGAAAATTAAGGAACCTGACTTGTTTTCATGCTCCAGGGGAATGCTATTCCACTTCTCTTTGGTGATCTGGGGTGGGCATTGATGCTTTCATTTAGAACCAACTTTTTTGCACAGTATGAGAAAGGATGTAGCAGTTTCATAATGTTTATACATTCCAAAAATAGATATTGGATTATGTTTGTGAACTGGTCTGTTCCTCTGGTTATATTAGATTGGATTGAATTCAGAGGTTTCACTTTTACTTGATTAAATAATGATTAAGGCTTTGATTGGACCACATCAGTAGGACGTTGAGTCCCTGCCCCCTTGGTGGGTGGGGACTCACAGAGAAAACAAGATGGCAGAAGAGAAAGTTAGAATATTAATGCTGGAGCCCCAGGAAGTAAATGTGAAGAGAAGCAGATATGTGAGGAAAGAGAGAAAGCTCCATTAGATAAGGCAGAGGCCTGGGAAGAGAGACTAGCCATTCCCCTGAGTGTTTATACCTGGCCTTATGGAGAGAGCAGAGCAGCTGAGCCCGGAGAGAGATAAGACTTATCCCAGCCTACAGCTGATATTGGAAGAAGCTGGAATCACGGAGCCTTAAAAGGAAGAGGAAGCCTGAACCCTTGCAGATGTTGGCAGCCATCTTGCTCCAACACATGGCAACAGACTTTGGTGAGGGAAGTAACTTATGCTTTATGGCCTGGTAACTGTAAGTTTCTACTACAAATAAATACCCTTTATAAAAGCCAACAGATTTTTGGTATTTTGCATCAGCACACCTTTGGCTGACTAATACAAAGGACTAGCTTTTGTTCTGAGGGTTTGAGTTGGGAAAGATAATTCTAAAATGACAGTGAGTTCAAATTAGAAAGATCCTGAATATTATGCACCAAGAACATGCATAACTGAAAAAATACCTGTTAATTGAGTGAATAAATCTTGGTTAATGGCTGCCATCCATGCATTAATCTATTAGAATCATTAGAGATTCCTCCCTCTTCTTTATGGGAGACCATGTCATATTCATCTATTTATTCCCAGAGGAATCTTGGAAAGTAATAGAGGCTCAAAATTTTGTTATAAAAAATAGCACCACTAAAATATTTTTGTTTTATAATACAATATTATATATAATCTGTATAATATTGACCCTTTCAAATTTCTTGCTGTATGGTCTAGTACCTGATCAATTCTTATAAAAATTCTATGTGTTCTTGTGAAAACTGTGCCTTCTAGAATGATTGATTATGCCAATTAAATCAAAATGCCAACTATACTGCTTAAATCTTTTGTTTGCTTTCTAATTTTTTTACTGTTGACCTATCAATTACAGAAATATGTTAAACCTCCCACAATATGATGGTAGATTTTCAACTTTAATTTCTTAAACATTTTATATTTGTTTATAGTTGTAATTTTTAATAGCTCAAAGCTATTTTATTAGGTGCATGTATGCTTAGAATTGTTAAATCTTGCTGGTTAATCAAATCTTTTGCCACTATATATTAATATTATTTAATGAGGCTTTTGTCCTTAAAGTTTATCTCGTGTTACTCTATCAGGCAATTTGTCTAATATTAATACAGCTATTCTTTAATGTTCTTTTGTTTGGTATTTGGTTTATCTTTTCCTAACCATTTACTTTCAGCTCTTCTGAGTCCTTATGTTTAAGGTGCATCTTTTTAAAACATTATATGATTGGATTTTATGAATCCAATCTGAAAATCTCCATCTTTTTTAACTGGAACTGTATTTACTTTTATTGTGATTTCTGAAATATTCCAGCATATGAATTTATGCTTTCTTTTGCTCCACTTTTCCTGTATTCCCTTTGTTTCCTTTATTGCTTATGTTTGGATTCTTTTTCTTATCTGGTTTTTCCCTCTAAAGGGTAAGAAGTTAACTGCATGTTTATGAATTTCCTTGCCATTATTGCTTCTTGCATCTTATGTCTTCCTTCTGGGATGATTTTTCCTTCTTCCTGAAGTTTGTATTTAAATGCTTCCTTCTTTTTATCAGAAAATATTATTTTACCTTTGTTCTTGAAAAATAGTTTTTGCTGACTAGTCTAAAATACTAGGGTTTTTCTTTTTTTTTCTCTCAGCACTTAGAAATATGATTCTTCTGGATTCCATAGTTGCTCTTGTGAAGTCTGCAGTTAATCAAACTGTAGTTCCTTGTGGTTGACCTGATTTTTTTATCTGACCTTCTCAGGACCACTTAATTTTGACTCATATTTCTCCCTATTGTGCAGGTAATGGAATTTTGGACTCCATACCCAGGTGAGAGGAGGTCTATGTTTACAAGTCTTCAGAGGAGGCTATAATTGTTGTTAATTATTACATAAAGTGTTAGCCAAGATGAGCAGGTTTCCTCATGGGTTCCCATTACTAAGGCAGGTAGATTTTTTATTCTAGCCTACCATTCCCTGATGATATGGACTCTTTCTGGGTCTTGACTCTATGTGTGGATCTCAGATTCAGCACCATCCCCTATCCCCAACATATGTATATAGTTTGACAGACCAATGTCTAGTTTCCTGTTTTCTTCAAGTAGTTAATCCCTAAAGCTCTCGTTTCCAGCATCAGCAGTTGCTCCAAGATAGCCTTAGTTTTTGAGATCAAATTTTAGCTCCCTGGTATTCTCTTTGCTCTTGTGCCTTGGGGGCTTTCTGTTTTCAGGACTCAGCAACACATTTAAAGTATATTTGATATGATCTGTTATCCAGATACTTAAAGCATAAGTCCCAAAGTACAATAAAATGCATTAATGAATGCAGAGTTTGGATTTGATCCAATAGATAATAGGGATCTTGTGAATGAATTTCTATGGGAAATCCAGTATTTGGGGAACAAATCTACAGCCTGGAAAGAGGTTGAGAATTTTGGGGATAGCAACAGTTATAGTGAGTGATCTTTCCTCTGAGTAGAAGAAAACACATTCAGAATGAAGGTAGAGTGAGCTATTTGTTCCTCACATGCCAGGAGAATGCATTGATGGCATATTCCTAGGCATAGTAGGGACAATTGGTTCCATTATTATTTGAAAATTATTAAGCAAGTAAAAGCTTTCTATTTGTTTCATTACATTCTCACTCGACTCAAACTGTTCCCACTTTTTTCTGATGGATAGCTGCTGTCAAAGTTCAAAGGAGAACACCAGACCTTTGGGATGCTTTACCCCATTTCAGGCACAAATCATTTCTGAGATGTGGAATGGGTTGTTTTATGACCTCCCTTCTCCCTTCTCCTTTGGGAGCAATCTAATATTATTGGATTTGTAGTTCTTAGAGAGATGACATAAGGCTCAATTCATTATTATTGTAAATTGGTAAGTGGTTGACTATACAGAGGAAATGTGTCTTTTTCAATCTGAGCGTTGTCTATTCTGACATCAGAAGATTATTATCAATGAATAGCACTTTTATATTTATTTAAACCAGTCAAAGCTGAATGATGAAAAATAAAACAATTCTGGATTTTCAAGCAGTACAAGCGCATTAATTATGAAAGCAGCTCGACATTTTCTGATGGGGGACAGAATGTTGAAATGAAACTTTGGAATGAAGATAACAGGCAACTAGATCAAACTCAGCAAAAATAAGAGTTTCATATGGCTTCATTTATTTGTGGAAAATTGGCAGCAGTAGGTATGAAATATAAGTTCAACCCTTGCACTGTTATCTCCCTTTGGCTGATAACTTTCTGCAGTTTCATGGAGCAACATCTCAAGTTGATGTTTTATCTGTTTATATTTGGAGGGAGGAAGAGCCCTTTCAATGCTGGATAGGCAACAGCTTGTAAGTTGTTAAATATGAGTGTGATTAAAATATATTCAGTGCCTTTAATTCATGATAGATAAAAACATTCTTTTTGTTATGAAATAACTTGATTTGGGGGTAGTGTTCATGAATTTCCTACTTCTCAAGTTGGACCACTAGTGCTTCCAGAATTTTAATTTTGGGCATCTATATATTTAGAATAGTGGTGGCTGTGGTGGGAGGATGGAGTTGTAGGGTGTTTAGGGGCTAGTTCTAAAGCTGCATGTTTTTTCACAAACAGATTTCTTTTAGTATGTCACAGATCAATAAAAATAATAAATATTTAAAGGCATTTTTATTCATATCTATTAAGGGATTAAGGAAACCTAACTGGTCTATATCAAATAATATATTGTTTTCATTTAGAGGTCTTGGAGGAATTGATGGAGGTAATACCCATTGTTTCTGACATAGGCTTAGACAAATCTTTGACATTGAAAACTTGTCTTTAAGGCATCTCTCATTGTATTTTCTTATTCTAAAATGTTGGTTTACTCTATACTTTTAATGTTTTTCTTACTCTTTGGATGGTGGAACACTTTGAAATACAGGTGTTGGGAATTAAAATAACTATAAAGTCACATAGGCTAAACATATCACACTTGATTTTTATCATTTGAAGTTCTGATATTATTTCATAATAATAGACACATAGGAAAGAATTGAAAGGTATATAAGAGATCTCCTGAGCCAACCTCTTTATGCTATAATAAACTTGAAGAGATGAAATTGAGTTGGTCTCTAAATACCTATTGTGATAGAGACTACTGGCTGCTCCCAATATAGATTCGCTAATTTTTCTTTAGAGATAAAACCCAGATTGAAAGTATCTGATTATCTCTTGCTACTGAGAAATGCCTTAAGATATGTGGTCACATGGCTAAGTTCTAATAAATAAGCCAGTGCTGTGTAGTACTTCCCAGAGGTCATCTTAAACAGAGGGCTATGTTCTTCATCCTCATCTTCCATTCTGTTGCTGGAATATAATGGAACATGGAAGTAATAGCTGGAGTGCACCAGCTTCCATTTTCAATGATTAGGACAAGAACCACATCCCAGGGATTGTGTAGCTGAGAGCTTGAAGGAACATGATTCCCTGATGACAATGACTGTGGAACTGCTATATTGGCTCTGGATTGCCTAACTGTAGACCTCTATTGTGAGAGAGAAAAACACTTTTAACTTCTTTAAACCACTTTTATGTTGGTTTTCTACCACATGAAACTGAACCTATTCTTAATTGATACAGATATCTAGTGATTTTTATAACAACAATGCAGATTCAATTCAACTGATATGATAGTCTATGAGTCATTTTATAACTTACTATATTTTGTTCAGTCATTAATTAAATATTTCCTGATTGTTTATTTGATGTCATTCTCAATGCTGCATGCTAGTAGTGCAGAGATGAATAAGGCATAGTATTTACCTTTAACAAGCTCATAAACCAGTAGGGGAGATAGATAGAGTTGCAGTATGGTAAGAACTGAAGTAGTGACATATGTAATGCTCTGGTAGAATGTAAGAGGAAGAGCTTGATTCTAATTGTTAGGTAAGAGGATAAAAGATAAAGTTTACAGAGGAGGAAATACCTGAGTTGGCTCTTGAAAGATTAGTGGAAGTTCTCCAGGCAAGAAAGGAGGGTAAATTTTAGTCAGAGATAACTTGTATAAAGACATGTAAGCAAGGCACAGAATGATACCTTAGAGGAACTGTACTTTAGGATTGATAGAAATTAAAGTAACTGGGACAGGAAATGAGGTTGTACATAGTGCAGACCATTTTATGTTTGGTGGAAATATTCCTGAGGTCTTACCAGGGCTTTAATTCAGTGGTCCAGGTAGGAAAAAAAAGTATTATTTGTGTCCTAAGGATCACACAATGTGAAAAATATTTGGTTTTTGGAACACTCAAAGCTTCTGGTTAAAGAGTTAACATTTATTGAGTACTTACTATGCACTTAAGATTACGTGCTTAACATGCATTATCTTATTAAATACTTCAAAAGCTGGAGTTCTGGGAAGTGGATGTGGCTCAAGCAGTTGGTGCCCACCTACCCAGGTTTGGTTCCCAGTGCCTCCTAAAGAAGATAAGTGAGACAGTGAGCTGACACAATGGGCTGGCATGATGGGCTGACACAACGAGAAGATGCAACAAGATGATGCACGGAGGAAACACAACGAGAGACATAACATTCAGGGAGCAGATGTGGCTCAAGCTATTAGGCACCTCTCTCCCACATGAGAGGTCCCAGGTTTGGTTCCCAGTGCCTCCTAAAAAGAAGACAAACAGGCACAGAGAGCACACAATGAACAGACACACAGAGCACACAGTGAGTGCAAAGAAGGGGGGAGGGGGAGTGAATAAATAAAAAAAAATCTTTAAAAAAAGCTGGAGTCTCATCATTAATATATTGGCCATTGATATGAAAATTTAAGAAAGATTAGTATACCAAACTTTAGAAATATATATATATATCTACATTTATGTCTGTCTTTGTATGTATAATCATATAAACCTGGACCTGGAAAGAACCTCAGAAATCAAATTAGTAACACTCTTAAACCTTTGGGGAGCAATTAAGTGTTCCAACACAAGTTGAATTTCTGAATTCTTGGCTCCTTAGCAAATGTCTTGCCATTAAAAAACACCTGAGGAGAATTTCTGATGTGCAAACGTGATCTATTGATTTATTGATGAAGATAACTCAGAGTCATTCAGAATAGGAGGAAGCATTTATAAAGTTATAAATAATGCAATCTAATGAAGATGTAAATGGGATGATGATGATTGTTCCAAAGAGTCAGAAGAATCACTGCCCATAATATGGTATTTTGATTTCCCTAAGAGACCTGACTCCTAAACATCTTCAGTGTGAAATTGAAAGGAAGTGGGACTATGAAAAGGAGGTGAACAATTGAAACTATGGATCTTTTACAGAATCCTAGATCCAAAGGACCTTTATACTATTGCAGTTAGTGTGTGGCAAAATAAGTAATGTTTCACCAAATTCTGTTTTATATAACTTTTCTAGTTATATTATTATGAACCTTATAACTCCAACAGGACTGTAACTTCCTTGAGGGCATGGATTGTGCCTTTGCTTTGTTTTGACTATTTGTATTTTCTTTTTCTTTCATTCTTATGGCTTCTAGAACCAAACTATTTATTAGTCAAATAATTGGTAATTTAAGTCCAGAAAATCTGAGCCAGGCAAACTTGTGTACCCTACAAAGAATTTACAAAAAAGGAGACTAAGACAAGATGACATTGTTTTGATTTCCTATTCATGTTTTCATTTTATTCATTTAAAAAGTATATATTAAGAACATGGTATACAGAAAGGACTGTGCTAGGCCCTCAAGTGGTACAGATAGCTTCCTCTTAGAAGCGTGAGATCTAGTAGCAGAGAAAAGACATATATAGCTTTAATACCAGGGAAAGAGAGGAAAGTGCCATGACAGAGCCAATTTAACATGAGGATGGAGTATGTAGTATCTGCTATCTCTTTTCTGGAAAGTCACCCCAAAGCAATAAGCAGAATAAACCATCAAAATATGTATTGAAATTAAAATAGACAATAACTGAAACCTGCACTATATGAAGACGGAGATGAGGAAAGTAAATCTAATTACCTGGAGAGTTGTTTTTGGTGAGCATTTTGACCAGAAATAAGGCAGTTTAACCCAGGATTATGGAGGTAGGCCATAGAGATCATTTGAAAATCTGTATAAGGAGTGGTTATACCTTCACTTTTCACCTCATACAGTCAGTTATCCATCTCTCTTCCCATTCCCACAGGAGACTAGAGATTTATTCTCTGGAGAAAAAAAATAAGAAAAACTCTAAATATTAGGGGGTAGTGGGCAGAATAGATGCCATACTGAAAGTAGGGGAATAGCTTTGCTTTCTGAATGAGAAACCTGGGAATATTTCTTCCACCTATCTCCAGAATTCTGGTAGCCATTCACAGTCCCCATTCTCAGCGCAGTTATGTCCTCACCTCTTCCACCCCTGAATAAGTGCCCCCTTTCCCTCTCCTTGCATAGCAGCAGCCTTGCTCTAGGCCTTCTGGCTGGTGTCTGTTCTGATTGGTCTATTTCCAGGTTGTGCCGGTTATTAAATTTTTTTATTTCAACTTTCTATTTCTACTTTCTGCAGAGGACTGGAGGCATTTTTCTCTGGAGAATGTGGTCCACTCCACATAAAAATACTTATGGAAATTAGCATTTGCATATATATGATATATATTCCCAGTAAGAAGGACAGGTGGTGACTCTGCCACTTGTAATGAAGACTAGTCTAAAGGCACCACACACCCCAATGCAGAACTTAATCAGCTCTTTAGTCCATATAACACCCTCAGTATATTAGAAAAACCTGTAATCTGAAAGGAAAAAATCAAATCAAATAAAGAGTAGAAAAGGACGTAGGAGGAAATAGAAGCAGCACAGGAATAAAAAAAGACACAACTTTAAAATCATTTCATTATTATACACTGATAGAGAATAGAATTCACCTCTTCCATGAAACATGAACAGTGTGTTATATAAAAGGAATAGAGAACCATAAAGGGCTTCTGAAAATTAAAAATATGAGCTCTGAAATATAAAAATCTACTGTATTTATTAGAAGATATTTGGGAAATCTACTGACAAGATGGGCATAAAGGAACATACCTGGTTAATAGAGGATTAAAATATAAGAAACAAATATGAATCTATGCAAACATCCAACTAATAGGACTTTCAGAAAGGGAGATCAGAGGAAATGTGGGGAAGGAAATTATTAAAGTTGTTAGAAATTTTCTGGAACAGAAGGACGTGAGTTTTTAGATTGCAAAGGTACAGCAAATTCCCAGCCCAGTGGCTGCTCATCTTTGTGAAATTTGAAGCACCAAGGATAAAGAGACAATCTTTTTTCCCCCAATTTTATTATAAAATTTAATGAGAAAATTCCATTTTAT
This sequence comes from Tolypeutes matacus, assembly GCA_026826555.1. Taxonomy (NCBI): domain Eukaryota; kingdom Metazoa; phylum Chordata; class Mammalia; order Cingulata; family Chlamyphoridae; genus Tolypeutes; species Tolypeutes matacus. The sequence goes on from JAKSZT010054395.1 coordinate 3,632,508, forward strand.
ATACACCAATTCAATTTATAGAAAGCTCTTCTGGAAATAAGCATTCCATAAAATGATTAATGCTTATAATACACAGACTGGATTTATAATTGCATCTACTTTTCAATTATGATGTTTATAAGAAGATACTGGTAGCCAAAACCTCATCTCTATCCATTGGCTGTGTTGTTTCACGAGCAGATAGAAAAAACAAAAACAAAACAAAACAAAACAAAAGACAAAAAGCAACAAAAAAAGAAATGGTCAACATTTGACAATCTCATGTGATTCAATTGTCTCAGAGATTAAAGCAAATTCCAAACTCACTTTATACCAGTTTCTCTGAATACAAAGTTCGAGGTTCCAACAGCCATTCCTCATGAAAGAATGACTTGAACATGTGTATTTCTACCTAAAAACTATGAGACCTATAAAAGCTTCAAAAATGGGGGAAAAAAAAAGAGAGAGACAATCTTAAAGAGTCCTTAGAGAGAAAATTGGGTCACCTACAAATGAACATGTAAGAATACATCAGATTTGCCAATAGCCACACTAGAAGCAATGTCTTCAGAATTCTGTATAAAAATATTTTTTCAACTTGGAATTCTATATTCAGCTTTAAAGTATAAGGATAGAATAAAGGCACTTTCAAACATTAAAAGACTAAATATAATTCCCAAGTACCTTTCTCCAAAAGCTTCTGGAAGGTGAGCCTCACCAAAAAGAGGAAGTTATCCAAAACCTGGAAAGGGATCCAAGAGCATATAATCAAACCAAATCCAAACTAAACAAAAACCCAAAACAAGATCCAGGAGGAGTCATTCAGGGAATTTCCAGAGTGCCAGATGTTCAGTAGTTCTAGAAAGCAACCATATTATAGTGGAAATTTAGGAAGCAAAGGGTATTGATAATTATACATGTTGGGGGGTGATGGTGGGATGGTTAAAATGTGGGTTCTAGGACCATCCTGAGTTTGAAGTCAGATCCCTGCTTTACCACTTGCTAGCTGTGTAAATTAGGGCAATTTTCTTAATCTGGTAGTTCTTTGGATTCTGTATCTATAAAATGAGGATACTACTAGTTTCTATCTCTCTGGGTTCATGTCTGAAGTAAATGAGAAATATATGTAGACTACTTAGAGTATGGTATGGATTAGTTAGTTATAGTTATTAGTATTGTTAATATCTACCAGGTTTGATTAGTGGAAAATTTTACTTTGAGTTATGTTTACAAAACTTTGGGTAGGTCTGGGAAGACTCAGTCATATATTCAAAGAAAATTGACTTAAAAGAATTAATAATGCCAGGAAAAACAAGAATAGAAATGTAATTATAGCATACTAGTTGGCTGAGCAGTAAGCAATATTTACATATTTATGACAATAAGTAATAAATTAAAACTGGTATAAGGGAACGGATGTAGCTCAGTGATTGAGTGCCTGCTTCCCACGTACAAGGTCCTGGGTTCAATCCTCAGTACTTCCTAAAAACAAAACAAAATAAAAAACTGGTATAAAACCACATTGGGACGATGAAGGGAAGAAGGATTTAAGTGAGATTATATCCTAAGAAAATCAACAATTTAAAAACTTATCAGTTGAATATACTTAGTACCTTGGAGTTTTATTTTTAAAATATGGACATGAATACAAGATGAAACAGCTATATGAGTTAAGTTGTTTCTCAGACAAGTTTGGTGGATTTTTATACAAGTGAAAACTAAAATCCTTCTCAAGATAATACAAATTTTGAAAAATAATTTATTTTTGAAAGAACGCTTTAGATCATTTAACCCAAAACCCTTTGGGTACATCTTCCTATCCAATGAGAAGTAATTCTTCCCACAATTAGACTTAATTTGCAAGAATGTCAGTTATTTACTCATTCATGTGGCATAGTCTGTTGGCTCATCTTTAAAGAAGGTTGCAGGATTACAACTTGTTGCAGGTTCTCTGCCTTTTCACAGAATGAATGAAGTACTTATTGGAGAGGAAGCATGAGCTCAGTTGCTATAGTTGTTTAATTTAATTTAATGTATTTAATTTATTGTGGTAAATGCTGTGGTGCCCTGTGTGTGGTAGAGTTATTCCTTACATTCTCCAGATGCCAGGCATAAATCTGGCTTCAGGGGACAGATAAAGGTGAGAAATAGAATTTTATAATGTTGGGTTACTGAGCTAGCCTAGAAAACAGAAAAGATGGTTTAAGAGTATCATATATTTTATAAAACATGTAAAATTTTTTTGATAAATATTATAGAAATGTGATATTATGAACATGTAAAGAAACAGCCCTTATTTTTCTTCACTTCCTCTTTATTATATATGTATTTGCCCTCATGTTTTAGGTACAATCAAGAGAACTCATAGAAAGACTAATTTTAATATAAAGTGAACATGAAAGAATAGTTAAATTTGGGGTAAACTTAATTTTAGGACTACAATGGTGTCACTTATTCTTTGGTGGGAAAGATGAGTCATAAATCTTATACTCCAAATTTAGCTACTACGTCATCTTTCAAACTTCATGGAATTGCTAAAGTTTTTAAAGTTTCTGGTTTTTAATAAACAGTTCCATATTCACTGTAAATATATACTAATTTTATTTCTTTATGACATATTACAAAGACCTGAGTTTCTGGGGGGGGGGGGGCGGCAATCAACTTCCCCCAGGTTACCTAATAGGTAGGAGCCAATTGCCTAATTAAATCTGCCCCTTTCCCCAGTAACAACAGTAACCTTCTATGGTGGATTGAATTATGTGTCCCAATTTAGAAGGCACATTCTGGGTCTTAGTCTTTTGTGTGTGAACACATTGTAAATAGGATCTCTTGAAGATGTTGCGCTGGGTCAGGTGTGGCCCAAATGAATGAGAGTGGGCCTTAATCCAGATTAATGAAGTTCTTTATAAGAAAAAGAAATTCAGACCTAGTAAGAGAAAGTCATGAGGAGGGAGCTAGAAGCCAGGGTACTAGAAGAAAAAGGAGTGGATATTGCCATGTGATGCGAAGTAGGGATACAAGCCAAGGAAATCCCAAGGATTGCCAGCAGCAAGCACTGGAATGTTACAGGTTTTGGAGAGATTCCTTTTTGGAATCTTGGATTGCCTTGCTGATGCTTCGATTTTGGACTTCTCCTAGCTTTGAAACCCTGAGCCACTAAATTCCTGTTGTTTAAGCTCCAAAACCTGTAGTATCTAAGTCCAGAGTCCTACCCATATTTTTGCCTAAAAGAATTCTTTGCTATGCCAGTTAACACCTTAAATTGTGATTAAACATTTACAAATTAAATGTCTCTCCAGGGAGCCTTACATCTGGGGCATGTCTCTTCCATAGGCATCTGTTGCTATCTAAACATATCTCACTTCATTATTCAAATGCAAAGTGTTTAATATCATAATTCTCAAAAGGCAAAGTTAGAAAAATAGCATATGAAAAAGCCTAATGATTTTTTATCATATTTTAAAATGTTGAGCTGAGAAGTATACTAATATAAAGACTAATTCTGTTGCACTAAAGCAGCACCTAGTCTTATGATTTGTTTCCAAAACAAAGTGAGTCTGTTTCAAAGATAAATTGAAGTTGCTAACAAGAGAAACCAAGCTGCTGGTAATGCAAATGCTATTTTTCCTTTCTTTTTTTTTTTTTTCCCAAACAGTTTTGATATATAATCCACATACTATTCAATTCACCATTTAAAATATACAATGGTCTTTACTATATTCAGCTATGTGCAAGCATAACCACTATCAATTTTAGAGCACTTATATTATATCACCTCAAGAAGAAACCCTGAACCTTTACCTGTCACCTGCTTATTATCTCATTACCCCCAGTCTTAAGCAACCACTGATATATTTTGTCTCTATAGATTTGCCTATTGAGGACATTTAATATAAATGAAATCATATGTGGTCTTTTGTGACTGCTGGCTTCTTTCACTTAACAAAATGCTTTCAAGGTTCATCTATGACATGGTAAGTATCAGTACTTTACTCCTTTAATGGCTAAATAATATTCCATTGTATGGACATACCACATTTTATTTATTCATTCATCTAATGATGGACACTTGAGTTTCCACTGTTTGGCTATTATGAATAATACTGCTTTAAACATTTGCGTATATGATTCTGTGTGGACATAGGTTGTCATTTCTCTTGGACATATACTTAGGAGAGGAATTACTGGGTCATATGATGATTAGTAATATAAGTGCTATTTTTCTTGCTTAAAAACAAAATTATGATGGGTCCTCTGGTCCAAATTATTTATATATGTGTATCTATATCCTATCTATCTAATCTCACACACAGTACACACTCTTTATTGATAGCTAAAAACAATAGAGAAAAAGAAAAATTAAAAGCACCTATAAGCCAACTATTCAGTGATATCTACTTTATCAGTTTTCTGTCCTTTTTATCTTAACATTGTTATGAGCATTGGGTACATCATTACATCATACAGTTATTTCATAATTTTATCAATCCCCTATTAATGCACATTATTAATACTTATTTAAATAAAAAAATTTCACATATCTCTCAATCTTTGGGATAAATTCCTAAGAGTAGAATTGAAGAATCAAAGATTATGAGCATTTTATGGCTATTGATGCATTTTGTCAAATTGAATTATAGGACTTTAAGGTCTCTCAGTTTTTGTAAGAATTACCTAAGATAACACATATGAAAAGTCATGCTTTAAATCAGTAAAACTTGATGTATAAATTTTAAACAATTGCATTTGTGGGGAAATGGTAGTACTATGATAGATATATGAAAAAATAATAGAAACTATTTCATATGTCCCCAAACAAAATGGTAAACAATGAGAGGAAACAGATGTTAAACACTATTAAGCTTTGACTACAAGGATGGTAGGAAGTTAATGACAAGAGAGATAGGTAATGGAGTTGACTGTAGTGATCCTTTTCTAATCTTGGTTTCATAATAAAGAAAACATCTGGCCTCTAGTTTATGTAAGCCATTTACAGCCGAGTGCATGTGAATACAATAACACACAACAACCATTCTTTAACCTATGATGGTGGCTCTGTGGGCTTGTCAACAGAGAAGATAGGTTTTTATAGTCCACCCTCTCAGCATACAGACAAAATGCTAGATCCAGTAAAAACATACCCTTAGGCAACAATTTAATTGGTGAGCCAAATAGTGACAAAAACAATTTTTTTTGGTACAGACTTGGGGAATTAAACCAGGGAAAATGCTCTTCTAAAAGATATTAAACCAAGAAGCATTGTTTTCAAATGTCTTTTAAAAGATGCAAAACACAAAAGTTGGAGGAGTATATAATTTAGGAGATAATCAGTACTATGGCAATATTTCTTAAAGATCTGAAGGTTGTTAGAAGAAGGAATAAAGCATAGAGAAAATTATTTAAGTCAAACTGTTTTGTTTTGAAAGTGGATAGTCTCCAGAATTTTTATTTACTTATACATACATATCACGTATGTGAATATATACAAATATAATCAAAATCATTTTTACCTCAACTTCTATGTCATGAGAGCTTGAATTTGTCAGCCACGGCTTTCCTACCTTTGGCCCTTTTTAGAATTATAATCTCTGGTTTTGAGATTCTATAGTAGGGAAATCTTCCCAGAGAAAGTCAAGACTTAGCTGAGCCTTCAGATGTGCATTTGCTTCCCCAGCCTGATTATCAAATAGTATATGAAACGAACCAAAATCTATTCTAAGATTCGGATGCATAGCACTGCTGGGGTCTGTTTTTGGCAGCAGAAAATTCTAGAAGTCAGTGGTCAAAAAAGAAATTAAAGGTGATTTGATGTAGCTAATTACTGAGAAGGCACGGGATTCAGAGATAAGGTCTGAAAGGGACTCATGGAGTGTTCTGATCTGACTTCTCTGTGCTCCTTGCCCAGAAAACTTTAGTATTAGCTTCAAAGTTGCAAAATATCAAAGTTATGTTGTGTGGCCATGTCTTGGAGCATGTGGCTGTCATGAGACATTGAAGTTTCCCCCACTTTATGTCTGTTACTTCTAAATCTGTCTCCTTTGGCTGGTACCATTTATATTAATTTCTTCCTTGCTCAGTGTGGTAGAATGAATTATGTATCTCAGAAAAAAAACATGTTCTTAATCCCATTCCTGTGGGTGTGAAGCTATTATAAATAGGAACTTTCGAAGAGTTTTTATTTTTATTTTAGTTAAGGCTTGGCCACTGACTCAGGATGGGTCTTGATCCAATTACTAGAGGTCTTTAAAGAGAAAGCCATGGAAGGAGCAAGAAGAGAAAGAAAACGTCACAATGTGATGAGAGAGGCCTGGAGTGCCAGCCAGCCAAATGCTGCTGATCCAAGAGGAAGCAAGCCTTCCAGCCTCTGAAACCATGAGCCAATAAATACCTGTTGTTAAGCCAACCCATTGTATGCTGCTTGTCATAGCAACTGGGAGACTAAGTTTTTGGTACCAGAATGTGGAGTGCTGCTATTACAAATACCTAAAAATGGGGAGATGGCTTTGGAATTTGGTAATGGGAAGAGGCTGGAAGAATTGTGTGGTGTTTCTTATAGCAGGTAAGGAAAAATTAAGATACTTGGTGTGTGGATTTATAAAGTTACTACTAAAAGGCTACGGATTTATTTTCTCTAGAGCTCAGTGATTCACAAGGAACAAAACATCATAATGGTGATTAAAACGATCATGTTGAAAAGGCAAATACTAAATATTTCTTGTATTAGAGAAATACAAGTGTTCACATTCTTGATTTTTAAATTAATCTTCAAAGAAGACTGTGAGGATCCTCTACTCATTTTCTGGTGTCTAATCCCTAAATTGAGGCTGTCTAATCAGATAATCTGTAAATTTCATTTTAGCTACAAATTTTGTTGGGCCTCTGTGATTTCTTCTAAAACAAGCACAGAATTAACCAATCCGTTGCTGAACTCCAAGATAAAAAAATGTTTAATGGCTTCTAATTGTCTTGGTTTTTAACTGGTATTCAAATAAATGTGAATAATTTGTCTCCAGTCTACTATCTCAATTTCTCTCCAAGCATTCCTCAATACAAATTCTTCACTGACCCCATTGGCCTACTCACTATACTATTGAGGTGGCTTGTCTGTTTTTCCCCTTTCTCCGTGTTATGTTATTTCTACTTCCTTCTGTAACATGTTTTTTTCCTTCTCCAAATGCTACTCAACATTCTAATTTTAAGGAAACTTTAGTACCTTCTCTGCCTTTTGGGAAGACTGGGGGCTTTGGAGAGGGAGAGATCTCTGATATTTCCTAGCCTAGCTACCTTGGAGCAGTTACTTAAAATTTCTTTAACACTCAGTCTCCTCAATTGTAAAATGGGATTAATGAGAATGCTCTTTCTTTGCTCACAAAAAGGCTTTTGTGAGGCAATGCATGTGAAGCACTTAACCTCCTGTTGGAAAATTAAACACATTCAGTAAATGATGGTGGTGAGGGAAGAGAAGGACTGTTGTTATTGCTATTTATTTTTGTCACGATGACCTGAATCATATTTGAATTTCACATCAGTTTGATATGAGTCAGAACTTACTCTGTGTACCTGTGTGTGGTTTTACCCCAGAGGTCCCCCTCCATCTCTGTGAGGAAAATAGGCCCACCCCTAGGAGACAGAAAAGGCTCTCCGTGTCTTAGAGAAAGCAGGACATTTCACAGCCTCCACTCCTCTGGCTGCCTGCCTTACTTGTGCTTTATTTCTTGGAGAATATTTATTTTTGCCTTTTACACTTTCACTCTACTCTTTCCTGGCTCACAATAGTAAACTGAATTATACTTTAAGTGAGCAGGAATAATTATACCATCTTGTTGATCTATGAGGACCTCAATTCTGATGCGTTCTGTGACGTATATTCAATGGGCAAGTGATTTGTAGCCATCCCTCTCTTCCTTATTAGATAGAATTTAAACAACCACACTCAAATTCACTGTAACAGAAGAGTATTTCTAATGAATTTTTCAGTATTTACCTTATTTTATTACTTGGTGACTAGGTATGCAGAAAATTTTGGGAACATTTTAATGAGATCCATACTACTGAATCTTTGCACATAGGAACTGCTGGTCAGAAGGAGGGACCTAAGGAGATGTCAGCCTACTCCAAAACAGGTGTTAGGACAAAGAACAAGCCAGCAAAAGCACAACTCACACAGGATCTGGTGGAAAGACATAGATTCATATAGAGAAGAGACAGGCAAGGTCAGCTTCGCTAGTGGGTGTCAGTTCACCATCGCCATCTGGTCTCAATTCATCCCCAGGGAAATGTTCTTTGCTCTTATTAGGAGCCAGGAGATTTAGTGTTTTTCATTTACAAATGTAACGTTTTATATTTTTGCAACTGCATAACCTCCTGAAACCATCTCACATTCTACCGAGTTTAAGATGTTTGAATTTCCAAGCTACTGTCTCTCCCTCCCAGTTTATTGTTGCTTTGAAGCAAACATGAAATTCACGAATACACAGCAACGCTTTCAGATACCTACTTGTTTACTGACTAAATTATTCTTTCATTGGTTCAAATTATATTGAACTAACATGATTTAAAAATACTTGCAGAGCTCAGCAAATCTTGGAGAATGCATTGTCTTACCCTAGGGGATATTTTTACAAATGTCCAGGAGGTTAGGAAGAAATGTACTGAGAGGAAAGAATGCTACTATAGTGTATTTAACCATAATTTATTAAAACTATCTTGCCCAGAATAATTACTGACTGGATGAATTTTTAAATGTTACGTAATTAATATGTCAGAGTGAGCTTGTATAATTAAAATGTGATTTACCAATTCCTATCCTCAAGATATAAATTATTGACAATGTGATTTCATTAGTGCAACTGTGTTAATTTCTCTCACGTTTCAAGTCTGCCCACAGGGATAGATTTGCTTGTAACATTAATGAACCATGTGATAGATGGCGAGACTTCACTGTTAGGGTTGATCTGATTTGTAAAACGTTACTGTTTTTATGTGAATTCAATGTTCTATTTCTCTTCTATGTCATAATATAGCAGCAAACAGACCTGAGACTCTTAAGATGGTCAATGTACACACAATAGCAAAGCTGGAAACCAGATTTGGGCTGAGGTCAAATTAGAATGGGAGGAAATAGGTAGGTAGGTGGAAATAAAGTTGATGGAAATAAAGAAGTTAAAATAGCTAATCACAGGAGACAAATTCAGTGACAGGGTTTCAGAAAGTTGCTGTATTTGCACAGGTGATATCTGACCATTGTTAGGGTTGGTTGATCTCAAGGTTATTCAATTCATATCAAAGTCCATTGGGCTCCATTGTATGTATGCATTTAGTTGACAAGAATTCAAGACCAAAATAAAGGCACCAACAAGAATAAAAGAACAATGCAGAATAATCATTTATGTTATGTAGGTAAGTACACTAGGGGTGTCCCTTGAGGAGCAGGAATGGCCTTTCTCTCAGTGGATTTCAGCTTACCAATGAGCCGAACTTCAATATTTAAACATGGTACTGTTTGGGACAAAGCGGCGCCTTAAATGAAAGCCAAATGCTTTATAGTGATTGGTTTGAACGTTTGAGGGAAAAGTGGCAGTGACACATTTAATGAAACAAGTATTTTCTGTTGTTATGGGATTTTCAACGGCAATATTGATGACAATATTTTAAGGTAAATTATTTTTTTTACCTTACAGATTGATGTTAGAACCTAACCTCTGAGTAAGCTGTGACTCCTTTGTATTATAATTAAGAATAAATCAGACAGAGTTGGCAAGAACAAGGAGTCGAATTAAAGCAGATATCAGGGAAGCGGCTGTGGCTCAATCAGTAGGGCTCCCGTTTACCATATGGGAGGCCCCCGGTTCGGTTCCCGGGGCCTCCTGGTGAGGGCAGGCCCGCCCGCACGGCGTGGTTAGCTGACCCAGCGAGCACAAGCAGCAAGGGGGGGATAAATGAATAAATAAATAAAATATTAAAAAAATAAAAAAATAAAAAAATAAAGCAGATATCAGACACAGCTGGCTACTGCAGGTCTAGGCATTTGGGGCTTCAAGTCAGTGGATAGCAAATAGAAACAGCTCTCTGGCAGGTTCAGGTGATAAACAGGTTTGAGAGATAAACAATGACAGATAGGAGAGCACAGCAACTGGGATTTCAGGATTGAAAATAGATTCTAGAGACAGATGAGCAAAGACAGGGAGGGAAAAAGAAGAAAGATGGGTTAGCAAATAGTACTCTAATCCAATCCTAGTGTAGAAGTCACTTTTTGATATATTGGATTAATTTAAAATTAGGGGCCAATTTAGTAAAATAAAAATTTCAACAATTTCTTTGCTACAAATACCCAAATATTCTATTCCATAGTCAGAACCTCTTTTTTCTGTTTGTCTTGGTTCTATTTTTAAAATAAAATTTTATTGAAGTATAGCATTCATACACAAACATACATAAACAATAAGTGTATAGTGAAAATTGTGAATTTACAAAACAAACATACATATCATCGTACAGGGCTCCCACATATCAGTCCACCACTGCTACCTTGCATTGTTGTGAAACATTTGTTACAAACTGTGAATGAGCATCCTCAAAATATTGCTAACTATAGCCCATATCATATATTTGGTGTATTTTTCCTCCAACCCACCTGATTATAACACCCTCTATTATATTATACATTTGTTGTAGTTCATGAGAGAATGTTCTCATATTTGTCCTGTTAATCACTTTCAGAATTGTTTCTTTATCTCTGGGATTTGTTTTTCTGAATAGTAGGTGTCTCTGAGTAGGTCTATTCAGATTTATTCTGTTTGGGGTGTGCTGTCCTTCTTGGATATTGATATTTATGTCTTTCATAAGGGTTGGGAGGCTTTCAGTCATTTCCTCAAATATTCTTTCTGACCTTTTCCCATTCTCTTCCCCTTCTGGGATACTGATTATAAGTCTGTTTGTGTGTTTTGCATTGTCATTCAATTGCCTGAGAAATTTCATTTTTCCTTTCTTTCTCTATGTTTTCCTGTCTTTTCAAGTTCAGATGTTTTGTCCTTGTTTTCACTAATTCTGTCCTCCATCAGTTCAAATGTGCTGTTAAACGTCACTAATGTGTTTTTATTCTCATCCATTTTGTCTTTTCCATAAGCTATGTTACTTTTGTTTGTAGGCTTTCAAATTGTTCTTTATGTTCACCCAGTGTCTTTTTAGTATTCTTTATCTCTGTAGTCATATTTTCCTTCAATTCCTTGAATTGATTTAGGAGATTAGTGTAATTATCATTGATTAGTTGTCTTAAATCCTGTGTCTCGTCAGGATTTTGGTTTGTAAGTTTGGCTGAGCCATCTCTTCCTGTTTCCTACTGTGGCTTATAATTTTTTTGCTGATGTCTCCAGGCATCTGAATATGTGGATGGATTTACTCTGATGGTCAATTTCTCTCTCTTAGTAGGTTTTTTTTTTTTTTTTCCAGGATTCTTCTTTGATTTTTGTTTCATCTTATTTTAAGTCTTTAACATTGCCCAACTTAGGTTATCAAAATAGGGTCAGGCCTCACTAATGAGATGCAGACCAGATCAAGGGGACAAGAGACACCTAAAAGCAGTTTTTCTCCTTGCAGTTTCCTGGCCAGCCAGCAGATGGCCATCATCAGTGACTATTTCCTCAGAATTGATTCTTTCAACCTCCACTTGCCTGTGATTCTGGTCTAGCCAGAACAGAGATTCAAAGAGGGCACTGCTGGACAAATTCACTGAAGAGAAACCACTCTGCTCTCCGCTGTTACCTCCCTCCTCCCAGGGAGGAAGACGTCTGTTCCCCTCCCAGTTAGCAGCAGGGAGCCATGGGTTTTTATACAGTCTGTTTACCTTGGGGTGGGGGATGGGCGCCGCTCTCAGCCATGGTGACTAGCAACTCATGGTTTTCATTTTTTTTTGCTTCTTCATCTTTCTGTCCTTCACTCTCCTGGGGGGTGCTCAGCACTCTTCTGGTCTGCAGAGCCCCAAAGCAGATCTCTTGGACAGCTTTTTTCCCTTCCTCCATTGTTTTTGTGAGAGAGTTGAGCCCTGCCTACCTATTCCAATGCCATATTCCTGGAAGTCTTGTCTTGGTACTTTAACATCTTAAATATATGACTATATTGGGGATCAACTGTGTCATCTTTATTTTACTAGTAATTTTGTTTATTGTAGCTCTCATTGGGATATAAACACGCTTGAGGAGAAAATTTGCTCTTAGAAGGACACTAAGAGGAACAAGAAAAGTACCTAAAGGATAGAAAAATATTTGGCCCAAGTAAAATAATGGTTTTTTTATTTTTTTAAATTTTTTTCATCTGGTAGTAAGTAGTACATATTAATTTAAAAAAATCTGGCAGTAGTGCAGAAGAGACCCCTTAGGAAAGAGTTATTATCACAGATTGGTTACCCCAGGAAGTAGACTTTAAGATGGAAATGAGAGTGCAGGAAATTTTTTAGGGATTGCTTATTAGATATTATATCTTGGGCTTAACATCCATGGGGGGAAGGGAAGGAAAGAGGATTGGCCAAAGGAGAACTTGGGCTGTGATGCAGTCACAACAAGGACAGAGCTAACTCCACTGGGAGCTCTGAAACTGTGGTGGCCCTTCACTGTTGTTTGTTGAGGAGAGGGACTGAGCCCCTCTCTAGTTCATGGTTGGGAAAGAGGGACTCTCTTTAGGTGAGACCATACTCAGCTGATAAAATAAGTCCTTCAGCCCTGAATGGGGTAGGAGAAACAGCTCTGGTCAGTGCAGTGTTCACAACAGCCCATCTCTTGCCCTCAGATCCACTTGTTTCCCATAAGTTCTTGGAGCATATTATTCAGGACTCTTTTGGGTCTCTCTTTCTGGGTGAAACTGGTGAGAAAGAAGGTTAATGGGACAAACTGTAACTCCTGATGCTATAACCCAGCTAGTTCCTCCGCAAGTTAAAGAGGCTTACCTGGTGGATTGCATACCAGAGTGGGCCAAGCCCCTTTTTTCCATGCCTATCTCAGGCTGTGACTCTGGCACCTGTGGATTTATCATCAAAATTGGATGAGGAAATACTTAGATATACCAGTCGTCTGGGTGCCAAGCATGTCAATTCCTGTCCCATTGTATAACAGCAGCTCTCTCTCTTTCTGAAGATTACATCAATTTTCCTTGCAAGGATGGTGACTCATTTTTGCTGGGCCTGGACACAAGAAACCCAGAATACCTGGGTGGCAGCTATATTTTAATGCCCAATGGAATTTTTGTTATATATGCCCTCTAAATCTGCAGCGTCCAGAAATATGGAAATGGGAAATGCAAATTCCTTACTTGGGTCACTGGTGGTGATGGGAAAAGGGGCCACTTCCTGCTTTTCCTGCTTCCATGCTTTGATTCTTAGATCTATATGTACTTTCTATTGGAGATCATACTGGGCATCATAAAATGGCCACTGATTTAATGTATATATTAAATTCTAGAGAATGCAGCCTCTAAGATATTGTCCCCAAGCTGGGGATTCAGCAACACTTTCAGCAGGTCATTCCAACTCTTTATTAGACCAGCTTAGTACTGAGAGGACCAGTGCACCCCATGGCCATGTACCCATTATCTTGTTACATTAGCTGTAAAGTGAGTTTCTTGTGAGGGTGTGTGGGGTGTATATGTGGATCAAATGTTCTGTAATCCCTTGGAGAGTGGTACTTGCTGTATCCCTACCTGGAATGTGTGGTGATTCCTGTAAAAATTAATTGTTTGTGCCTTTCGTGATAGAAGGGGTCCTGTGTAGTGAGCTGGCCACCAAGTGGGTGGCTAGTCTCTAAGGGATGGTGCTGTATCAGGGGCTCAACATTGGTGCCTGTTGCTGCCAGGTTTCATTCTTGGCAGTGGCAGTAGCTAGAATAGTTTTGCTGAGTAGATTTTATGCTGTTTGGTTCATGCATACATCTGTCCTTACCATAATACTTGAGTACTTATCATGAGAGTAGTGGAAACTTAAAAAAAACAAAACGAAACACACACACATAAAAACTGGAGAGTTAAATTGTTTAAATTCTGCTTTAATTCTAAACAAGACATAATTTTGAGAATCTTGTTCCTGACTTAAGGACTTCTGCACAAAATCCCCATGGGTACTGCTACTGAGGACTATCCCAGGAAAAATAGTCAACTGTTACCAGTTGTCCATTCATATCCCAAATCCATTAGGCATCTTTCTAGAAAAGATTCAAAATAGGATACTAATTCAGAATTGAATTTATCCTCAGCCTGATAATGTGTAAATGTTTAGAGACTACTTTTTCATTACTAGAAATTAATACCATTGTCATTTAAAGTCTGTGGACACTGGTGTGTATACACATACATTTAATGGAGGACTATTAGGAAAACTCCTAGGAGCATAAACATCCTTAAGGGAACTTGCCATTGTGTATAAAAAGCATTGTTGATGGATACAATTTTACAGTGCAAACAATACACTTTATTTGTCCTAAAATTTACACAGTAGAATTAGAATTTAAAACACTTTGTCTTCCAACTCAGGGAAGTTGAGTTGTGAGTAAAATTTCTGCTTCCAAATTTCTATAGTTTAAAACATGACCTGTTAGCAATAAGCTGCAGCAATTTTTAAAAAATGTGTGGGAAAGAAGTCTTGCTCTAATTGCTCTATTGAAAAACAGCAGCATTATTAAAGTGATTGGAATAGGGAATGTGGATAATATTTGATTTGCCTTGATTTAAACCAAAAATATAGTGACCTTGATTAGATGAGCTCCAACTAATCAAAATCCTCAGTTAACTAAACTTTTCTATTTTTTGCTACATTTGAATTTCAAGAGGAGGCAGAGACTAAGAAATTTAGTTCATATTCAAAATTTACCCCCCCCAATAGCCTTTTCCAGGGATGTTGGAGCCCTATGTAGATTCAGTCCAATGTCCCATTACTTTCCATATCTTCATTTCCTGTGCAGAAGTATTGATATTTAAAATAATGGCTTGGATGTACCACAGGATCTTAAATGATCAAATGAAGAATCAGAAATGTTCAGGAGACTTACCTATTTAGGAAAGAAGGTTAGGCAAAATTTTCTTAAAGTTTCACAGTTTCTAGGCATTTCTGATGTTACTTTCTCTGGGTCCCCTCTTCCATTGGTGGGAACTTTTAAATTCTGTTGAAACTTGGTTGCAAAATGTTGTTCCTTTCCAGAATTGGAAAAAAAAAATCTAACTACACCAACTACATAAAAATTTTTGTGATCCTCGGTAGAGTGGTTACATCACAGCACAAGCAGTCGTAAAGCAACTTGCTGGCCCAATATAATTTCTACTCTTAATTTTGGGGCCATCCTTTCTTCCACAACTTTCCATAGGTTAGGCTTCTGGACAAGTTACCCTCCCCACTGAATGCAGCCCCCTAGCTTAGAAGTAAATGACTCAAGCTAATCTGTTTTTCCCCATCTTATCCTCCTCCCTCTCTGCCCCATTGGATTCTAGTGAATAATAATATCTGCTTCAAATTGAGTTATTTCTTACAAAATTATTATTTTAAATTTCCTTCTTCACTTAACACCCCCCTGCCCAGTGCTTGAACGATAAATAGCCCTTGATCCTACAGTTCCAACTTGGATTAGTCAGCCAAAGGGGTGCTGATGCAAAATACTAGAAATTGGTTGGTTTTTATAAAGCATATTTATTTTGGGTAGAAGTTACCAGGTCATAAAGTGTAAGTTACTTCCCTCACCAAAGTCTATGGCCACATGTTGGAGCAAGATGGCTGCTGATGTCTGCCAGGGTTCAGGTGTCCTGGGTTCCTCTCTTCCCCGGGCTTATCTCTCTCTCCGGGCTCAGGCTTGATTTTCTCCACAAGGCCAGCTATAGACTATCAGGTGAACAGCTTGTCTCTGTCCTGGCTCTTCTCTCCTTCCTCATGACCAAGCTTCTCTGTGCGCTTACTTCCTGGGGCTCCAGCATTAAAACTCAGCACCAGAACTCCAACTCTGTCCTTTGCCATGTCTTTTATCTGTGAGTCCCCACCCACCAAGGGGCGGGGACTCAACACCCTACTGATGTGGCCTAATCAAAGTCCTAATCATAATTTAATCTCACCCAGAGGAACAGAGCAGTTTACAAACATAATCCAATATCTATTTTTGGAATTCATAAATAATGCCAAACTGCTACAAACTATCTTCTTTATTTGGTCTAGCCACCTCATTTCACAGAAGAGGAAATGGAAATTTACAGAAATAAGTGATTTGCCAAAAAAATATTGAGCTATTTAGAAGCAGAACTAAAGCCTAACCCTGGTCCTCTGACTCTTAGGCCAATGCCACTTCCTACATATATCATTTTCTGCTCCATTTCAGATTGGAACGGTTATAAAAAGATGAGGGACAACAGGATTGCTTATATACTTTGCATGCTTATTTATTAGAACCATAAACCTGATTGTATGTTTTATGCAATATTTAATCATGTAATAGAGATTATGTGATTTCCTGTCCTGTAGGTCATGATAAAAATCCCTCATATATCTTCTTTATTGTTTGACATACTCTTAGTCTTAGAGCATAAAGAATTTACCACAGTGTAATTGGACAAATATTCTGCCTGTTTTCTCTTCCCATTATTAGATAATAACATAAGGCAATAATTTGTTACATTGTATAAGGAGAGAAACAAGTTATAAGAATATCACTTGCCAATAAATTTAATGGTGGTGTTTTTCTCTATTCAATGGAAAAAAATGGTTGGCTTTTGTGACTGCACTCTTTGTTTTCCTCTTGTGGCTGGGTTTATATTATTTAGAAAGCAATCAGGTGGCATGAAAGAATTAGAGAACCACAGGGAACCAAACTCTAGCAAATAATAATGTTCACCCTGAATAAACCAAAATCTTTTTTTTTCTTTCTTAGCTTTTTTATTTTGAAAAATTTAAACTGACAGGTAAGTTGAAAAATTGTTCAACACCCATATTCCTTTTACCTGGGTTCACCAATTAACATTTTTTTGGCATTTGCTTATTTTTTGTTTTTCTGTCTGCACAACTTGAAAGTAAGTTGCAGACATCTAGATACTTCATTCCTAAATACTTCAGTGTGTTTCTCCTAAGAGCAAGTGCATTCTCCTCTATAACCAAAATAACACTTATCACAGATCAGACAAGAAGTTTACCACTAATATTTAATATTATATAGTCTTAATTTGAATGACTCTGATTATTCCCAATTATCTTTTATATCAACCAGGGATCATACATTGGATTTTCTTACCATGTTTCTTAGTCTTCTTTAATCCAGAACATTTCCCATCCTGCCTTTGTTGTTGTTGAAAAAATTGACATTTTTGGAAGGCCAGGCCAATTGTCTTCTGGAATGTTCCTCAATGTGGATTTGTCCAATTATTTAGTTTTAAACATTTGGCAAAATATCTCATTTTCTAGTGCACCACATTAGAAGATTTATAATGCAGTTTGTCCCAATATTGGTGAAGCTAAATTTGATCTCTTCATTTCAAATGTAACTTTCTACATTTGTAATTAATATAAAATTTGGGTGATAATTGGAGAGTCTATGAACATTCTGTTCTCTAATAATCTTTTAAGCTATGGTTCTAGGATTTATTTCCTGACTGTATCTCTTTTTATATTGGTGGCTGCAGAATGGTGGTTTTTGAAAATTCAATTATTCTTCTAGATTAGGGGCCAGAAGACATTTTTTTTTGGTAAAGAACCAGTAAATATTTTAGGGCTTGGGGGCCACATATAGTCTTGGTTTGGAACTTTATTTTGTCATATTAAAGAATTATTTTTTCACTTATTTTAAAATCGCAAATTGGTGTGGAATTTGTCAAAGTCCTTTTCTGCATCTATGGAGGTAATGTGATTTTCTCCTTCAAATTTTTGATATGGTGAGCCATAGCTATTAATTTTCTAATAAACCTCCCTGGCACATTAGAATACCCATTCTTTTAAAATTGGTTGCTGGATTCCATTTGCTAATGCTTTATCTAGAACTTTTGCAATGGTATTCATTAGTGTAATTAGCTTATCATTTTCTTTTTAATTTTGAAAAGTTTAGAAATCTTGTTATTTTAAAAGGTTCTGGAAAAAATTAGTGGAATTGGAACTATCAGGTCTGTGAAGCTTTAGTAGAATTCTCCTGTGAAATATGGGGTGTGTATGTGGGGGGGCCATGTGTGCATGAGAGAGAGAATGTAATTCTTTGATAACTTTCTCTGTTCTCTAGAGTCAGTCTGTTATCTCTATTGAAGTTAACTTTGGTAAATTGCATTTTCTTAGGAAAATTTCAATTTCATCAGTTTTGTGCTCTCTAATATGATAGACACTAGCTATGTAAGGCTATTTAAATTTGAATTACTTTAAATGAAAAAAACATTCAGCTCTTCAGTCACAGTAGACACATTTCAAGTGTACACATGCTCAATAGATCCATGTGGCTGGCTACATAGTGGACAGCACAGATGTGGGGCACTTCCATCTTGGCAGAAGTTCAATTGTAGAGTGCTAAACTCAGATTTCAACTTTATTTGCACAAAGTTATGCAAAATAGTTCCTTAGAATTTTTTTAAGTTTTTATTTTTTCTTGTCCTTTCTTAATTTTATACTTTTCTTTTTTATTTATTACATCTATTTTTCTGCTTTTATTTCTATTTTCCTTTTCTTAAGTTTTCTTTTAATTTGCTTTTTTCTTCTTTTACCAATTCTTTTGAGTTGAGAATTTAATGTATTTTAATTATTTTATTTTTATTTATACAAGTATTTGAGCATACACATTTTTCTCTGATCAGTGCTTTAAATTTATTCCACAAGAATGTTTTCATTGTCATTAATTTTAGTAATAGTACATTTTGTTTCTCATTCCCTATTCACCAAATTGTTTTGTAAAGTTTCTCAATTTTTGATTTTGTTATTACTTTCTAATTTTACTTCATTGTGGTAAGAGAATATTTGTTTTTATTTGGTGGAACTTTTCTTTGAAACCTAATATATAGTCAATTTCCATGAATGTTTCATGTATGCTTAAAAAGATGTATTTTTCATTTTAAGGTAAAGTTTGATGTATAAGATCTTTACTCTTATTTTCCTACTTTATCTGTATTAGGCTGAGTGATGTGGTAAGGACTCCTTTTATGAATGTGTTTCTGTTAGTTTCTCTTTGCTTGTCCATAGTTTCTGCTTTGTGAATATGGTTGTTGTGGTTTCTTGGTGCATAGACTCCAGGCTTTTATATCTTTACTGTATTTTGTGGCTTTTATATTAGAAATGCTTGTTCTTTGTTTCATTTAACTATTTTTGACACGAATTCTACATTGTGTCATATGTCACTATTGCAAACCCTGCTCTCTAAATATTTGCATTTCCTTGCATACATTTGCCCATCACTTTATTCTTAGATTTTCTGAATTATTTTGTTTCATATGTATTTCTTATATATAGCATAGAACTTCATTCATTTTGCTTTGAGAACCAGTCTGAAAATCTTTCTCTTTTCATACATGAGTTAAGTCCATTTATAAATGTGGTCTCATCTTTGCCATGATTTTTATGTTAAGTTTTCTGTTTCCAATAACTTAAGCTATAATTGTTGTTGTTCTTCCTTTGAGGCATATTTTGATTTCTCCTTTTAAAATTTTTGTGTTGTATTGGCAGGTTTGAATTTTTGGTATACTTGTTACCTTTATGGCAGTATCTTCTATGACAATTTCAATGTTCTTTTTCCCTGTTTGAGATTTGGTTTGGTTTCTTTGGTTTGTCAGCTTCAAAGGAATATCTTTTTATTCTCACCTCTTATGTGGTAGTCACTATGCTTTTGCTACTTTCTTCTTTTTCCCTTCTCCCATCTTGTTTTAGTTGGGCTATTTCTGCATCCTCAGGATATATAAGATTTACACACTATGTTTTCCAGCCATGTCCCTACCTTTTCTTTGACATAAATTTCCTTTGAATATGTTCATGTACAATATTAATCTTTTGCTGAAGTTTTCAGTCATCTCTTGATGGTATGACTCCTCTACTATATTTTTCAGGAAGGTTTTATGAGTACAGTACTCCATGAAGTCTTCATGTTTCCTGTATCTGGATACTTGAAGAACAATTGGGTTAGATTAAAAAATGCCTCAGCTTACATTTTCTTTTCTTACTTGAAAATATTGCTGCTTCTTGTTCTCTATGTTGCTGTCGAGGTATTTGATGCTCATCAGATTTTTTTTTTCCTTTGCAAGTCACCTAGTCTTTTGGCTGTCCAGAGGATTATTTTTCTTCAATTTAAATGTCCTCTCAATATGTAGATTTGGGTTATCTATTATTTCTGCAAAATTTTCCTGGACTATGTTTTTAAATATTAGTTATGTTCCATTGTTGTTTTTTCTTCAGAGACTTCAATAATTTGTTAGATCTTTGCTTATCTACTATATTTATTACTTTATCTATAGTCCTTTTTAAACTTTTTTATCTTATTTTAGTTTATTTGGGTGTTTTTATTTATCTTCCCAAATTTTATTTTAAGTGGAATCTATTTTTTGCACACATTGTAAATTAACCTTTATTTTTGAGATGATTTTATGTTTTTCTTCAATTTCTTTTCTGAGTTCAGTTAACTCTTAATTGATATCTTCCTTTTGTGCATTTATATTCAGAGATTTAAATAATTCAAAAATTTTGATATCTGCAAGTGCTTGTTTAAAGACACTTAATTCATGTTGGGAAATTATATTATAATTTTTTCTCTGCTTTGTGATTGTTTTTTTGTGGGTAATTTTTGTCAGCTAAAATGTTTTTATATATATTTTTTTCTTACAATAACTTTGTGTGGATGGCTTCTGCCATTTTTCATTTATTTTGAAGGACTTATAATTTTCTTGCACTAGTATTAACAGATGACTCTAGATGTTATTCTGAACTTTTGGTGGTTTTCTAGATGTCTTAGTTAAGAGCACTGTATTAGTCAGGGTTCTCTAGGGAAACAGAATGAACAGGAGATATCTGTAAATAGTAGGAGGTTTTATAAGAGCCTCTCACATGACCATGGGGATGCACAA
This sequence comes from Tolypeutes matacus, assembly GCA_026826555.1. Classification (NCBI taxonomy): domain Eukaryota; kingdom Metazoa; phylum Chordata; class Mammalia; order Cingulata; family Chlamyphoridae; genus Tolypeutes; species Tolypeutes matacus. The sequence goes on from JAKSZT010054395.1 coordinate 3,653,514, forward strand.
GTCCAGGTTCTACAGGCAGGCTGCAAAACCAGGGGATCCGATGAAAGTCCGATGAAGGTCCTTGATTAGTTTCCAGGAGACATTGGCTGTCCAAAGATAAGCTGGGAAATTCTCTGTGAATGCTGAAATCACTTCCCCCTTTAAGGCATTCAGCTGATTGGATAAAGTGCTACTCATTGCTGATGGCAGTCTCCCTGGTTGATATAGATGTAATCAGCCATCTATGCAGTAAACTCACTGATGACGAAAGCCCAAAAATGTCCTTGTATTACAATTAGCTCAGTGCTTGCTTGACCACACAACTGGGCACAAATACCAGTTGACATATTAGCCTAACCATCACAGTCCACCTCTTGTCAACTTGGCAACCATACACATTACCTTAAACCGTACTTAGTCTCTAAGTAAAAACAGTAACAGACATGCATATATATATATATATTTCCACCTAACAATGTTCAAATCTCTTGTGTACAATTGTAAACACATTAATTCCCTACAGGATAGGGTGCAAGTCCTTGGGTAATACTCACTCTTAAACTTGACATCCTTAAATATTATGACATGAAACTAATACAACTTGTCATACAATAAGGGAAAAGTTTGGGGAAGAAAACAAAGAAATTCATTTTGTGTACATATACAATCATATTCATAACAAAACAAGAAAGATTCATGACTATTACAGTCCTTGTTTCTGTAACTGATCTCATGGTCAAAGTTCATATTTATCACTATCTTCTTCCACTACCCATTCCATGTTTCTGTTACCCTCAGCAAGCACTTCAGCTGGCCATGGTTCTTTGCCTGGTGGGGTGACCCAAACTTTCATTCCTGAAGATTCTGGGCCATTGTTAGTCCTGCTTGGATTGGGTTGTTGCAGTTTTCCATTGACTTTAATCACAGGGCATGGCAGTACTAGGAAATGCCCTAGCAGATCTCCTGTATTCCAGGAGTATTCTTCTTTACCCTCATTATGTAGATGCAGTCCTATTTCTCCTTGATAGTCAGGATCAATCACCCCAGCCAGCACTGTAATTCCCTTCTTTGCCTGTTTATTCAGAGCTAAGAGGAGCCCAAAGTGGCCAGGTGGAAGTCTTAACTTCCAGTTCAATAGAATCGTTGTGGTGTTCCCTGTTGGCAGCCCTACTCCTTTTAGGACTAAGACCTGTAGACCAGCAGAGCTTAAGGTTGCAGAGACAGGAAGCAAAAATTTTCCTAGTGGATCACTAAGGGTAATAGTGAGTGGTGCCACTCCCATTTCCACCCCTTGATTCCTGGACCCATGAACCCTGCTTATGGGGGGAAACAGAATCATAGAGTGGACTCTGATTTAGAGCATACACAGCCTCCTGGAGAACATTGCCCCAGCCCTGGAAGGTATTGATACCTAGTTGGTGCCATAATTGAGTCTTCAAAAGGCCATTCCACCATTCTATCAATCTAGCTGCTTCAGGGTGATGGGGAACATGGTAAGTCCAGTGAATTCCTTGGGCATGTGCCCATTCCTGCACATCATTTGTTGTGAAATGGGTTCCTTGATCATAAGCAATGCTGTATGGATTGCCATGGCGGTAGATAAGATATTCATTTGGTAAGTCCACAGATCATAGTTTTGGAAGAAGCATTGTATGCAGGAAATGCAAATCCATATCCGGAGTATGTGTCTACTCCCATTAAAAATATTGCTGCCCCTTCCATGGTGGAAGTGATCCAATGTAGTCAACCTGCCACCAGGTAGCAGGCTGATCACCTCAGGGAATGATGCCATATCGGGGGCTGAGTGTGGGTCTCTGCTTCTGGCAGATTGGGCACTTAGCAGTGGCTGTAGCCTAGTCAACCTTAGTGAGGGTAAGTCTATCTTGATGACCCCATGTATAACCTCCATGGCTACATTGTTCATGAGCCCATTGGGCAATGACAGGAATGGCTGGGGAAAGAGGTTGAATATTAGTCACAGAGTCGGTTATCTTATCCACTTGATTATTAAAATCTTCCTCTGCTGAAGTCACCCTCTGGTGAGCATTCACATTGGACACAAGTACCCACTCAGAAAGATCTATCCACATACCTTTTACACACACCTCTTTGTCACCAGTTTTCCAATCATCTTCCTTCCAAGTCCCTGACCATGCAGCCAAACCATTGGCAACAGCCCATGAATCAGTGTACAAATGCACTTCTGGCCATTTCTTCTTCCAAGCAAAATGAACAACCAGGTGCACTGCTCGAAGTTCTGCCTACTAGGAGGATTTGCCCTCACCACTATCCTTCAGGGATGTCCCAGAAAAGGGCTGCAGTGCTGCAGCTGTCCACTTTCTGCTTAGCGTGCAGAACCATTTGTAAACCAGGCCCAAGTTTTCTCTTCCTCAGTCAACTGATTGTAAGGGACTCCCCAAGAGGTCCAAGCTGTGGGCAGCGAAAGAGAAGATAACATGGCATGGGTGGTGACCACGGGCATTTGGGCTACTTCTTTATGTAACTTACTTGTGCCCTCAGGACCTGCTTGAGCCCTATTTCTTATATACCATTTCCACTTTATTATGGAATGCTGCTGTGCATGCCCAACTTTATGGTTTGGTGGGTCAGACAATACCCAGCTCATGATAGGCAACTCAATTCTCATGGTAATTTGATGGCCCATGGTTAAGCATTCAGTCTCTACTAAGGCCCAATAACAGGCCAAAGGTTGTTTCTTAAAAGGAGAGTAGTTATCTGAAGAGGATGGCAGGGCTTTGCTCCAAAATCTTAAGGGTCTGTATTGTAATTCTCCTATAGGGGCCTGCCAAAGTCTCCAGACAGCATCTTTACTTGCCACTGAAACTTCCAGCACTATTGGATCTGTTGGATCATATGGTCCAAGTGGTAGTGCAGCTTGCACAGCAGCCTGGACTTGTTGCAGAGCCTCCTCTTGTTCTGGACCCCAATCAAAACTGGCAGCTTTTCTGGTCACTCGGTAGACGAGCTGGAGTAGCACACCCAAATGAGGAATGTGTTGTCTTCAAAATCCGAAGAGACCAACACATTGTGCCTCTTTTTTGGTTGTAGGAGGGGCCAGCCGCAACAGCTTATCCTTTACTTTAGAAGGGATATCTCAACATGCCCCACACCACTGGACACCTAGAAATTTCACTGAGGTGGAAGGACCCTGTATATTTGTTGGATTTATCTCACATCCTCTCTCATGCAAATGCCTTACCAATAAGTCTAGAGTCTTGCTCACTTAGGTCCTATCAACATGATATCATCAATATGATGGACCAATGTGATGTCTTGTGGGAGGGAGAGATGATCAAGGTCCCTGCGGACAATATTATGACATAGGGCTGGAGAGTTGATATTCCCCTGAGGCAGGATAGTGAAGGTATACTGCTGGGCTTGCCAGCTGAATGCAAACTGTTTCTGGTGGTCCTTACTAATGGCAATTGAGAAAAAAGTATTTGCCAGATCAACAGTTGCATACTAGGTACCAGGGGATGTGTTGATTTTCTCGAGCAATGATATCACATCAGGGACAGCAGCTGCAATTGTAGTCACCACCTGGTTAAGTTTACGATAATCTACTGTCATCCTCCAAGAATCATTTGTTTTCTGCACAGGCCAAATAGGAGAGTTGAATGGGGATGTGGTAGGAATCACCACCCCTGCATCCTTCAAATCCTGGATGCTAGCACTATTCTCTGCAATCCCTCCAGGAATCTAGTATTGCTTTTGATTTACTATTTTGCTAGGTAGGGGCAGTTCTAGTGGCTTCCACTTTGCCTTTCCAAACATGAGAGCCTTCACTCCACAAGTCAGGGATCCAATGTGGGGATTCTGCTAGTTACTGAATATGTCTATTCCTATTATGCATTCTGGAACTGGGGAAATAACCACAGAATGGATCCAGAGACCCACTGGACCCACTGTGAACAGACCTGAGCTAAAATGCCATCAATCATTGACCTCCATAAGCCCCTACTCTGACTGGTGGACCACCGTGATGTTTTGGGTCTCCTGGAATTACTGTCACTTCTGAGCTAGTGTCTAATAATCCCCGAAATGTCTAATCACTTCCTTGTCCCCAATGCCAGTTACTCTGGTAAAAGGCCATAGGTCTCCTTGAAGAAAGGTGGGAGGAAGATTAACAATATAAATTTTTGGCAGTTTAACAGGATCCTTCCCCAAGGGGACCTGGCCTTCTCCTCATTCAAGGTGCTCTGGGTCTGTAAACTGTCTCAAGTCTGGGAATTGATTAAGGGGCCATGATTCTGTGTGTCTATCATTTGAGTTAGGGTTTTGTTCACTCGACCTAGAGCTCCTCTACTTATACAGACCCAGAAGAAATTTAGTAGCCTGCCCATCTATTTCACTTCTATGTACCCCATGATCTATTAGCCAATGCCATAAATCTATGTGACTCAGACTATTTTGAGTGCTATTAATACTTTGAATCTGCCTTTACTTGCAGTAGTCATCCCCACCTTGTCTTTGGTGATTAACTGCCGATATTTGACTTTTCCTGGACCCAGATCTGATCATCCCCATAATGTTTAAGGATTCTAATTTCATTACAGCCCTCCCTACAGTAATATCTGGACTACAGAGAAGAGCAAATACAGAGCTCTTCAGGGAAGATGGAGTTAGTCTTACAAATTTATTTAGTCTTATAATTTTAGTCCTGGTTAAAGGTGTGTCCTCTGGACTTTCTTGGGGTGGGGGGCAGGTCTCAAGTGGTAAATCCATTCTAGCATTCCAATCACTCTAAGCCTTTGAATTCCATCTTCTACTGTATACCAGAGTAAATTGCGCATCTCAACCTCAGACATGTTATGCCATCTTTTGGTCGGTGTTTCAGTCAGCCACCCACACAAACTGGAGCCCTTTCTAACCCCTCGAGCTACAGCGTTGAATCCAGAATTTCTGCTTGGTGGGCCCATATGAATAAATTCAGCGTGATCCAACTTTAATTCCTTCCACCATTATCCCATACCCTTAGTATCCTTTCCTGCACATAATCTGCTGATTTCTGTCTATTAAAGTTGGAAAACTCATGCAGTTCTTTCAGAATATAGCGTACTTCCTCATGGGTCACACTTTGTATTTTGCCTTTGGGGGCTCGTTGTGCTTTTAGTTTAGTAATAAGTCTGGAAGAGAAGAGGGGTAGTGGGGATGGGTAAGGAGAAGGATTAGAAATGTCTTGCAAGCTGCTGACCTCAGGGCATTCTCTTGCATTTTCTTCTTGTGAGACAGGATTAATCCCTTCAGGCAGGGGTTGGAAGGCAGATTCCTCAGGGCAGGCTGGAGGCTGGGCAGTGCATGCTGGAGTTTGGCTGGTACCTGCCTCAGGGCTGGGAGGAGGTCCAGACTCCCTGGGGTAGACCAGAGGCTGGGCAGTACAGGCTTCAGTTTGGCTGGTACCTACTTCATGGCTGGATGGAGGTCCAGACTCCCTGGGGCAGGCTGGAGGCTCGATGATACAAGGTTGATAAGGTGTGGCCTCCACAGGGCAGGCCATCACAGGTTTATCTGGTAAAGTCTCGGCAGAATTTAGGGTTCCAATGTCCCCACCAATATTATCATCATCCCATTTGTCTCCATCCCAATCCTCTGGGTTCTACTCCTTTCCAACCAATGCCTTCACTTTAACTGCAGAAACCCTGTGGGGTGAAATTTTAGTTTCCTTTGTAACTTTTCTACTCATACAATGAGAGTGAGTTTCAAGATTTTCTTTCATAGCACACATAGAAAATTTCATATCATTCATGCGGTGTTTAAGTTGCAAATTTGAAGACTTTAGCTCACCTCTTTCTTTTGTAACTGTATCCAGAGTATCTAGGAGGAGCCAGCTAACATCCCTGTACCTTTTGACTCCACAAAACACTGATAAGGTGTTGAAAACACTCTCACCGAGATCCTTGCTTCTTATAATGTGGAATCAGAGGAATCCAATGATGATATTTGCATATTTCCAATGCCAACTCACACCATGGACTGTTAGTGGCCTCTTCATTATTGGAAATGGAGTCATTAGTACCCTTGAGTCCAATTAGAGTAGAGAGCCAATTACAAAACTCCCAGAACCACCTCAGACATCTCATGTTTAAGACTCTGTTCCTCAAGAACCACTCCCAGTACCAAGCTGTGTTAGTCAGGGTTCACTAGGGAAACAGAATGAACAGGAGATATCTGTAAATAGTAGGAATTTTTATAAGAGCCTCTCACATGACCATGGGGATAAACAAGTCCAGCCTTCAGGCAGGCTGCAAACCAGGGACTCTGATGAAAGTCCAATGAAGGTACTTGATGAGTTTCCAGGAGACACTGGCTGTCCAAAGATGAGCTGGGAAATTCTCTCTGAATGCTGAAATCACTTCCCCTTTTAAGGCATTCAACTGATTGGATAAAGCACCACTCATTGCTGATGGCAATCTCCCTGGTTGATGTAGATGTAATCAGCCATCTATGCAGTAAACTCAAAGCCCAAAAATTATCCTTATATTACAATTAGCCCAGTGCTTGCTTGACCAAACAATTGGGCACAATTACCTGGTACAGTTGACCCATTAGCCTAACCATTACAACCACCCTCTTCTTCTGTGCCCTGAAATTTTTAGTTAACTTTTTTGGGAGAGGGTGGTAAGGGGAGAAGTGGATGATATGTCTTTTGATTTTGTGATTCTATTGCACCTCCAAGATTGTCACTATTAGTCCTACAAACCTTTAATTCCTTTCCTTTTGACTTCCCAGGAGCTAGCCCTCTGATCTAGAATCCTCAGACTTGTTTTCAATGATTTCCCCATCAATGAGAGACTCCCTCTGGCTAGATTTTATCTGTTCCACCATTATTAGGTCCCCACTGCCCTCTCCTCTCTTTTGTGCAATATCTGCCTGGTTGTATACTCCTGAGTGGAGCCTAAAGCTGACCCCACTAGTTTCAGATTTTTGTTGTTCTTCTCACATGTGTATTGTATTCTTATGGTGTTATGTGAGAGGAATCACACAGTCAACATGGCAGGAGGATAACTTGAGTTAATATCTCAAAGTCCTGTGTCATTCAAATAACTGCCTTAAAATGATAGTTTCACACAATTTCAGTGCCTGGATTTGCATTTCCTTTTACAATTCTTGTGATGCCAAGATAAGACCCAATGACTTTTATAGTAGGTAGAACTGAGAACTCTTTTAGGATAATTGGTTCATTAAGCAGTACCAGCACTCAGATAGTCTGAGACATTCCTAAAAAGTGCAAACAAATACCTCCCTTATAAGTATTCTCTCATATTTGTCCATTAGCTGTAAGTGTAGCAAATGTACAATGAAGGAATTTTCCTTCTCTCTATATACACATACACATACACACACAAACATATATGCACAAACACACGTATATACACACACAGGCATATATTTACACACACAGATACATATATATATACACACATACATATGTGTGTGTGCATACTTGTAAAAAAAAGAGCTAGAAGAATCTCCACTAAACTGATAACAGTGGTTATCTACCTCTGGAGAGGGAAAATGGGATCAGGATTGGGAGAAAAATTAGTCCATTGTTTTAAAGGACAAATAATGGTCATGATGGTGACTCAAGTCATAGTCTATTATGTTCAAATTAAAAAGGATCACAAAAATTGAAACCTATTACACACAAATACATCTCTCCACTATTTGACCTATTAAAATGGCTCAGTTTTAACAAAACATGATCTATCACTCTAAATAATATCGATATTTGGAATTTTATTGGTCTTACAGTTCTGTGCTAATTTATACATTTTATATGGTTTTATAATGGCACAAGAGCTATAAATAGTGTTTCCTAGTTTATGTTTGTATATATTTATATAAAATATAAACTAATTTAAGCGAGTGCTAAGAGCCATGGGAATTATTTTCCTTTAAAGTGTATCTTTATATTATTCAAGGTTGAGAAATGCTGATGTGGTACAAATAGTGGGGGCTTTTTCATTGGGTAGAATAGAATTCATCTTACCTGTCACTTACTAGTTTGGAGAATTACATAAGCTTTTGAGCTTCAATTTTCTCATCTGTAAAGTGGGAGAAAGGATTTCAACATCATAAGGTTGTGGTAAGGTTTAAGTGAAGTGAGATAATATATGTAAAGTGATAGAAAATGTTCACAAAATTATAACAATTTATTGTTACGTTTGTGACTTACAATAAAGGGCTGATTTAATTGAGAAAGACTACACCATCAAAATCTGACTATGATTTCAAATGTACTCTCTCCACTTTCCATATTAACTTTTTCATTCTGTCTCTTCATTCTTCAAATTCCAACTCAGTTGCAACTATCATTTCATTGAGAAAATAGAAGCAACTGAAAAGAATTCTCTCTTCCTCATGTTACCAAATCTGCAAAATACCAGGATCCACATCCTACTCTTCCTTTCTCCTGTCACAAAGGATGATGTGTTCCAGCTCTTATCAAAGCCCATTGTCTCCAGCCTCCCTTTGAAAGGACCTCTCTTTTTTGGATATCTCGTCTTCTTCCAGCATCAACCTTTCTTCTTTATTGGGTTATTCCTACCAGAATTCAAATGGGCTCCTTCCTTTTATTACAGGTTCCTATATAGATGGTGACCTATTTTTCTACTTCCCTTTGTCACTGAACTTCTGAAAAGATTAGGCATCTTCACATCCTCATGTCTCATTAACTCTTTAATTCACTCCAGTCTCTTTTCAGTCTCACTACTCCCATGAACCTGCTCTTGCTTTATTCACCACTGACTTCCATGTTGCCGAATGAAGCTGGGTGATTTGTTATTCTCCTCTTAAAATATTCGTTCCTTTTGACTTCCCAGACTCTGCATTCTATGGTTTCCCTCTAATTTCTCAAGCGACTTTTCAACTTCTCTTGCTGGACCATCACAGTACCTGCTTGCTGGTCTATATTTTCTCTTCTTTTCAACCTTTCTGCCTAGTTGTCTTTATCCATCTCAGTGGCTTTATATGCCTGTGTACCTATGTTTCCTAAATGTGTATCTTCATTCCAAACCTTTCATTTATGCTCTATACTTCTTTATCCAACTACCTCCTTGACATTTTCCACTTAGATGTCTCACAAGCAAGTTAAACCTAACATGTCTCCCTCCCCCAAATTCTTGATTCCCTTCTCTCCTATTTGAGGTACCCCTTTCCCATTTTTTTGCATCTTAGCAATTGAAATCATCATCTATTCAGCTGTGCAAACAAGAAATCTGGGAATGATCTTTTATTTCTACCTTTCTTCACCCTTCACAATCTGTTACCTTGAAGACACCATTAATGTTTTATCTAATCTCCATCTCACAATCACCTGCTCCTCTCTGTTTTCTCCATTACCATTTTATAAAAGCTACCACCATCTTTCTCTTTGACACCTATAATAGCCTCCTAATGTGTCTCCTGTTTTGCTCCCTTCTCCCCAATCTGTTCTCACATGGCAGTTGGAGTGAACTTTGAAAAATATAAATCAGGTTGATGACTCTGGGCTTTATTCCCATCTCTTTCTCAGAGAGGTCCAATTTTCCTAGGTGAGAGTAAGGGCAGGGAGATCAGTCTAAGCAATAATTGTTAATATTGTTCTGACCCATGGCCAGCGTACAGAGAGCACAAATATAAAAAGCCCATTTCTCAGTCTGATGTTCCTTGAGAAAGCTGATGAGCCATGTACTCAGACTCAATTTTACTCTTTTACATAAATCACTTTGCTCTCCTATCTCAGGCTACTCTTAGGACCTCCTAAGTGGACCTAATTAGATCATGTATTGTTCTGCCTCTAATTACTCGGTTTCTTCCTCTCTAAAATGGGGATAGTTGTACCTTTCTCAATTATCTTTATGATGATGTTACATATGATATGGAAAATGTAAATTGGCTCAAATGAAAGTTAGCAGAGACATACAAATGGAATAAACTACTTCTCACTTCATTCCCTTTTCCAGCCCTGCCTCACAAAATGAATAGTGCCTGTAGAATTTTCTCTTTATCTGACATTTTTTCTGGAAAATTTAGTTTCTCATTATGCCCTCTAGGCTAAAGGAAAAGTGTTGGACTGATTAAAGTTTTGTAATGATCTCTATTTAGTCTAAAGTGTGGAAATAGGTGAGAGAACTCCTGCTATGACTCTTGAAAATCTATTTTCCATGAAAATCAGTTATTCATGTAATGCAAAAGAGAAAGTCAGTTGTACTCTATTTCATATTGATTCTCTATTCACTGAAAAAAGAAGAGGTTAAGTGGTTGTTTCAGCAATTTAGCTGCCCCTGGCAACAGCTCTGCTGCAGAGAGAATGTTTTTTTTTCCAACAAGGTATTCCCTACACAAAGTCAGAGATTAATGTCCTGACAGTTCTCATGTCTCACAGCCCTGAAGCATTATCGTCCTCTTCTGTAAAGTCTTGCTTTTTGTAAAATTGAGAGGCTCATAATATGCAGCACACCCATAAGCACTGGATTTTGTAGTGGAAATGAGAGCTTTAGTCTTTTTAAATAAGAGTAGTTATTGTTTCTTTGTGTATTTAATAGACTAGAAAATAAGGACAACAATTGTGTTAATGTCCAGATCCTCGCACTAGTCAGATTTTAAGCTGGATGTTTCAAAATGGTTTGTCTCCTAACAGTCTTCCATAAATCCTGAAGAAATTTATAGTGGGGGAGGTGCATTAGCTAGTACTACATCCCTACTCTCAGAGATACCCAGTCGCCAAACCTACTTACCCATCTTCTCACACATACATACACATACACACAAACATATGAGACAAAATTTAAAGAACCTAGAATCATGGGCAAATATATCCTTTATTATGCTTTCCCAGTTATCTGATGGTTCATTCCCGCTTACTGTAGAACAGGGGACCTCAATCTTGAGAGTGCATCAGAATCACCTGGAGAATTTGTTAAAACACAGATGCTGGTCCCCACCCCCAGAGTTTCCTATTTAATAGATGTGGGATGGAGTCATTTCTTACAGGTGCACAGGTAATGCTGATGTTGGTAGTCCAGGGACCCCACACTGAGAAACGTTACAGGCACTTGAAGAGATCCTAGTTTTAGACTGGTACAGAACCCATGCATTAGGCTCAGAGATACCATTCTTAAAATAATTACTCACTGTATGACCTGAACGTTTTCTCTCTCTAAGCCTCAGTTTCTTCATTTGAAAAATGAGAACTACACATCACAAGGCTATTGCAATTTTTCGTAGGACAAAGGCATTTAAGCACAGTGCCTGCACTGGTAAGCTTCTATAGTTCTTGTTGTTTTTAAGAATTCTCTTCAATTTAAGGTTAGGAACGCTGAGTGATTACAATATGGATATTTTATGGTAATGATTGAAAATGCATCTATAAAATTTAGGTACTCGACCAACAGGTGTTAGGTCTGACAATGCAATGAAAATTAATGAAAAACCATTTTCTTAATACCAGGGAGGACAAATTGTAGATTGTATATTATTTTTTTTAATCCAAAATTCTAATATTAGCTTTTCCACAGATGCTACATATTTGGGCTTAAACTGAACTGCATGCGTGCCTTATCAGTTATCTGATATAACAGATTCACTCTGTATATGTATTTTAGAATAGCACATCAAATACAGCCCCTCTCCTGGCCTTCACACTTTCATAGGTAGGAAGAAAGAGGGGATCCCATAGTGTCCAGTGTTCTTTTCGTGAACCTTCCTGTCCCTTCTCACCAACCCTCTCTGTCTCACCAGTTGTAGCCTGCTTAGGGACCCCAGGACAAATCCCATTGTGCCCTTGTTTCTGTCAATTACTCCATGAATGCCAAGACTTCCAAGTCATCCCCGGTCAACCAGATCAATCCCTCACCCCAATAAGGCTCTTTATTTTTCAGAAAAGCTTTCTCTCTTTCCACCTTCTCAAACCTTCCTTTGAGCACGCTGGGACTCCTTGTTTATTATCAGCAATATCCTCTGTGTTCTTGACTTTTTCACCATTCTTCCTCTTTGCTCTCTGAAACTTGGTTCTGTCCTGAAGAATCAGCTTTTCATAAAGACCTTTCAAGTAGAGGATGTTCTTTCTTCTGCACTCTTCTACCACTAAGATAGGAGAGAGGGAGATATTCTCTTGTACCTTTCAGACCGTTCTACTTTTTATTCTCCTTGTAAATACCAAGCTTCTAAATTCAAGCTATCAGATTATTCCACTCATTACTCCACCTGGTGGCAGGTATCTACGGATGCCCTAGTCTCTCTTTCTTCCTCATTCCTCCAAACTCTTAGGACATAGACAATTCTCTTTCCCTCTCTTTGTTTCCTAGAATCCCTCTCTCCCTATATATAAACATATATATGTATATGTATACGTGTTTTTTTAGCAATTTCATCATCCACTTATCTCCCATCACAGCTCCTTCAGTGATCCTGCATTTTACCTCCCTCAGGCTCTCCTATTGTCATGACCTAGACTTTAGCATTACTTGGGCTACACATCTCCATCATCTTCATTTTAAGAATTACATTCTCCAAACACCACTGATCTTTTCCCATTTCACTCCTTCTAGTGCCTTCATACCAAAAATTCTTTAGCCCTACTGGTATCTACAATCCTTTGATTTTACTACCTTTATAATATTTCTCATGTCTGCATGTCACATGCCACATGTCTGTAGTTCAAGTTTCACTTAGAGTCTATAGTATCAACTATTATAAGCACCCCCATGCATATGTCTTCACTAACTCTTTCTCCCTCTGTTTTGATTTTCCAGAAAGAAAAATCTCAACCCTGTTAAGTCTAATTCTCTTCCTATTCTACACAATTGAAAACAGAATGCTCACTGCTCCTGTGTCTGTGTATGCTGATTTTGCTCTTCTTATTGGTGAAATGTCCCTGCTCCTGTTGAATGCTGTTTTAGTTTGATAAAAGCTGCTGGGAGCAGTATACCAGAAATGGGCTGGCTTTTAAAATAGGAATTTATTAAGTTAAAATCTTATAGTTCTGAGGCCGTGAAAGTGTCTAAATCAAGGTACCATCAGATATGATTTCTTCCCAAGCTACACCTGTGGATGATCAGGCACATGCGGGGTCATCAGAAGATGCCTTATCACCAAGCTGCGGCTATGAGTGATCAGGCTTATGGCAAGGCAGAATGCTGTCTGCTCTCCTCTCCCCTCTCATCCAGGACTCTTTGCTTTCAGCTTCAGGCTGTTCTGACTATGGCTCTTCTCTCTCCTGAGTTCATTGATTTCAATTTTTGGAGGCTTCTTTCTTTCTCTGCAGCTTTTTTCTGTCTGCAGCCTTTTATTCCTCTGTTTATAAGGGATTCCAGAAAGAGGATTGAGTCCCACCCTGGGTCCTGCAATCTAATCAAAGGCACTTAGCTGAAGTAATTTAATAAAAAGGTCCTATCTACCATAGATTTACATGCACAGGAATGGATTAGCTTTAGGAACAGGATTTTCTTGGATCCTTCAAACTGTCACAAATGCCTGCCCCTCTGCTTTTTCACTGGATTCCGTCCCCTCTCAAGGACCTACTCCAGTAATTGCCCCCCTTCTCTCTCTTGCATCTTCAGTTTCTACCATTATTGGTTTATTCAAATGTGCTATAATATTCTCTTTTTTTAAAAAAGCAGGACTCCAATAGCAGCTATGTATAGCAGGGGAAGCATAGAGATTGAGAGGTGATGAGTCTTGTTTGTTTGATTTTTATTTTTTAGTATTATTATTATTGGAATAATAAAAATGCTCTGGGAATAATTGAAGTGATAAATGCACAACTATGTGATTATACCAAGTACCATCATTTGTATACTTTAGATGGGTTTATGCTTTATTAATATATATAAACAGAATTGATTTGTTGAAAAAATTACAGGAGATTAAAGGATTAAAGAGCAGCCCCCCCCAAATCAATTGGCCATAGATGTATGGGTTTATTTTGGGGGAATAAAAAAAGCAGAACCTAAACTCAAATTCCTCACCATTTCCTTCATTTCTTTGAGCTTCTGTCAACCAAACTCCTCAAAATAGTTGCCTATATTTTCTATCTCAATATCTATATAGTACTCTTTTCCCATTCTTGCTTGAACCCACTTTAATCAAACCTTATTTCTATAACTCCATAGAAGTTTTAAGTTATGGCCATGTTGTTAAATCCAATGGCCAATTTCTAGTCCTTGTTTTACAATGTTAGCATCATATGATCACTTCATTTTCCTTGAAAATCTTTTTTTTTTCACTTGGCTTTCAAGAAACTAACCTTTCTTAGTCATCTTACTTCACTGGCAATTCATTTTCAGTTTTTTTGTTTGTTTGTTTGTTTATTTGTTTTGTTTTGTTTTTTGCTTTTTCCTCATTCCCAGGACTTCTGAATATTGGAATGTTCCAAGGCTCAGCCATCAGACCTCCACTCGTTTGTATCTAAATCACCACTTAGGTCAGAGGTTCTTAACCTTTTTTGTTCCATGGATCCCTTTGCCAGTCAGGTGAAAACCATGGACCCCTTACTAAGTCCACACTATACTGTGTATTGTTTAATAAATATATCACACCTGCACCAACATGTCCTCACAAAAATAATGTTTTTTTTTAAATTTTCAATTCAAGCTCATGGACCCCTGGTTAAGAACCCCTGATCTAGGTGATCTTATTCAGTGTAAAGACTTCAGATACCATCAGTTAGCTGATGAATTCTCCAGACTACAGATTCATATATTCAATGACCTATTCAACATCTTCCCACAGATAGCTAATAGGCATTACAAATTAACCATGGGTAAAATAGAACCCAGCCATGTGGTACCTAGTTTTATTCTGTCTTGTCTTTCTCATTTCAAATTGATAACAAGGTTATTCTTCCATTTGATGAGCTAAAAACTATAAAGTCATTCCTAAGCCTCATACATTCATCAGCAAATCCTGTCAGCTCTGTCTTCAAAAAATATTTTTAATCTGGCTATATCTCATTATTATTATGGCAACATCTGAGTTCAAACACCATTATCTCTTATCCAAGCTATTGCAGTAGCTTCTTAACTGGTTTCCTGGCTCCCTCCACACCTTGCTATTTACTTTCAACATGTCAGTCTGAGTGCTACTTTAATAAAATAAGTCAGAACATGTTACTTCTATGCTTATAATTCTCCAGTGGCTTTCTATACCTCAGGGTATAGAAAGCCCAAGCTTTCATATTAATAAACCATAAGGTCCTAAACATTATGGCTCCACTCTTTCCACTGTAACTTAATTTAAAACACATTTATTCTAACTTCCATATTGTTCCAAAACATATCAAGTTTCTACCCCAGGACCTTTGCACTTAACTTCTCTCTACCATGAATGTTCTTCCATTAGAAGTCTACATAGCACACTTTTTCAGTCTTTTCAGGTCTTTTTCCAAATATCACTTTATCATCCTTAAAATAAGACATAACCTCTCCTTGCATGAGCATCCCATTCCCCTTACCCTACTTTGATTTTCTCTACAGTCCTTTCCACCATCTGATAAAAGGCACCTTATATTTACCTGTGTGTTTATTGCAATACATGCATGTAATTCTCAACATATCTCAACATACATGCCAATTCCATGAGGGCAGCAATAAATTCACCACTCTAGCCCTAGCACATTGACCCATGCCTGGCACATAGTAGATATCTAATAAATAGTTGTTGAGTGAATTGAATGAAATTAATTAACTTTCCACATTAACACTTAAAATGATTTGTCTGCTAAATTAAATGAGCCATGTAAACCGCAATTAGTTTTTATTTTGCATCTGATTATTTTAAAAATAGGTTTTGCTTACAGAATTTTAATTGCCAAGTTGTGGTATGAATTTGAAATTTACAATATCAGTGGTGATGAATATAATAATTATAAAAGGAATGATAATAAAATTGTTTTCCCATTTTGAAGATTTTTTTCTATTAAGTGTAGGAAAAACTTTTCTATGCCTCTGAGGGTTTTTTCTCTGCTCGAGTGAAAAAGACAACTTTGAATTATGAAATTGCATTTTATCATTTTAAATATAATATTTAATATAAAACATTTTTATATTGCTAGCTGGGCTTTATTCTAACCTAAAGTACAATTTAAAAAATTGTAAATGCCACTTCTGACACCCCTTATCTTTTTTTTTTCCTTTGAATAATATATTGATTAATATGATCCTTTTAATTTTATTTCATTATTTTTAAAATAGGGACTTTTAACCATTGTTTTCTCTCACAGCTTACTATTTATTTATTTATTTATTTTTTATTGTGGGTAAAAATCAAAATTTTCACAATACATACCAATATTTGTAAAATGATATATAAATATATATGCATATATGTGCTAAATAACCCCTTATCTTTTTTTTTTCCCACTGATTCCATTTATTTTTTTTTCCTGAACAATACACTTTTATTTATTTATTTATTTTGATATATAAATATATATGCATATATGTGTATTTGCTTACAAAAATGTTATTTATATATATATATATATACATATATTTTAAGAGGTGCTTAGATTACCTAAAATATTACACGGAACCCACTGGGATTCCCATGTTGCCCACCTCCCACACCTCCCACCACATCCCACACAAATATCTCCCACAGTGTGGCCCACCAACCTCAATGAACTTACACATCCTGGAGCCTTGCCACCAACCATAAACCACAGTTCACACTATAGACCACACTCTCTCCCACTCAGTTCTGAGTGGTGTGTGCTGATTTAAAATGGCCTACATCCGTTGCCACAACAGTACTCAGGACAACCTCCAACTCCCAAAGAAGCCCTTGTATTTCAACTGCTCATCCCCTCCCTAACCCAAGAGTGTCAAGTGGCCACTGGCTCCACCTCATTGTTATAATTTCTTGCATTGCTAGAATCACCATATGTGAGCAAGAGAATACCATCAAGTCCACTCTAGTTCATAGTTCTTCCCCCAATCCAGAGGCGACTGGGATGGTGATGTCCACTCCAACTCCAAGTGAGAGAGGGCTTATATCCCATGGATATGGTGGGTGGGATGATCCTGCCTGCAGATGCAGGCCCTCTCCATTCCCTGGGATGGCCATTTCCCATCATTGTCTCCTCACCAGATGACTTGGATGAGTCCATTGAGCTGTAGGGTAGGAGTTGCAGCTCCACCTAGATTTCATGCACACCTGGCACATAGGTAGGCGGGAGGCTCCAGTCTCTGGAAGTATACCTAAGAAACTCCAGCATCACATGTAGGTTTGAATAGAAGGGACTGGTGAACCATGTGCAGGGAGGACTTATTTGAGTCTAATTCTGTCACTCTCAGGAGCACAGATTCCAAAATAGAACCCACTGATAAGGCATCAGTCTCTGGGGCTAT
>JAKSZT010054395.1:3700843-3729189 GCA_026826555.1 Tolypeutes matacus
GTTTTCAGCCATTATTTCCTTCAACACTCCTTCTGTTCCCTTTCCCTTCTCTTCTCCTTCTGGGATGCCCATAATGCTTATGTTTGTGTGTTTTTATTATCGGTTAATTCCCTGAGTCCATGCTGGATTTTTTCTATCTTTTTGTCTATCTTTTCTACAATCTCTTTGATTTCAACTGTATTGTCTTCCATATCACTAATTATTTCCTCTGCCTGTTCAAATCTGCTGCCATGTGAGTCCAGTGTCTTTTTCATTTCTTGGCTTGTGCCATTGTTCACCATCATATCCATTACCTTTTTAGGCATGTTTGCTATTTCTTCAGTATGTTTTCCCAGTGTCTTCTTTATATCCTTAATCTCTTCCTTCAGTTCTTTAAGTTGGTCCATGATATTTGTTTGGATAACTTTGGTTAGTTGTTCGATGTTCTGCATTGCTTCCTGGTTTTTATTTTGTGCATTGGACTGGTCCATGTTTTCCAGTTTCTCAGAGTAATTTTTATTTTTTTGTTGCCCTCTTGTCATCATATTATCTTGATGGGTTTGTTCGTTGATTAGCTTTTCTCTATTCTCTAGAGTTTTACTTAGCTGTTGGTTCTGCGTGTGAGTTAAGTTTTTTCTTTGGCAGTTTTTCTTCTTATTTTATTTCCTTGCTTCTTTCTATCTTCCCATTCCGTCCACCCCGTTGATCTGTGCAGATAGATGTCCCAAGCTTCTCACTCCACGTGTGCACAGCACAGACCTCCGAGCAGGACCCCGTCCACAATCGCCTTCCTGTGGGAGCTTGCAGTGTTTGCCCTCCTACACTAATGCCATCTTGGCTCCCTTGTTGTGATTGAATTTTACCTGCTCTTCAAAGATTGTCAAATGTGTGTTGATATAGTTTTCAATGTTCTATTGATAGTTTCATTTAGAATAAACATGTAAAAGCATGTAAAGTAATGTTTGAAAATAGTCTGGGAAGGTATACACCAACTATTAAGAGTGTTTTCTTCTGGGTATAGACTATGACATGATTTATTTTTTCTGTATTCTCTTAAGTTTTGTTATAGTTATATAGTATCAGAAAAAATAATATATTTTATTTAAATTTTTATTCTATGTATATATAACTATACATAAATTATACTTTTAATTTTGTTCACAGATACTCATTGGAGGAAGTGATATGAGTTGTAATTTCATTTAATCCATTCATTTTATAGACTAAGGAAATATTTTGAGCAAAAGTGAACAAAGAATGAATATATTTTCATTTCTAAAATGAATAAAATGTATATGCCAATCCATTATATTACTTTATAATACAGTGTATAAAATACATATATTCTGCACTCATTTGAAGTGCTCCCACTGCTCCCGAATTTATGAGAATTTCCTGTTGTTAATGAGGTGTTTTAAATCATTTTCTACCTAAATGGTCAGACTACAACAAGCCTCATAAATCATAACTTAAACAAGCCAAGGAAAGAAGTTTCATCTATTTTAATTATGGAGCTGGATTTAAGCAAATGTATTTTTAAAGTTATGAGCACTTAGAGTGTCTTAATTGGCTGTTATAAATTTGCAAAAAAAACTAGCTATGAATAACCATGGAAGATAGCATGGTGGAAGAGGACACACACTGAATAGGAGTCAGAAAACTGGGTTCTCCTGCATCTGCCATCAGCTCACAAGACTCAGTTTACCCATTAATACATTTTCGAAAAATGAATTGCCTACATAACTCATACAATAATTTTGAGAATCTGTATTTAGTGAATGTATAACTTCATTGAAATGTGTAAAGTTCCTTGTAGCCAAGTGGGTAGAATTGATGTGTTTTAATTAGATTAAGGTGCAAACAGTGGCAACCAGGGAGGTTTATTCTATGCAGCTGATTATACAATATTTACTCCAAGCTTTATCACAGTGCTTTCATATACATATTTTTACTTGATTCTTGCAAAAGTTCTGGGAAGTGGGTGTAGCAGCTATACTTATTTATTTTTACATGGTGATACAGTTTCTGAGGTTTTTATTACTAACACATCAATAATACTAACTGATAGCATTTCAGTGAGTATTTACCAAGTGCTGGGTATTGTATAAATGGTTAGATGACTTGTAAATAGTTATGCAGGCATCCAATGGTGATGACTGATATATAATGGGCTCTTATGACCACAAGTCTGATGTGCTTTCCAGTATGCCATTCTGGATTTTGGATTTATATTCTTCATATTTGATTCTTTGTTATATCTATTCATTGAAGAACATTCATATTCATATTTTGAGGTCTTAAATCCTACTGGAGAGACAATATTTGTATTAGGTTCTGATGAATAGAGTGAGGGAGGACTGGAGAAGTTGACATCAGGACAGCATATATATATATATTGGGGAGAATGTGATCCCTTTCTGGTGTTTTGTCAGGCTGAATGTATGGGTTACATGAGTATCCAAGATACATAATTATCCAAGGACCCTAAGCCTTCTACTATCGTTATCTACTTATTGTGTTAACCTCCTTGATCCAGGAAAATCAATAGTAGCCTAATTTCTTGGACTAAATATTCGATTTTCAACCTTTGAGGAAAAAAAAAAGAGTAGCTATGAAATTAGGAAGCCCCACAGTATTGAAAGAGACAGCAGACCCAAGCTAAGATAGACAGGAGTAATTTATTAATAGTTCATATTTGTATCATACTTTACTATAAACTCAGTAATTTCAGATCCATAGTATTTGGTTCTTGCAAGACCTCTCAGATGTAGGTATGGAAGAAATCATTCTTTTTGGTATGGTGAAAATGAGGTGGTGCAGATATTACTATCAGAAATAATGCTAATAGCTAATATAAATACTAATAACATTTAATGAAATGGAAAGAAAAAGACAACACTACTTCAGGAAGGCAAACTATAACTGTGATCATCTTCGAGGAGGGAAGGAGTAGGAAGAAATGATTTCCCACTTGTTTCTATACATAAGCAGTCTTTGAATTTCTCATTGTACACTCTGGTAGAAAAACCTTTTTGAGGATCACCTCCATATATCAGTCTAACCACCAACTATACAAAGTAATTTTTCTGACTTCAGTAAAATTCCACTCATCTTCTCCAGAGCTGAACAGTTACTTGTTCTCACAAAGTAACCACAAGGTGCTGCATTTTTATTATATTTTTAACAAGTAGACATAGAAACCACTGAAACTCTGATTTTAAAATCTTTAAGAATATTTAAGTTCTTAACTTTTAAGTGAGCAGATATGACAATTTTTAAACAGTTAATTCATTTAAGTAGTTCTTGGAACCAAAGTGACATGACCCTAGGACAATTTGCAAATAAAGTTCTGAAATTTTTCTTGCTGAGATATCATTTTCTTTTTAAAAAAGAGAAGAAATTCCTTTTCTCACTCATTGTCAAAATATCACCTTTATCTTGAAAGGAGAAATTCAGTGGGTATATATTTTAAAAATCTCTGTTATTAAGCACTTTTAAAAAGATCAAGAGCTATTTTGTTTCTCCATAAGAGAAGAATGTATAATTCACCTTAAAGTTCTGCAACTCTTTTAAGTATTTTGCCATGAGCAAAATTCTGTGTGTAGAAAATTTTTATTCCTTCTCCTCATCTCATTATCAGGTATATTAAAGGTTCTACTATATTTAAAATTTTTACTTTTTACACAATTAACCACATCATGACATCTTTTAGCAGTTTGTTTTTGGTTCTAAATTCTTCGTTCAATTGCTTGCCTATACAGCAAAAGGATATCCATAATATTACCTTGGAATAAATGAATAGATGAGTGACTGAATGAATCCAAATTTGTCTGTCTGTCTATCTATCTATCTATCTATCTATCTATCTATCTATCTATCATCTATCTTTCCATCCATCCATCCATCCATCCATCCATCCATCCATCCATCCATATCATCATCATCACATTCATCATCTAATGATTCTAATCAAAGTACCATTCCATCAATGGTTATACTTGTGCATTTTTTCACAAAGCCTTGGTTTTTAAAATTAATAATACATATACAGTTGAGAATGTGTATGTGACTGCCTATTTTGTGTTTAACAAAAAATAGTTCTTGATGTATTATTGGAACAGAACCTAGCAAATGTCATATGCTAAGTTGTTAGCAACATCTGTTTTTTAAGACAAATGTATAATTAACCTCCCCCTTCTGTGTACTTTACTCTAATGCTTGTTTATTCAATTTTTCAGCAGTTTTCTATGCATCCTCTGAAAGCATTATCTGCTAGAGGGATGCATTTTAGTTGCTATATTCTATTTAGTGTGTTGTTCCCACTGTTTTTACTACTTCAGGTAAAACAAAGCACTTCCCTGAAGTATTATTCCTTTTGTGGTTTATACTGTGAAGTAAGTAATCTTGAAAGGGGCTTTTTATCTTTTTTTATTATTATTCCATTTCATGAAATTTTTTCATAATCTGAATTAAGAATCACATTACTTGCTGAAACATTGTAGAGATATGTCTTCAGATTTGGATAATTAATTTTTCAGTGTTCATTAATCACAATGACTCCCTACAGTCCTTAGCTAATATCTCGAGGCACACTGCATGCTTAGGGCAAAATTCACTGGGAACAAAAGAGGATGTAGATCTATATTTCAAACAATATTGATAAATTCAAGTTTTTGGAGCCTACTTCTTATCAGATGTGATTAGATGGTTATTTTTTAGCTCAAAGCTGATGAGTTTGTAGTTATAATAGGAAAAATGTCAGCTCTGCTGTTTGCTCACTTGTGCTTTCATATTAGTATACTTAATCTGAATTTCTTCAGGAGTTTCTTAAAGCTTTTATTCTTTTTTGTGAGTGTTAGTCTGGCTACAAATAGATCGCATAAACCTTAAATCCATTTAACCAGCATGACATATAATGAAATATGTTGTAATATATTGAAACAAACACAAGAATGAGGGTGCCATTCCATTCCACTCCATGTGAGGGAAGCTCCCTTCCTACTTTAGGGTGGCACAATACTGGAAAAATGACATCTGATACAAGGGCATAGTGCTGATCACATATATTAAATGAAATTTAATATTTAGTTTTGTCCTCATTTATATGCAGATGTAATTCTACATGTGGATATAAATGAAAATTCTAATGTTTTCTTATGTCCCAGTGAATCTTGTCCATCCCATAAGGTATGTTAACCCAACTTTGGACATGTCATGTCTAGACAAATTGGTACGGGAAAGACCAGCATCAAATGCAGTGAATTCCAATGAGCTTGGTTTAAATCTTGAAGTGTTTGATGTGGTTTAGAGTGGCCTGCCTTGTAATGTACCTATGAGCTCCTGAAGACACAAAGCCTTCAGAAAACACATAGCTTCATCCCTGTTATCAGTTATGAGTATCCTTTTAAATTGGAAGGCATGGTTTGTAGGAAATCCCATGCCCAGAAATCTGTGATTATGGCTTTGATTTTTAGATTATCTCCTTTGCATGAGTATGAGACATGTGTCCCTCAGTGCATAGCAATCAACTCCTATATCAAATGAACTCATTTTACTAACTCTCTCTACTATAAATATTTATGTGGGGATATTTCTATATCTCATGTTTCCTGTGTCAGATGAATCAGGGCCTTAAAAATGAAGTCACTTATAACTAATATAAAACTGTATTTTTCCCATTTGGGCCCATTATCTAAGTCAGGGATTGATTCTCTTCAAACAATTTTAATAGCCTAAAGAAAGTGAAACATCCTGGCTACTTTTTTTTTTTTTAATTAGAAAACTTGTGGGTTTACGGAAAAGTCATGTGTAAAAGACAGAGTTCCTAGATACCACTCTATTATTAATACCTTGCATTGGTGTGGTACATTTGTTACAATTGGTGAAAGCACATTTTAAAAATTGTACCATTACCTATAGTCCATGGTTTAACATAGGGCTCACTATGTTGTGCAGTTCCACGGGTTTTAAAAAAAATTATTCTAGTAATATACATACAACCTAAAATTTCCCCTTTCAACTACATTCAAATATATAATTCAGTTAATTCTGTTCACAATGTTGTAATCCTGTCACCACCATCCATTATCAAAACTGTTCCATCATCCCAAACAGAAATTCTCTACTATATAAGCTTTAACTCCCTTGTCCCTACCCCCACCCCATCCCCTGGTAACCTACATTCTAGATTCTGATTCTATGAGTTTGCATATTCCAATTATTACCTAACAGTGAGGTCATAAAGTATTTGTCCTCTTGTATCTGGCTTATTTCGCTCAACATGAGGTTGCCGTGTTGTTGCATATATCAGGATTTCATTCCTTTATATGGCTGAATAATATTCAATTGTTTGTACATACCACATTTTTAAAATCCATTCATTGGTTGATGGACATCTGGGTTGCTTCCATCTCTTGGTAATTGTGAATAATGCTACTATGAACATCAGTGTGCAAATATCTGTTTAAGTCCATGCTTTCAAATCTTTTGGGTACATACTTAGAAGTGGAATTTCTGGGTCATATGGAAATTTCTATACTTAAATTTCTGAGAAACCACCAAACTGTCTTCCACAGTGGCTGCATATTTTTTCATTTCCACCAACAATGATTGTTCCTATTTTTCCACATCCTCTCCAATACTTGTAATTTTCCATTCTCTTAATAGTGATCATTCTAGTTGGTGTGAAATGGTATCTTATTGTGGTTTTTATTTTAATTTCTCTGATGGCTAAGGATGTTAAGCATCTTTTCATGTACTTTTTGGCCACTTACATATCTTCTTTGGAGAAATGTCTGTTCAAGTCCTTTGCCCATTTTTAAATTGGGTTTGTCTTTTTAAGTTGAAGGAATGATTTATACATTCTGGATATTAAATCCTTATGTGATATGTAGTTTCCAAATATCTTCTCCCACTGTGTAGGCTGTTGCTTTGTTTTTGTGATAGCATCCTTTGAACAAAAGTTTTTTAATTTTGATGAGATCCTGTTTATTTTTTGTTGTTGCTTGTACTTTGTGTGTAAAGAAAGCATTGCCTAACACATGGTACTGAAGATGCTTCCCTATGTTTTTTCTTCTGGTGGTTTTATAGTTCTGGATCTTATATTTAGGTCTTAGATCCTTTTCAGTTGATTTTTATATATGGTGTGAGGTAAGATTCCACCTTCATTCTTTTGCTTATGGACATCTGATTTTCCTAGCACCATTTGTTGAAGTGACTTTTCTTTCCCAATTGTTTCCCAATCTTCTTGTTGAAAATCATTTGGCCATAATTATTTGGATTGATGTCTGTGCTCTCAATTTGATTCCATTGTTTTATATGTCTGTCCTTGTGTCAGTACAATGTTATTTTGATTCCTGTGACTTTGTAATAAATTATAAGATCGAGAAGTGAGTCATCCAACTTTGTTCTCTTTTTGAAGATGGCTCTGGCTATTTGGGAACCCTTACCCTTCCATATAAATTTGTTGATTGGCTTTTCATTTCTGAAAACAAAAACAACAAAAAAGCGTTTGTTAGAATTTTGATTGGGATTGCATCGAATCTGTAAACCAGTTTGGGCAGAAATGACACGTTAACAATATTAGCCTTCTAGTCCAAGGACATGGAAAGTCCTTCAATTTTTTTAGGTCTTCATTCATTTCTTTAGACAATGTTCTGTAGTTTTCTATGTAGAAGTCCTTTACATCCTTGGTTAGATTTAGTCCTGGATATTTCATTCTTTTAGTTGCTATTGTGAATGGAATTGTTTTCTTGTTCCAATTGTTCATTGTTTGTGTATAGCAACACCATTGAATTTTGGCTGTTAATATTTTACCTGCCACTTTGCTGAAACCATTTATTAGCTCTAGGAGTTTTGTTGTGGATTTTTCTGTATTTTCTATACATAGGATCATGTCATCTGCATATAGGGAAAGTTTTATTTCTTTTCCAATGTGGATGCCTTTTATTTCTTTTTCTTGCCCAATTGCTTTAGATAGAACTTCAAGTACAATGTTGAATAACAGTGGTGATATTGGGTACCCTTGTCTTGTTCCTGATCTTAGAGGGAATGATTTCAGTGTTTCACTGTTAAACACTAGGATGTTGGCTGTGGGTGTTTCATATATGCCCTTTAACTGAGAAAGATTACTTCTATTCCTAGCTTTGTAAGTGCTTTTATCATGATGGTATGCTGGATTTTGTTAAATACATTTTCTGGATTATGTGAGATGATCATTTTTTTTCTTAATGTGGTATGTTAATTGCTTTTATGTTGTATCACCATTGCATACCTGAAACAATTTCTGCTTGATCATAATGTGTAATTCCTTTGATATGCTATTATACTTGGTTTGCCGCTATTTTTTTTTTTTTTTGAGGATTTTTGCATCTATATTCTTAAGAGATATTGGTATGCAGTTTTATTTTCTAATGGTATCATCTGGCTTTGGAATGAGGGTAATGTTGGCTTCATAGCCTGAATTAGGGAGTTTTGCTTCCTGTTCAATTTTGTGTAAGAGTTTTAGTAGGATTGGTGTTAAGTTGTGTAATGTTTGGTAGAATTCCCCTGTGAAGCCATCTGGTCCTGGGCTTTTCTTTGCTAGGTGGTTTTTGATGATTGATTCAATCTCTTTTTAGTTATTGGTTTGTTGAAATCTTGAGTTTCTTCGATTCAGTGTAGGTAGCAGGGATAGTAGTAATGTCCCCTTTTTATTTCTGATGTTAGTTATTTGTATCCTCTTTATTTCTTCATATAGCTAAACTTTGCCAATTTTATTTATCTTTTCAAAAATCAACTTTTGGTTTTATTGATTCTCTCTGTTTTGTTTTTCTCTCTTTCATTTCTCTCTGCTCTAACCTTTATTTCCTCCCTTCTGTTTGCCTTGGGTTTAGTTTGCATTTTTCCCCCTAGTTCTCCAATTTTGAGCTTAGGTCTCTGATTTGCAATCTTTCTTCTTCTTCTTCTTCTCCTCCTCCTCCTCCTCCTCCTCCTCTAGATATTTTGAGACCTTGCTTTTAAGTGCATATATATTTATAATTATTGATAATTATGTCTTCTTGTTGAATTGATCCATTTGTCATTATATATATTTAAAGTCACTACTGGTAATGCATGACTTTCTTCTGTCATTTTGTTATTGAGTATTTGTAAGTCTTAAACCTTTTTGTCCCCCAGTTCTTCCATTAATGTGTATTTTCATATTTATTTGATTTTTACATATTGTACCATATTGAATCCCTTTTTATTTCTATCTGGATATATTTTCATCTACTTTCCTTGTAGTTACCATGGGGTTAAAATTTAACATCCTAAATATATAATAATCATATTTGATTTGACACCAACTTGACTCCAATAGCATACACATATATTGTTCCTATACCTCTCCATCCCACCTTTTTTTGGACTTTGTTATAAATTATATCTTTGTACAATGTATATCCAGAACCATAGATTTATCATTACTTTGTATGCATTTGCATTTTAGCACCTGTAGGAAGTAAGAAGTGGAGTTACATAAAAAATATAATACAATAATACTGGTATCTGTAAATATCCAAATGGTTACCTTGACCAGAGGTCTCTATTTCTTTATGCTGTTTTGAACCACTGTCTAGTGTCCTTTCATTTCAACCTGAAGAACTCCCTTTAGCATTGCTTGTAGGGCAGGTCTAGTGGTGATGAATTCCCTCAGTTTATTTTTCCTCATCTCCTAGAGTACATTGAAGATCATTTTTTAAGTCTTTGGTATGCTCAAAGTCTGGTCTTCTTTGTTGATGTTTTGTGGATATTTATCCTCTTCCTTTGATGGGTCATCATTTCCTGTGTCTTTGTTTTTCTTGTAATTTTTTGTTGCATACTGTACATTTTAACATGTGTTCATCAATTGTAACAAATGTACCACGCTAATGAAGGATGTTGTTAATGTGGGAAAGTGTGGGAAGGAGTGGGGCATATGTAATTTAGAGCTTCCTTAAAAATAAAAAATAAAAAAAATTTAAAGTTAACATAGTTTTTCTGTAGGAAACCATAGCATTATGATATGACAAACTCTAAATGCAGTGAAATGTGGGCAAATAGTAGAACACGTGGTGATACCCAGGACATAAAATCCAAGAACCACAGACAAGACCAGGCGCTAAAGTTCGACCTGCAGAGAGGACTGACTAGAGGGTCCCAAACCAAACTGCCCAAGAATTGTGGCTCATACAAGATGCAGTAATTGTGGATCACTGAGCTATTTTTTTCTTACTAATCTATTGGATTAATCTAGTTCATTTTATGTGAAGAAGGCCTCTATTCTTGCAAAGTCTAAATAAATTGCTGTCTAGAAGATGGATCAACCTAGATGGCTGAAGCCAATAGACATATGCCATTTAAGAAACGTCTCCTTGTTTCTAAAGGCTCTAAAATCTCTGAAATGAAGATCAATGTGCAAGTAAAAACACCATTATTAGTCTTGAGTCTGCTATGTATCACTGTGTACTGTGACAAACAGAGCAACTGGATTTTGGAAATGGTACTGGGAGATTTTCATTCAGGTTATACGGTCTGCCAATGGGCCAAAATAGCTGGCTGAAATTTTTTTTTTTTTTTTTTAACTTAGTAAGAGCTAGAGGGAAAGAAAAAAAAGGAAGAAAGGAAAAAGAGAAAAGAGAAAAAAAAAGAGTAAAAGGAAAGAGGCAGGGAATCATGTATTCCCTTTGGCTATCATTTCCTTATGTAGAGATTTTCTAGGTGCCTCAAAAAATTTAATTATTTTTTTTACTATCATGGATCCTTTTTGTATTATGTTTCTCATAATAGAGATCTATGCTGTGAAGGTTGTCTACTAAATTCACATTATAATTTATGTGACATTATTTCTTTTAGATTTATTGATGTATTGAAGATAGCTTGAGGACTCTCACTACTTTCATAGACTTTAAATTGGGATCATTAGTTCTAACTTCTCTGCTAACTATTGCTCAGAATTTTATTGGATTTAGTCATTGGGTACCATCTCGCCTTGTTTCTCATGTGCATTGCTGATTTGTCCTGTGCCAGGATCCTTTAGAAAAGATCTGAGGCAGGAATTCTTTCTTCTTTACACCAACTGATTCCCTGAGAGCCTAAATATATTTTCTTTGGTTTCTAGAAGTTCGCTTAGCATTCAGTGTTGTGAAAGCAGGAATCAAACTATTAAAAATAGCTAGCTATATTATTCTATTACACTTTACATAATTATTTTGTTAAGCCATTAAAAGAAAGTGGATAGGTGATTTTTAAAACCACATTCTAAAATTTATAGTTTCTGAAAAATATAATCTCCTCTAATTTACATAGTTTATACTTGTGTATCTATAAAATTATTCAGTATGTTTATCGTAAGGTCCTATGTGAAATCAATCTTACTGTGTAAATTGGATGCTACCACATTGTACCTTAGGTCCCCTAAACTAAAAAGGTGGTGGGCTGCAATCATTTTGGCCTGAAAAATCATGCCCCTCTTCTTACTTTCAACTTATTTGATTTTCAAATGATTGTGCTGGGCCTAATGTTCCTTGACTTTCTTTCTCAGAGTATAAAATAACTTAATATTTTGAAAATCATTAGTGCTTACAACTTTCTGTAAGAGGAAGGAAACTTTATTACCTTATTCTAATATCAAGTTCTTTTTTCTCTGGTGAAATTGAACTTACATGACATCTGAGTAAAGAATAAAACTCTAACCAAAAACCTAATTTATTATTACTTAGCACTATTGCAGGAAGAGAGAAATTCATTCGTTCTTTCAATAAATATTTATTCACAGCCAAGCATTCATCTAGGCTCTGAGAGTACAACAGTGAACAAAACAGTTTTGTAAGCTGGATGTTCTGACACCTGATGCCACACGTTGACCTATTTATTTTGCCACGTCCTCAAACTTTACACCAGGGCTCTAAGCTAAAATACATATGTAATTCCCTTGGATATTAAGAGTGAGAAATTCTGGATGTTCTCTAATTTGAGGTCTTAATTATTGTTATATAATAAATAATCAATGAGACTCCCCCATAAGCTTTGTATTATTGCTAAGGATTTGGTGCTTTTTTGTCTTCCACAGTCTCAGCAGATTCATCTTTAACTCTGTTGTCTTCAGAGTCTTGGTGCTTTGGTTCCCTGTCTCCCCAGTCTGCTCTCTTGAAGGTGCTCTCTTTCCCTATCTCAGAAACTCAGAACTTTATTCTAGTTAGAACTAGAAATTTTCAATACAAGGTACTCAGTGCGATTTCCCTGCTCTGAAGTACCTCTTCAATTTCCTTAAATTCCAAGAACATTGTAATCAATATCTATTTTGAGTATAGAAAACTTCCTTTGAAATTTCTTTGTATAATCCTTTGCTGTCTCTTCTTTCTAAATTCTCTGGCTGTATTCCCAACCATGCCATCCTTTTTATTTTTGTGTGCTCCCTGCTTTTATTTGAACATGTTTTCTCTTTAGTGTAAAATCTTTCTACTAGTCTTTCAAAACTAGCAAGAAGAATCTGGAGCAACAGCTACAATTGCTATTCTTTGCCTTTTAATGATAAAACATTAAACTCCTCTGTATTGATTTTTTCTCCAGCCTTCCTATTTATTTATTTTTAATTTATTGAAGTATATCACTCATACATGAACATACATAAACAATAAGTGTATAGCAATAGTTGTGAACTTACAAAACAAACATACATAACATCATACAGGGCTCTCATACCTCACCCTACCACCAATACCTTGCATTGTTGTTATCTGTATGGAATTTTGTCTAGCCTTCCTTTCTCCAGTTACAGATACATGATGTACCCCCTGTCAAATGGACCCTGCTTCTCCATGGGGTAATTAAAAGGGATCCTTTTGGTAGGAGCTGTTCACAACTAGTGCACAAAAATAAAGGAAGCACTTGGGTCAATATTCAAATTTTCTGTATGCCAGCTTAACCTTCCTAGACTACCCCTTTCAATAAAAAAAATCACATTTCTAAATCTGCAGTCTTAGTTATAATCACTATAATGTGTTACCATCAGCTATATCCATTTCCACACATTTACATTATACTTCCCTTTCTACTTCCCTAATTCCATTTCTTTTGTGCCACAAACACAACCTAGAATCATCTGGCTCTTCACCTAATTCTGTTTCTTCAATCCAGTGGTATTTCTTTTTCACCAGCTTTTTGTGGTTTTGAATTTTGTGCTTCCATTTCTTGCTGCACCTCTCTGACAGATTCTTTAGATCCTTTGCTTATTTCTAGAGAAACAAGTCATGATTGGGCTGGGCCTGAACAGTTCCATTCTAAGATATTTTCTGTGAGCTGATCTTCAAACTCCTTGAATCTCCCTGGGCTTCATGGTGCTACTAAGCCATTTAGTTCAGCCTTTAATTTTGCTCATATCCATCCTTGGGCTTTACGGGAATGCTAGTCATGTATCAGCAGCTTTCCAGGCAAAGGTTATGTTGCCAGATCTTGCATAGAAAACCATCTGTTGTATTGATACCTTTTCAACATTTTCTTCACAGTTCTCTTTTGTCATGTTCTGTGATTTTTTTTTTTCTTCTATGTTCAGTGAGCTAATTTTCTGCCCCTTTATGACAACCTACCACTCTCCTCTTTGTCAGTCTAAGGTTTGGTAAGTACAGCATTTATGCTTGTCCACCCACTTTCTCCTTTAACCACTATGACCCTGTTCATTAAGAACTGTCTAATCTGTCTATTCTAATTTCCCACATTTGTTTATTCTATATGTGTAATCTTTTAAACTGGTAGAGACTTGAAATATCTATTATGCTCCATAAAGCCTTTGGGTTTCTTCCTTTCATTTAGTTTTCTCTAGATTATCATTCTTTATGGTTTAAATTTCTCTTAAGTCATACAAATTTGTTCCTCTCTATACTACATCTTGCTGTAAACTTTCTTTTGGAGAATAAAAGTCATTGTCATTGCCTGGTCAGGAAAGCAATATTTTTCTTAACATCTCTTTTTTTTTCTTTCTTACCCATGTTTGCTATCAGTACTACTGGGTCGCTTTGCTTTTGGGTAAATATGTTCTAGAATGTTAGCATTTCTTTGGGTTGATAGAAATATTTGCAACATTTGGAACCCCATTTGGGTTCTTTTCCTTCCCCCCTTCTTGAGAACTATACCCTTATTTTACTAAGCAGAAAAATGCTACTCCTTAAATTGTTTTTCCTTTGGGTATTTGACAGACCCATAATCAAATACCTTCTAACCTAGGTATCCTTTAGTTTTTTGAAAATTCACAGTGAATTTTTTTTGAAAATTCCTGTGAATTTGGGGGCCCAGCTACAATGGCCTGTTCTCATGCTTTCAGGATTTTCTTCTCTTTGTATACTCTCTACCCACTTTCTTTTCTTCCTAATTTATTTTTAGAAATGCTTTCTTTATATAATGTAAAATTCTCCAATTTCAAGTGTACAGTTTGATGACTTTTTACAAATATATACAGTTGCATAACCATCACCACAATCATGATAAAAAGGAAAACTTTCCATCACTCCAAAAAAGTTCCCTTATACTGCTGATTGACCAAAGAGTTTTTTCTGTGTAGGAAGTATTCTCTTCCTCTTATCCTTTGAAACCTATCTTCTCTTGTTCTTTATGATTTTCATCGTCCTGGTGAATTTAAGTCTTCTCTTTCCCCATGCCAAAGCCATTAGCCTATTAACATTTTAAATTTATCCCATTTCTTTTTTACTCCTCCTTTTTTGATCTTCCTTCCCCACAGCAGACTCTTCTGCATTATTGGGACACATTTTACCTGCTCTTTTGTATTCTGGGCCCTGAGCTTTTGTGTCTTTCTGCCTCTCTTTATTATCACATGGTCTTTGGCCACTTTATCAGGTTAGTACTTTACCACAAATTCATACTAGATTCCCTCTTTTCCAAAAGGAATAGTGGTAAGTTTTGTTGTTGTTGTTGTTTTTGTTTCTTTTAAGAGTTCATTAAAAAACAAGAAAAGAGATAAGTACACAATCCAAGGCGTGGATTGTGGGCATGCTACAGGATGAGTTGTGGGAAGAGCTGGTTGTATTTTTTTTTTTTAGGTACCAAGGCTGGGGATTGAAACCTGTTCCTTGTAGTGGGAAGCCAGCACTCAACCACTGAGCCCCATCGGCTCCTTTAAGCTTGTTTTATAAACAGCTGACATACTTTTTCCAACTCTACCTTATGTTCAGTTGACTACTTGGTCCACAAATGGGCCTTTTCCAATCTTTATCATACCCTACGTGTAAAAGACCTAACATTGGCTAACACCTCCTTTTCTTTCCACAGTTTTGCCCCATCTTTGTATTTCTGGATTCAAACTTGGCAACATTCGGTAAGGTACCAAATTATATCTGTGTTTACCATCGAGCCAATGCTCATGTCAAATGCCTTAAACTCTAAGCAATTTTAGTTTCAGAGCAGAAACACTGCAATTCAAACAACTTCTTCCCTTGGTTCCGACCATGAAGCCTTGATATCTACCTTCCCCAAGCCCCAATTTCCTTTTTATTATGGGAACGATACCTGTTAGGACACTGAAATAGTGAAAATTAAAGACATGTGGAAAGGATGATTACAAGCATACACATGTTAGAGATAATGTACATAAAACATCCAGTACAATGTCTGGCCCACAGAAAGTGTTCATTGAATGATCTATGTTTTCATCATTTCAACAAATTAGGCCTGGAATGCATCCTAATTGAAAAAGAACCATGATCACATAATTCCCACAACTATTTTTTCTCCTCTTCCAGAAGGTTTACAAATTTTCTTTATCTTTGTTTCTTGTCATCATTTTTTCCAGAAATTCTAGGATTCTAAAGAACAGGCAAATCAGCGATTTGTTTCAGATTTTCTTTTCCATGTCTCCCTTGACTCCAAATTTTAGTTTCCTTTTCTGTCCTTATTTAGTTTTCCAGCTTCATACTGTCTTATTTGTCAGTTTCCATTTTCAAGTGACCCTGATTGCTTCCCTTTAACTAATACAGGGCAGGAGAGGATGGGGAGAGGGAGCAGATAATATGAAGTCCCAGCGCACCCAATCCTCACCAATTCACTTTTTCCCTGTTGCACTGAGAGTTGTCTATCTCTTTAAGAAGGAAAAGCCAATCATTCTCTTCCCATGCTGTACCTCCTCCTATAGATGACCATTCGACTTTTCCAATTAAATTAAAATTTCCAACCAATTAAAATTCGTTGGTTAAGAAAACTCACAACAATCTGCAAGTGTTACTATTACCTTTTTATAAAAATTAGGACCCACACAAGTTATTTGCAAAATAATTGAATTGAGGCAGAAAGCACAACTTGGTCTCAACTAACTCCTATGCTGGGCATTTTTCTACCTAGCCTATTGGTCTAATTCAGTGCTTCTCAAACCTGGCTGCACATGAGAAGCACGTGGGATGGTATTTAAACAATATTAAATGCCTGTGTCACTCCAGGTTTGATTGAATCAGAATGGCTGCAGGGAGGGCCCAGGCATCTGTAATTAAAAGAAAAAACTCCACAGGTGATTCTTACGTACGGTCAGGTTTGTTTGAGAAACATTGCTCTAATTAGGCATCTAGTTCTCCCAGCTCACTTTTATTTTTAAATTTAATTTCAATGGTCCTAGAACCAACACAATTGTCCAAAATTTTTTTTTTTGCAGTGAAATTTTTTCTTTAGCAAAACAGGAAATTTGGAGCTGCTCTGTTTTGAGGGTGTGGTGGTCTTCATAATGGAAAGACCCGTTAGGTCTCTTGCAGCACAGTTTGAAAACCCTTAGCCTGGGTATGGTTCACAGCAGCACACCACAGATGGTGGCTATGTTACAGGGTCATCTGAATACTTATTCCTTCAGGCCTTTGGCCAGCTGGCCAGGAGCTGGGCAAGAGAGCTTCCTGGCCAGTTTTCTCCAACTGTCTAGTGATGTACAAATATTAATATTCTCTTTGTATGCTATCATGTGAAAAATATTGTTTTAAAATCAGGTTTGTCACAAAGGTATGACTGCAGAGTTCACATTGCAAACACTTCAGCAATAATAGGCCAATGAACTATTTTCAACATTTGTAAAAAAAATTTTTTTGCAAATATATCCATTTGCTGCTTTTGCTTTCTTTTGCTTTGCTTTCTTTCTAGTGTTTACTTGGTAATACTCAGAAACGATATGTAATTAAAAATTAACCCCAACTTGTTGTGACAGAGACACTCAACCAAGGAATCATTTTTTCATCAATTACTCAGGATTTCTTAGTGGGTACTAGCCTTGTTTGTATGTATTTTTTTTAAATAATAGAAACCTTTCTAGGCAGAGTGGTATAGCTTTTTGGATTTTGCTTTCCACCTCCTTGCAGGAGATTCCCAGCAGACATGTACACACTCTGGGTCATTGATTTGCATCTCATTTCATGCATGTAATGAATTGCTGTGGGGTGCAGTTTTGGGGGTATGAATGAATTTCAGCTGTCATCTCTAAGACAGCTCACCTAGAATTAGATCCTGCCATTTCAAATGCTATTTGTCTTCATTAAATTTTTGCTCTTGACCCATTCGTCCTAGACAGTCCACGTGACCTGAATAGCTTATTTGTGCCTGTGTACTGGCAGGCAGGCTAAGACTAAAATATAGACAAACCCTCCAGACACCATTACTTGTAAATCTAAGTAATAGTAAATCTGTTCTTGTCATTTTGATGATGATGTTAATTTAACTGTTGTTTCATTGTTATCTTCTTGGTAATTTTCTACTAAGACAATTGTTATCTTCATATTTCATTTTTCTATCTCAAAAAGCATGGGTGATAAAGAATCACCTGGACAGGTACCTTAAATCTAAAGCAGTCTGAAAATTTCCACTTAATTCAACAAATATTAAATGAGTGCCAGCCATTTTCTGGCTGGTTACTCTACTGGATTAACAGTTCTTTGAGGAAGGGAGCATGCCAATCTTCTTTATACTTCAACTCTCATACAGTGCTTGATTTAGTAGGCCCTTGAGTAGATATAGCTTAATGATAAATTAATAAACACATGGTCTGGATAATACATAAGAAGTAAATGACAGGCTAATTGTTCTTAAGGTGTATAAAAACCTCTTTGCAGAGATACGCACTAGAAGCTTTACATATATTGTCTATTTTATTCCTCTTAATATCACTAAGAGGTAGGTATTATTGTCCTCATTTATAATGGGAAAACAAGGCTCAAAGAGATGAAAAAATGTGTACAGGGTCACAGTGTATTCGTTGTAAAACTATTTGGTTAACCGAAAAATAGTTCATATGGGATGGCAGGATCAATGTTTGATTCTTTCCTTTGACTTCCCAACTATCAGATTGGCAACCTCCAAAGGTAATAGTTTTTAATTTTGTGTTTTTAACTATCAGCCATTTTGATGCTAAGGAGTGTGGAACCTTCACCCCAGCGTTTGGGGAGAGTATGGCCACTGTGCAAGCCCTTGAAAGTGCTGCTCCATTTGGCCCGGAGGACAAAATCTCCTTGGTAGATGACTCTCAGACCTTGAAATCTAATGGAGTATCCTCCCTGCAGGGTTCCAGAATTGCTTGGAAACTCTGATCCCTGTTTTCCTTCCAATTTCTCCCTATAGGAGTGGGAATGTTTATCCTATGCCTCTTTCTCCATTGTACAATGGAATCAGAACATTTGTTCTCTGGGTTTCTCAGGTCCAAAGATGGAGAGAAATTGTGTCCCAGGACAGATTACACTTATAAGCAATTTCATTTGTGATTTAGGCAGTCAATTTTATTTATTAGCATGTTATTTTGAAATAATTTTAGACTTACAGAAAGTTGCAAAGGACTAGAAAGAGTTCCTGCTTATCCTTATATAGCTTCCTTCAGGGTTAACATCTTACGTAGCCGTGGTACAATGATCGCGATCAGGAAAATAACATTAATTCAATATTATTAACTAATCTACAGATTGAGTTTTGCACCCTTTTATGCCAATGTATTTTTTTCTAGTTCAGAAGGTAATCCGGGATCCTACATTTCATCTAGTTATCATGCCTCCTTCATCTCCTCAAATCTGTAACAGTTCCTTTGTATTTCTTAGTCTTTCATGACCTTGACACATTTGAGGAGTACTGACCAATAATTTTATTGCATGTCCTTTAACTTGGGTTTAATGGTTTTTCCCATGTATTTTCATGAGTGTATTGAAGTTATGCATGTTTGGCAAGAACAGCTCAGATTGTTGTTATGCCATTCATAGCACACAGGAGGTATATAGTGTCTTATTTTCTTAATATAGTTAATACTATGTCATGAAAGGGATAAAATTTTAGGATAATAATATATTTTTATGGTTCATTGAAGCTTTTTATAATTATATAGTCTATTTATCATAATGTTTTTGCTGTAAAGAATGTATGGTCTGATATTATTAATACAGTTTTCTCAGTGCCGCCCCCCCCATTTGTATTTGCCTGGTAAGCCTTTATCCATACTTTTATTCTCACCCTTTTGTGGTACTTATATTTTAGGATTGTGGCTAGATTATTTCTTTTCAAATCCAATCTGATAATTAATGTCTTTTAACTGAAAAACCATTTATGTTTATTGTGATTGCTACTATGTTTTTTCCTACCTGATACCAGGGAGTGCTATCAACTCAGGATCATTTTAAATAGATTTTTCAAGAGAGAACATAAACAAGATGGGAATGGAATGGTTTTTTTGTCTGTTTGTTTTTTACCAAATCAGTAGTATGAATTCATACAAACTTGGATGATGGCTTGCTTTTGGTAGCAAATTTCTATGGGAACCTTTTTCTTTCTTCTACCACAGCCCATTCTGAGACAATTTCTCTGACATATTGTTTTTTGTTTGTTGTGGATTGATTTTCCTTCTTCCGTAATTCTGAGTGCATAGCCTCTTTGGGGTTCTGCATTTTATGAAAGTGTCTATTCAAATCTTGAACAGATCTAAGGCTTTTTCTTTATTCCCTGTCTGGTCATTAAAACTCAAGAGCCTATGTTACAGTTAGCATAAAAACTCTTTAATTAGAATTAGACCATCTGAACATCCCTTCACTGGAATATCTCTCAGGTATCACATCTTGAATGCTTCTAAAACTGAGCATTCAATTTTCCCTTCCATGCTGGATCTTCCTTAGTCTTCCCATTCCCAATCTCAGTCAGTGACACCACATCCATTTAGATACTTGAACTGGGCAACTGGGAAATATTTCCTACTTTATTTCCATCCCTGAATCCAATCCATCCCATCAGCCAGTTTTATTGATTGTACATTAACTATATTTCAAATCTGATTCTCTCTTTTACTCTAGACAAGAATCTCCTCATTTTTCCCCATAGACTATTTCCATAGTTGATAAAGCAGCCACCTGACTGGTCTTCCTCCTCCTGCTCTAGAGCAGCTCTAATCTGTCTACTCCATATACAGACCACATAGAGAGAAAATCTAAAAATAAATTTGATCATGTCACTTCTTCAATGATTTCCTATCATATTTAATATGAAATTTATTTCCTATGTTATTTCCTACATAGCTCTATGTTATCAGGGTTCTTTGTTTTCCTACAAACCAGATTTTCCCCCAGTGTTGTCTTGAGTGCTTTTTCTCCAGCTCTTTCCATTAAAGCAGAGGTTCTTAACCTTTTTTGTTCCACAGATCCCTTTGCCAGTCAGGTGAAAACCATGGACCCTTTACTAAGTCCACGCTATACTGTGTATTATTTAATAAATATGTCACACCTATACCAACATGTCCCCACAAGAATATTTTTTTAAATTTCAATTCAAGCTCACAGACCCCTTGTTAAAAACCCCTGCATTAGAGAAAAATACCCCCAACAGCTGTGCTAAGAAAGCCACGCATTCTTCATGTTTCAGCTTAAATGCCACATATCAGAGATTTCTTCTCTGATAACCTTATCCAAATTTATATCTAGCTTTCTTTCTCTGGTCTTGCTAATTTTTTCTATTACTGTTGGTTTTCTTTGTAGCATTTGTCATATTTTGCAGCTATGTGCCATTTTCGGGCATTTGTTTTCTAATTTAATTTTTTTAATTGTCTTATTCCTTACTAGAATGTTAGAACCAAGAAGGTAGGGATTATGTCTGTCTTGTTTACTCTTGTATTGCCAGCATCTAGGATTGTGCCTTGCACATAGTAGATGCTCAATAAGAATTTTAAAATAAACAAATTATAAAATTTGGAGACATTAATTTTTGTAAATATTACTAGACCTCTGTTGGGAAAGACACAGCTTGTGGATTTTATTCAGAATTCAAAGTCATGGGTTTGAGTTCTGTTTTTGGCACTAGTAGTCATATAATCACTTCTCTGATTCCCAACTTCATCTGTTAATAAGGTACTTGGGCTATCCAGTATCGGGAGTATTCTCCCATTAACCAGTTGCCCACAGGTTTTGGGTATAATAACAGAAAAACTTAAAGTATTTTATTTTTGTCCTACATGATACCTATCATGCAATGGGAATCAGAGTATGTCTTGGTCCAAGTCTGTCTTCCATGAAGTTTCATAAGGCCAATAATATAATATTTCTCAAGTTTCTAAATTTGGTCCCTTTTCTGTTTTCATGCTTACCCACACAATAAAGGGCAGGAGAACAAGATCCTGATATCTATTTCTTTCCTAGAGTCCTTCTCTTCTTTGATATTCCATGATTTATGACTTAACCAAATAGATCATAAAGATAGTACTGTGTATTTATACCAAACATCAAAAAACCCAACTTATATTTTATATATCACGTAAGGCATTGCTTTATCTGTTCACAAAAGGCTGTAATTAGCTCTAGGAAAGGTTAGTGGTCAGTGTGTTGTATAGCAATTAACAGGAATTAATGGAAAGCTTTCAGTACCTGTAGGACCTTTTAAATCTATAAGGTTTGGAGGATATAAAATCAAATAACAAGCAGAAACTAGGCTAAGGGTCAAACTCAAAGCTTTTCTGTCTGAGTGTACTCCAATTTTATTTTAATATTTCCTAAATAATATTTGGACTTTATAACATCAGGTCTTTGAAATTTTAAACTGTTGTTACTTCTCAGTAACTTCCATATCTACTATTTATTGTACTGTGAAATATGCATATAAATAGATTTTGGTAAAATTGACTTTTTTTGTAATTTTTTAGAATGTAAATTAGGTAATAAACAATTTGTATTTATATGTTGACATGATGGTTGAACTATTTAGAAATAAGTCCAATTAATGACTTAAGAATTATAGTAGAATTCAAAGTATTGCAATATATTTTTTATTTTGTGGTGGAAAGAGAATATATTTTGAAAAAAGGACAAACCTACAATTAAATTTCATGTCTAACACTAGTTAAGTGACCTTGACCTTTCTGAGATACCTCTAAAGCTCAGTGTCTCCTCTGAATAAGGATAATAAAACTTTTATTTTATGCATCTGTCAGGTGAATTAATATGAACTTTCTAAATGTTTATCACAGTCATGGCTGGTGGTGGGTGCTCTTTAAACAGGAGCTATTATAATTAATGAAAGAAAATAGCTTTGCCCTCTCTAAAAGACTTCCCAAGTACCATGTTTATATACATTATAATTATATTAAACGAACTACTTCAGTTTATATTAGTTTATAATCAGAGATAATCTTATATCCCAACAAATGGTGGCCATAGCCAATGAAAGTCAATGACAGTAGTAAAATGTATGAACTGGTGCTGCCCTGAAGATATAAATGGAGTTGACTCCTGGTGGTCAATTAATTATCTCCATTTTAAGAAAAGTCAGGTTGCACAACACCTATTACTAGAAAAACCTGACATACAGCAGCTACAAATAGACTTCTTTTAGTTGCAGAATTGCCTAGTGGTTCCCAGAAAGGACTGTGTTTATCAGTGGTCAGAATAGATTAGACATAATAATTAACCATTCGCTGGTAAGGAAAGTCCTAAAGGAAGTGCTGGGACAGACAACAGACCAGCATGTGCTTGGTGTGCATTGGCCGCTGCTTGAGACTTCTACTCCACTTGGAACTTGCATAAAGCTATGGTGAAGGTCAAAAGCCAACTGACAGTTCAATCCTGGTTTCCCAATGCCCTGAAAAATACCAGGATATAGTTATCCAACTGTTAGTAATCGTTTGCCTATCATTGTCTGGTATTTTTCTACAGTGAATCTGGAGTGAACAACTAACAGCCACACCGACTGGAGTTAAGCAGCTTTTGAAAGAGGAGTAAATGTCACTCAGGATTACATTTCAGATCCCCGTATCAATCAGCAGGCTTAACAGGGTGCTGAGAACAAAGTCAGAGAGTAAAAATAGATGTTGTTAGTGCTAGGGGAAACAGAATATCTTTTGTTTGTGAGTTTCATCTTAGTGAAATAGAAGTATATGTGAAAGTGATCACATTTAGTTCATTCAGTGTTGGCAATTTCAACAATAATGATTGGAATTTGATGCACAGAAATTCATGGTTTGCTGTCCTGGGATGTTCTCAATTTGCCTGTCAAGACACACTCTCTATCTTTCTTTATCTGTGTTCCAGAAGGTTGGCTTCCATAGATCATGTAAATCAGGCTCCCTTGCCCCTGTGGGCTTTTGGCTAGATTTGGCCAATGGGAGACACCAATAGGAGTCGAGTGTGGAAAGAAATAGAAGTTGGCTTGTTATTTCCTTGGTCTCCTCTCTGCTGGCCAATGACTGCATATCTTTGCTTAAGGCCACAGCTCCTGATAGATGTCCTTTTCTAGCACTTTAGCTGGTTTTCAGTGACTGTTTTCTCTATTTGCTTTCTGCTGTTCCTCGCCTCAGGATGCTTCACTATCCATTCCTCATGGTTTCCCTTAATTCTTTCTGCCTTTTTGAAAAGTTCCTTCATTACACCTTCTTTAGTCATCCCTTTTAATTGAGGTGTTTCCTGATGTGACATTGTTCTTAAAGGATTTGAATATGGGAGAAGGGATGGCAGAGTCTAATCATGGATTTCTATCAGCTTTCCCTAAATGTCTATTAGGAATTAGAAAATTTAGTGACCTTAGCTGCTAACTGATTTTCCCTGACTGTTGGATCATAACCTGAGAGGGGATTGAGGAATAGAATATTTCACAGTGTGTGGTTTAGTGAGCAAAAACCAACTTGAATTTGAATTCCACCTCTCTACTTAGCCACTTACTATGCACTTATGTGCCAGATACTCTGTGAGGTGCTGGGCATACAATTGTCCTCATTGACACCCACAAGGCAATAGGGACTTGTGAACTGAAATGCAATCATTGTATTGCAGGTATTATGTTTAGC
Organism: Tolypeutes matacus; assembly: GCA_026826555.1. Taxonomy (NCBI): domain Eukaryota; kingdom Metazoa; phylum Chordata; class Mammalia; order Cingulata; family Chlamyphoridae; genus Tolypeutes; species Tolypeutes matacus. The sequence goes on from JAKSZT010054395.1 coordinate 3,725,085, forward strand.
GGTGCACCAGGTGGGATGGGGATGAGCTAGGTATAGAAAGGAGTTAGTAGAGATGTAAAAGATTTGGAGGAAATAACAGAATGTCTTGATTAGGTTCCCTTACCTGGAAAGAGGTGAAAATAATACCCTCTCATAAATTTATTGTGAGAATTAAATGACCTAATGCACGTAAAGTATTTAGCACCATGCTTAGAACATAGAAAGAGCTCAGTAACGGCAGCAAATATTGTAGAAAGTGCAACTCTCCTGTGTGCCTTGCAAATTACTCTCCTTTATTGGGAGGGGATCAGTGGACCTTTGTGGCTTTAGGTGGGAAAGTAAAAATATGTTCTAGATTGAGCATTGCTTGAAAAATGCCATAACTGCTCTTAGGTCCAGGCCCAGAGTTTCAGAATGTGTGGTTTCCTGACCACCTACATTGGAATCTCTTAAAGGACTGGAAGAAATGGGTACTTACAATGTCCTAGTTTGTTTTCCAGGTAATTTTTCAATTTGAGAATATAATTAGAACTATTGAGAATATAATTAGGAAAAATTTCCCTAATTATATTCTGAAATGTGTATAATAAACCAATCTGGCAATTTCTGAGGATTAAATTATGATTGTATATATGTGTGTGTGCATGTGTATATGTGTGTCTTATTTAAGACAACAATAATTATAATAAAACAACAATAAGAAAAATGAGCTTGTCAATTCAGTGGCACAAACATGGTATATTTTATTTTTTAATGGAAGGGTTGTATATATCAATCCACATTGTGATCTCCATCAAGATGGGAGATGAAAGCATTAACTTATTTCAATAACTGTGTGAAAATATGAAAGACAGGGCGCTCTACTCATGTTTACTAGCACAAATCAGACTGTATATATGAGTGAAGAAGTAGGGGAATATTTCTGAGGATGGTGGGAGATCAATTTAGGTTTTAGAATTATTTTAGTCAAAATTTTATAAGGGCAAAACTAACTTTTCCAGAGAAAATAAAATATATTATTTGTCTATCATCTCAAAACATGTCCTAACTGACATTTTTGTCTAGCCTGTCAATACATCTTTTACCTTTTTTGTTTTCCTGTGAAAGTGCATTAATTTAAGAAGTAGACACTGCTTTGCAAAATTTTAGTTTTACTAAGTTATGACACAAAATTTCCACTTCTCATTAATATTAACTTACTGTTTAATTGGACTTTTAACTTCACATTCTGGGAGCTTCTGTGAAACAGTGTAGTTATTCAAGAAGTCTTGAATAAAATTATGTTGCTTGAAAATTACTAGAATAGTAAGTCCCCAAAATGGAAAGTTAAAATTTAGCCTTAAGAGTCTTAGAGGCAAGACAGAGATAGAATTTCTGTGCACCAAATAGGTAGTGTCATATTGGAAAGAGTAAAAGAAACTCAGAGGGCTATTTTTTATGGGGACATCAAGGTAATTAGTATGGTTTGTCAAAAAATAAATAAAACTACTTCTAAAATGCCAGCTATTTCTCATCAGAAATTAGACAATGGTGACTTACTTTGCACATGATCAAAATGTTAAGATCATGTCTTTCTAGCGAGGTAAAGCTGATCATTGTGGATCATCTTGACTAGTTAACTTTGTCAGTCTTTCCAGATAATTGAGTGGGTCGTGCATGTAGGTGACATATTGGGAGCTTCCAGTATGACTTAGGATTGGCAGTGATTTTATAGATTGGATGTTAGTTAATGTAACAATCTAAGAGGGAGGGAGGGAGCAATATTTTTGCCCTCAGGGGGACTATACCCCAGTAATACATGTTCCATCTTAGACACAACAGTAAAATTGATGCAGAGTTTGATGTGCATTGATGTGACCCAGGTACACAGCTGGAAAGAGGCAAGGCCAAGACAAAAATGTTATTGACATAATAAGGAAATAAAACCCTTGAAATTTCTGATTCACATTATATTTACAAATGAAAGTAGCTACCAGATAGAAATTCCTACATCATTTCTAGGGTGGAGAAAATTACATTAGTCAGCCCATTGTGGATATGGTTTTCTACACAAGGGGAAGCATGGGAAAGATGGATTTATCTGGAATTGATCTGACTGTATAGGTGGCCATTACCAGTTTATACAATCATTGCTGTCAGGTGTGATTTTTTGTGGTACCCAGTAACACTAACCACTTTACCTCTTCTGAAACTCATTTTTATGCAGGCTAACTATCTAGGATTTTTAACATTTCTTCTGTTTTTGTTTTGGACATTGATTATTTTGCTCTTTGGCAAGAAGCATGACTGTTAGAAGGGAATGCAGTATTTAGTATGAAACTGGTATGTAAGAAGTAAGTTTCTTTACTTCCTTTGGATGCTAAAATGAATTAGAAGCACACTACCAAAGGAGCATAGCTTCTCTCCTGGATACTCCTGGCCACCAGGGCTGGTGGGAAGAGAAAGACACGAGAGGCCACTACAGGCAAGCCTATCAATGTTCCTCATACAGGCAAAGTGCCCTCTGGAACTTGCTTCAGCTTCTCATAATGTTCTCACTCTACTTGGTCACCAAGACTATGGGATCTGTATATGCAGATCTAACATGGCTAGACCTGGTTGAGCCAAGTGGATGGGTACTTGATCCAGATAAGGAAATAGGATTTAGATCAGCAAAGCATCATGCAGAGGGTGTTACTAGTTGAGACAGCACCCTGACAAAAGCACAAAGATAGGACTAAATGTCATATGTGATGGGAATGGTAGGTAGGAGGGGGAGGACAGTGAGGAGAGCAGTATGGTTAAAGCAGAAAATAAACGTAGGGAAAATGACTAAGTTGGGGCAAAATTTCTACTGGCATTGAAATCTAGATAAGAAATATGGATAAGAAGTTGTAGGTCATCTTCTAGAATGGATTGGAAAAATGAAAATCACAATATATGGAGAACAATTTCCATATTCCAGGCTAGAATCAACCAGAATTAGCAATTTCTTCTATCAGTATGTACCATGAACTTCATAGTATTAGTCTGATCATTTTGGCCCTTCAGCAAGAGTATTATCATTGTGATTTGGGGATTGAGAACCAATATCATAAATAAGCTGTTATCTGGGAAGTGGTGGATGTATTATGGTATCTAATACCATGGAGAGGGTAGCTACATTTTTCAGGGTTCTCCAGGGCAACAAAGCTGACAGGAAATATATATGGATATATTAAGTTTATATAAATATATAATATGTAAATATTATTAGATTTTTTAATGTGAATTGATTCACATGACTGTAGGGATGGGCAAATCCAAATTCTGTGAGGCAGATTGCAAGCTAGGAACTCTGATGAAGGTTTTTGATGAATTCCCCAAACGTGATTCATATTAGAGTTTTATATAAACTGGCTGCCAAGTAGTAAGCCTTGGACATTTCTTAGAGTAGACATTTGTCAGGTCATACTGTGGGGTACTGTAGTAGATGAGGGAAGGTGTGAATCTCTGGGAATTTCTTAGTCCTATCATCTATGGAGCTGTTTGTTTGTTCTTTTAGTATTTGTTCATTCGTTGAGAAAGTTCAGGAGCTATTCCAAGCCCTCAGAATACAGACGTAAAGGTTTAGTGGTGGAAATGAACAGGTGCATAGAATAGGAAAGGGGCATATGAGTGTGAGATACCAAGCTTTCCTACAAAAATATTTCTTGGCTTAAAGGAAGATCAGTAGAATTAGCTAGGCAAAGGAAAAGGAGGAAGACAAGGATATTCTAGGCTGAGGACAAAGCTCGAAGTTAGCTTGTACTTGGATCTTTTGTTTTATCACATCAGGGAGATGCTTGCAACATCAACAGTATGTTTGAAAAGAGTTTCTCTCTGTAAGCTTTATTTTTATCTTATTCAAAGTAAACAAGTTGTTGCCCTGTGACAGACTGAAGCTGGGTGGACCCCCAGAAGCTCATGTCCTTAGAGCTAATCCATTCCTGTGCATGTAAACCTATTATAGGTGGAAACTTTGATTAAATTACTTTAGTCAAGAGCCTTTGCTTAGATTATGTGACTCAGGGTAGATATTAATCCTCTTGCTGGAGTCCTTTATGAATTGGATAAATGTGGAGAGAGAGAGAGAGAGAGAGAGAGAGAGAGAGAGAGAGAGAGAGAG
>JAKSZT010054395.1:3729199-3785412 GCA_026826555.1 Tolypeutes matacus
AGAGAGAGAGAGAGAGAGAGAGAGAGAGAGAGAGAGAGAGAGAGAGAAATGTCCAGAGGTGAGAGAGAAGGTCCTGGGAGCCAGAAGCTGAAATCAACAGAATACAGAAGCTTAGAGTAGCCACTGAATCTAGAAGCTGAAAGCAACGAGGCCCAGAAGAGAGGGGAAAGAGGAGTGGACAGTACCATGTGTCTGATCACCCACAGCTGCAGTGCAGGGAGAAATCATCTCCCTATGATGCCTTGATTTGGACACTTACACGGCCTTGGAATTATAAGTTTATAAGTAAATGAATTCCAATTGTAAATGTCGACCAATTTCTGATTTATTACCTTGGCAGCCCTTAGCAAACTAAAACAGGCCCTGAATAAAGGCTGACTGTGGCAGAAAGAGAAGGACTCCTTGAAACACTTAGTGTGATAGGTTGCAGGAAATTGGAGGAATTGGTAAACCCAAAGTGTCACTGAAATCACTAATAATGATTGAAGCTTTTTCAAGGAGGAGGAAGAACTTAGTGTACTCTGCAGATTTCTTAAATCAGCCTGACTTTAACTATTTCATAGAAGACTGGATTTCTTTGATGAGGACATGAGGAATTCCCCACCACAGGGTTCAGTAGGGAGGCATGAACACTGAAAGGGAGTTGGCTATTCAGTGTGAAATATATGCTACTCTATCTTCCAAACCAAATTCAGTGCTTTCACTGAGCTATCATAAATCCAAGAAAAAATAATGTGGAATAAAAGGATGTCTAGCTCAGTTCCTCAGATTCTTTTCTTAGCATAATTGGCAGATTTCAATACAGCTTCTCCAAGTAATAATTATATGTGAAAAATCAGCCAGAGCTATACACTGCCAAACAGTAAGAACAATTAAAAAAAAAATCAATAAAAAGGTCATAATTTTAGCAAGATGAAGAAACAAATTTGTTTTGAAGGATTTTTTCTATGTTCATCAGTAAAAATAAACAAACAAGAAAACATTCATGGTGATAAGTTCCAGGAAGATGGCATCAGAGTAGCTCCGGCAGGGCACAGCACTCTTACAAAACAGGGGAGGAAGGACAGAAGCTGTCTGAGGGAGCTACTTTGGGGATGTGAAGACCAGTGTCCAGAGGGTATTGGGTCAGAGAGATGAAGAGATAAAAAAGAAACCATATGTTACTTGCCTCAGTGCCTGGGAAAGACACCCATCCCCCATGCTTGAGGCAAATAGCCTCTGTGAAACTGGCAGCTGACAGTGGCCAGCTGAGAGGGTAACAGAGGATTCCTTCCTGGGAAGGTGGAGGGTGCGGCAGAGGGTTGAGTGTGGTTTCTCTTCATTGAGTTTAAATAACATGGTCTTGCTTTTTAAATCCTGGGTTTAGAAGAATTAGAACACAGAGCATCTGAACTTGAAAGGACAGAAGTACAGAAAAGGAAAAGAATGGAAAAAATTGAATAGGGTCTCAGGGAATTGAATGACAGTGTGACACACACAAATATTCAGGCGTCCGAGAAGGAGAAGAGAATGGAAAAGGGACAGAAAGAATATTTGAGGAAATAATGACCCCAAATTTCCCAACCCTTATGAAAGATATATATATCAATATCTAAGAAAGACAAAACACTCCAAACAGAATAAATCTGAACAGATATACTCCAAGATACCTACTACTCAGATGTCAAATGCCAGAGATAAAACAAGGATTCTGAAAGCAGGAAGAGAAAAGCAACACATCACGTACAAGGGAACCTCAATAAAACTAAGTGCTGACCTCTCATCAGAAATTTTGGAGCAAGAAAGCAGTAGTATGATGTATTTAAAGTACTGAAAGAGAAAAACTTCCAGCCAAGAATTCTGTATGTGGCAAATTGTCCTTAAAAATGAGGCTGAGTTTAAAGTCTTTACAGACAAACAAAACTGAGAGAGTTTATCACAAGGAGATTGTATTTACAAGAGATACTAAAGGTAGTGCTGCAGCCTGAAAGAAAAAGACAAGGGCAAGAGACTTAAAGAAGTATAAATGAAGATTATTAATAAGGGTAACTAAAAGGGTAAAAGGACATATAATAGTAAGATATGATAATAGAAAGCCAAAGGATAAAATGGATAAAGTAATGCCTTTACAGTACTAACATTAAATGTTAATGGCTTAAACTCCCCAATCAAAAGACAGAAACTGACAGAATAGATAAGTATCTACCAGAGACTTACTTTACATGCAAGGACACAATGAGGCTAAAAGTGAAATGTTGGAAAGAGATATTCCATGCAAACAGTAACCAAAAAATTCTGGAGTAGTGATACTAATATTGGAAAAAAATAGGTTTTAAATGCAATACTGTTATGAGATGAAGGAGGTCATTATATATTAATAAAAGGGACAATTCTCTGAGAAGAAATAACAATAATAAATATTTATGCAGCTAACCTGTGTGCTCCAAAATACATGAGGTACATACTGGTAAAACTGAAGGGAGAAATAGACATCTCCACAATAATTAATAAATTGAAGAAGGAAAATCACATGATGATCTCAATTGATGCAGAAAAGGCATTTGAAAAAAATAATCATCCTTTCTTGAAAAAAAAAAAAAACACTCCAAAAAAAAAATAGGAATAGAAGGAAAGTTTCTCAAAATGATAAAGAGCATATTTGAAAATGTTGTACTCAATGGTGAAAGACTGAAGTCGTTCCTGCTGAGATCAGGAGCAAGAAAATGATGCCATTGTCACCAATGTTATTCAATATTGTGCTAGAAGTTCTAGCTAGAGAAATTAGGTGGGAAAAAGAAATTAAGGCATCAAATTAGGAAAAGATGAAATGAAACTTTCACTATTCACTGATGATTTGATCCTATACCGTGAAAATCCCCCAAATCCACAACAAAGCTACTAGAACTAATAGACAAGTTCAGCCAACTGGCAGGATATAAGATTAATATGCAAAAATCAGTCATTCTAAACACTACTAATGATCAAACTGAGGAAAAAGTCAGGAAAAAAATTCTATTCACAATAATGACTAAAAGAATCAAATATTTAGGAATAAACTTAACCAAGGGCATAATGGACCTATAATTAACACTATACTTGTTAAATATATGTCCCAGAGACTTAAATCTTTGATCTGTTCATATGCCAGTTAAGCTCTGAATCTCAGCAGAGTTGCAATACCTACTCACCAGTTCATTGGACTCACTCAGGACAACTAACAAATGGATGATGATGGACAACACCCTCCCAGGAAACTGAGAGTGTCTGCAACTGCAAGCAATACAGTTCCATCCATCTGCCCCATGAGATCTAAGCCCCACTCTCAATCAGAGACAGGGTAGGCATCACCATCTCCAAATCTTCAAGATTGAGGAATGAACAAACCTAAGGGTGGAAAGCAACTACGGACTAAAGTAGACATGATTATTCTAGCAATGGAAGAACTTGTATCATTGATATAAAGCATTGGCCACCAGATGTTCTGAGGTGAGAGGGAAGAATAGGTACAAAATGGAGGCACTTTTGAGACATTGGAATTGTTTGGCATGAAATTGCAATGATGGATACAGGCCATTACACATTTTGTCAAAACCTATAAAATTGTGCAGTGCAAAGTGTAAATTATAACGTAAACTATAGTCCTTGGCTAGTATAACGCTTCAATATGTGTTCATCAATTGTTACGAATGTACCACACAAATGAAAGATGTTGTTAATGTGGGAAAATGTGCAAGAGGGAAGAGGGTAGGGCATATGGGAATCTCCCATATTTTTGATGTAACATTTATGTAATCTAAAGCTTCTTTAAAAATTTTCAAAAAAAAAAATTAAAAAAAGAAACCAAAGAAGACTTAAATAAATTGAAGGGTCATATCTAAAAGAAAGAAAAAGGACCCCTATCGCACACTTTATACAAAAATTTACTCAAAACGGGTCAACAATCTAATATAAAAGCTAGAACCATAAACTACTAGAAAAAAATGAAGGGAAACATCTTCAAGATCTTGTGGTAGGCGGTGGTTTCTTAAGCCTTACTCCCAAAGCAGGAACATGAAAGAAAAAATAGATAAATGGGACCTCCTCAAAATTAAACACTACTGTGCTTCAAATGACTTTAAGAAGGTGAAAAGGCAGCCTATTCAATGGCAGGAAATTTTTGGAAATTACATATCTGATAAGGGTTTGCTTTCCATGTTATATAAAGATATCATACTACTCAACAATAAAAATACAAGCAACCCAATTAAAAACTGGACAAAAGACTTGAACCAACATTTTTCCAAAGAAGAAATACAAATGGCCAAAAAGCACTTGAAAAGATGCTCAACATCACTAGCTGTTAGGGAAATGCAGATAAAAATTGCAATGAGATATCATCTCACAATTCATAGAATGGCCATTATTTAAAAAAACAAAAACAGAAAACTATAAGTGCTGGAGAGAATGAAGAGAAATAGGAACACTCTGTCACTGTTGGTGGGAATGTAAAATGGTTCCTTCTTTGTGGTAGACAGTTTGGCGGTTCCTCAGGAAGCTAAATATAGAACTACCTTATGATTCAGCAATCCTGCTACTAGGAATATATTAAGAAGAACTGAAAGCAAGGATGTGAACAAGATTTTGCACACCAATCTTCATAGTGGCATTATTTACAATTGCTGAAAGATGGAAACAACCAAAGTGTCCATCAACCGATGAATGGATAAACAAACTGTGGTATATAAAAAATGAGGTTGGGATGCATATGACAATGTGGATTAACCTTGAGGACATTATGTTGAGTGAAATAAGACAGACATAAAAGAAAAATATTGTATGGTCTTAGTAATATGAACTAAATATGATGAGTAAACTTGTATTAAACTACAGAGTATAGGTTACTAGGAGACATAATGTGGGTTTACAAGGGGGAGATTATGCTGAATGTATGTGGAATGTTTATTAAGGTTGATTGTAAATATGTGGAAATGGATAGAGTTGATGGTAACACATTATAATGAATACGACTAACACTGCTGATTTATAAATGTGAATTTTTGGCTGAAAGGGATAGTCTAGGGAGGTTAATGTCAGTGAAAGAAAGCTAGAGGATAATCTGGGGAGTGTATAACTTACTGATTTTGGTGGTGGCTACGGATTGTGATTAATAGTACAAATACAAGAATGTTCCTCTATTACAAGGTGTTAAGAATATTGTGATATATGGGAAAAACACAACTAATATAAGTTATAGACTATAGTTAATAGTAATAATCTGATATTCTACAAGAATGGCAAAGAAGGTATTCTGTAAATGCTAAGGCTCAACAATGGGGAGCTATAAAAGGGCACAGGACTGTTCCCTTTGGAGTAATGAAAATGTCCTAAAATGGACTGAGGTGATGACGGCACAATTCTGATGAAACTGAGAACCACTGGGTGTACACTTTGGATGGATTGTAGAAGGCATGGGGCCAGATAGCACAGTGAACCCTGTGGCGGATGATGGAATGTGGTTAACAGTTGAAATATGAGAATGTTCTCTCTGGAACTATAACAGATACACAGTACTAATACATGGTGGTAATAATAAGCTAGTTTGTGGGAAAATACCTGAAGCATAAGCTATGGACAATAGATAGCAGTAATATTATGATAATCATTCATCATTTGTAACAAATGTGTCACAACAATATAAGGTGCTGGTGGTAGGGAGAGGTATGGGAATCCTGTATGGTATACATGATTATTTGTAAACTCACAAAAAATACAGCGTTGTTATTGTTAATATCCCCATTTTACAAATGTGAAAACTGAGTATTAGGTTAAGTTACTTACCCAGTGTTACATAGTAAGTGTGGCAGAGCTGGGATACAAATCCAGTCTCTATTTTTAAGTCTGTTAAAAAAGAATTATCCAAAACTTGGAAATGGGTAAAAGTGATTACTGGGTGTCCTTTCGATGTTGTAAAGCAGGCCCACCCCACCTGGGGATTAACCTTTGTTCCTGTTTTTTATTGATTTGGATATTTTACAACTCTGTAAGTTTGCCTTGTAATAAGACATTAGCAAGTTTTATATCTACCTATTAGCAGATTTATATCTGGGTTCCTGACTGATGGACTCTCGAATTCTCCTTTCCTAGAATTAATTAAGTTGAATTAAATCTTTGACATGTATTCATAAGGAAACATTAATGGCAGCCATCAACATGATTATTAAATGAAAACACATCTTCAAAATGCTGTGTGATATTTTTCTCTGAGATTACCTTCAGTGAGTGCCATGCCCTCCTCTCTAGAAGTCATAGCACTCATATGCTTCACACACCCTTAACACCAATCAAGCTTCCTGCATTATTTGTAACATGTGTCCAGTCACAGAGTGTTCTTTAAACAACACTACTATTCTAACATTTCTAAATTTGCCATCTTCTGTTGTGATTTAGCCCAAACAAACATTTCTTCATTTAAAAAAAGAAACATTTAAATTTCAATTTAAACTCCTCATAAAATCCTTTATTTAAATGCTAGTCAAAATTTAATGTAGTCTTCCCAAAACCCAAAAAGGAACTAAAATTTATGGAGAGCCTACTATATGCCAGAGATATTGCATGCATTTTCCTAATCAATTCTCAGAACAAATTCATGAGGTGGGCACTATTATGATCAATTTACAAAGGCGGAGACGCAGAGATGGAAAACGATTGCTCAAGTTCACACAGCCATAAATGCTGAGCAGGATTCTGCTTGATGCCAAAGTTCTTCCTCCTTCATTTACACTCTGTTCTGTCATAGGAGGAATTCCCTAAAATTGTAGGGTGCTATGGATTCTCCAACTGCAAAGAGAAGTGTTAATATAGACTGATGTTTCAGGAAACAACTAACTTTACCTAGATCACAGAATGACTAAACTCAAACAACAGTACCAAAAACAACAACAACAACAACAAAAACAGCCTAACATGTGTCCCTATTCCTTCTGACAAAACATGAGAATTGAGATATTTTGTACAGAGGGTTTTAAAATTCCAACCAAACGTGATGTGACTTTTACTTATATATAAAAAAATCATGGTCATTATCTAATTTCAGAAACAAAACCTAAAATTATTAAAACAAATAATAAGCTCAATCTTTCAAATACACAAAGGAGGGAAAGAGAATACCAAAAGAATAATGTGTTTTAGTTTGCTAAGTTGTTAAAATGGGTTGGCTTAACAATGGGAACACGTTAGCTTACAGTTTTGAGGCTGAGAAAAATGTTCAAATCCAGGCATCATCAAGGCAATGCTTTCTTCCTGAAGACTGGCTGCTGCTGGCCATCCTTAGCTCCTCTGCTACACAGCAAGGTTCATGGTGTCATCTGTTGGTCTCTCCCTTCTCTTCTGGGTTTTGTTGCTTTCAGCTTCTTGCTTCCTTGGCTTTCTTTTTTTTAAATATTTTTAAAATTTTACTGGGCAGTCCAGGGGATCAAACCCAGGTCCCTTCATATGGGAGACGGACACCCAACCATTTGAGCCACATCCACCCCCTCTTGGCTTTCTTTTGCTCTCTGTATTCATCTCTTTTATAAAGGACTCCATTCAGAGGATTAAGAGCCATCCTAAATGAGGGTGGGTCACACCTTAACTGAAGTAGACTCATCAGAAGATCCTATTTACAATGGGTCCACATCCACAGGAATGGATTAACTTTAAGAACATGCTTTTCTGGGGTACATACAGTTTCAAACTACTACAATGTCTAATAAACTTATGACCAGAAGTAATTATTTTCCTTGAAGTGTTTTAAAGAGGTACCTGTTCCTGAAACAATGAAAGTTTCATTCAGAGGACTAGGGAATTTAAGTTTATTTTATGTATATTTCTGTCCTGTTTATAGTAAAGTTTGATTACCTAGCCTATGAAGTAGAGAAAACAGTATGCATTAAGAATCAATTCGGGGAGCGGATGTGGCTCAAATGGTTGAGCACCTGCTTCCCATACAAGAGGTTCTGGGTTCAATTCCTGACGCTGCCTAAAAAAACAAAAACCAAACAACAAGCAGACAAATAAATAAACCAATTCAGGGGTGCTGATGTGGCTCAGTGGTTGAGTGCTGGCTTCCCGCACACGAGGTTCCAGTTCAATCCTCGGTCCCGGTACCTAAAAAAAAAAACCAGAATCAATTCCACTTTATGTAAGAGTGATTTGAACACAAAAAGGGATTATTTTTCTTCATGTAAACAGTATGGAGGTTGCTTTCTAAGACCATTAGAATGGCTCTACAAGTCATCAGTGTTCTAGGCTTAGAACATGGTTAAGGGCATAGTTATTAACCTCAAGGTTGCCTTGTGGTTCAAGATGGCTGCTACACTTCAAGCTATCACATCTGTATTCCTGGAAGGAAATATAAAGAAGAAAAGAAGGGTACCATCTACTCCCAGCTCAAATAGTAGCTCAGAAATATAGTCTTTTAATAGAGTACTTTTCCAATGGAAATATTACTTATTTTCCTCCTCTTAGTTTGGAAGAAAGGGAGAAGTAATATAGGTAGGTAATTTGTCCTTTCAGCCACAGACCATGAGGAAACAAGGTTTTATTCCAGACCTTGCCATTAACTTAAGCCAATTACAAACCTCTCTGTGAAGAATAAATGACATACTATAAGGTATTTTGTAAAATGTTACTCAATCTTAGCTATTGTTATTATTTCCAAGCTGATTAGCTAAATATTTGTTATAAGGATTGAAAGTTTACTTCCATTTAAAGATCATTGTTCTAGAATAAAAGCTATTCTATAAAATATTCTATAAAAGCATATTTTTCCATAACCATATTGAAATACAATTTTGTATCTTTCTTTCTTAGTTAACATTACATTCTAGGCATTGTCCCATGTTTTCACTTAATATAAATAGCCATCAATTTTAAGGGTTATATTATTTAACATAAGTTTTGTTTATATAATATAAGTATTATTTTGTAAATCTGCTATTTCAGTAATTTCTATGAGTGAAACAGAGGATCTACTAACAATTTTCTTTGATTCATAAATTATTGCATTCTTTTATAATCCTGGAAAAGCATTAAATATTGCTGAAAGTAGGAAATTTGTCTTGTTCCTCATTTTGAAGGGCTATTTCTTGTGAGAAGGCTATTTATTTATACCTTATTTTTTATACACTTTTATCTAGTATACTTGTTAAACTTCATAGTTTGTAGTATCTAATGAGATGATCATTTTAATTTTATATATCAATGTGATGCATTTTATTAATGGGTTTCCTATTATTATAGCTCACATTGTTGGAAGAAATTGTACTCTGCTGTGGTAGATAATTGTTTTGTTTATAATTGAAATTTTATTTTAAAATGATTCCATTCATTTAAAATGTAAATATAAATCAATTCATAAAGATGAAAGATTAGTTGTTATGTAGATCTGAGGAAGGAATGCTAAGGGGTTTGGAGTTTTTCTTTTTGGAGTAATGCAATTGTTCTAGAATTTTTAAGGTGATGAGTGTACAACATTGTGATTATAATAAAAGCCATTGATTATACACTTTGGATAGAATAGCCAGAAACAGCAGCTATGTACAGTGGGGGGAGCATAGAGAGATTGAGAGGTGAGGAATTTTCTTGTATGTTTCTTTATGTTTATTATTATTATTATTATTATTGCTATTGAAATAAAGAAAATGCTCTAATAATGATTGAAGTGATGAATATACAACTATATGATTATAGCAAATACCATTATTGTACACCTTAGATGAATTGTATGCTTTATTAATAAGTAGCAATAAAATTGATTTAAAAATGAGGTTAGTTTATTGTTTACTTGTAGTATGATAATAGCAACACATATATTTTTTGCCATGTGCTATTAATTAATTTGGCATTTTACATAATTCATTTAATTCTCTCAATAACCATGACTTTGGGAACATTGCTATCCTCATACTTCAGATAAATAACTAAGACACTATCTTTGTCAAAGAGTTTTATTCATGTCATTTAAAAAATTGTGTCATTTCTGTTTTTTATGCTCCAGAACAGCTCGTAAGCTGTGGGTCTTACCTGGTGTTTGCACATCTGAATGAACCCACCAATAAAACCAAATTCCTCAAGAACTTTTTTGTATAAAATTATTTAAACATAATTCCAATGTTATCTATATTTATAGCCCTAACCATCTTTGCTGCTTCATTGTGAGTCAATCTTGATATGGTAGAAATTGGCTAGATGGTCGCTAATGCTAGGTTTCTTCCAGGAAACAAATGAAATCTACTTTGCTCATCTTCCTTTGAAGTTAGGTGCAGTTAAGTGACCTTGCAGATAGGCCAGTAAAATGTGGGTGGAAGCAACATATGCTAACTGCATGACTACCTTAAAATGACCCATACGACTTCCATGGTCAAACTCTCTTTTGTCTACATGGCTGCAAGTGGAGGAAGGATGCCCAAGTCACTGCTTAAAGAAAAGCTGCCTAGTAGTTAACCAACTCATGTTGGGTTTGCTATGAATAAGAAATAAACCTTGATTATTTTGAGACACTAAGATTTTTGCATTGCATATAGGATTTTGCATTTTTATAGCAGCTGGCATTGTTTGCTCTAATATATGTGGTCAATAAAATCTCAGAAAATTGGGCATTTTATCCACATTTTTAAACTTATTAACCTGGGGTTATACATAGTAGTTTCTTAAAACTTTGTCTGTGTTATAACATTTTTCTTTCATAACTCCTTTTTCATTCCCAATTTTAATTATTGTTTTGCCTATATTTTCATATTTTCAATCTGCCAAAGGTGAGTTAATTTTATTATTAATTTTGTTATTTTTAAGCAGTTTTATTGAAATGTATTCACATACCATACAATCTATCCAACGTGTACAATCAATGACTTTTAGTAGAATCACAGTGTTGTGTATTCATCACCACAAAAAATTTTGGAGCAATTTTGTTCCACCAAAAAGAAAAACTCCACATCCTTTAGCAGTCAGGTCTCAATCCCTCCATCCTTTTCCAGGCCTACATAACCAGTAATCTAATTTCATCTTTATATATTAATTTATATTTACATTTTACATGGATGGAATCATACAATATGTAGTATTTTGTGTCTGTTTCTTTCACTTGGCATGATGTTTTTGTCTGATATTAACATCTTGTAACATTAACATACATTTGTTCAGTTTCAAAGAAAAACAGTTTTAAATATGCAATACTACCCATATTTATAGTTCACATGAGGTTTTACTATGCTATTCAGTCCCATGTTACATTTTTTAGCTTTCCTTTTAGTAATATGCATGACCTTAGGCTTTCTCTTTCAACTACTGTCATACCCATATACTAGCACTGCTAGTTACAAACATTATACGGTGCTTTCACCTTTTCTATTCATTTCCAGAGATTAACAAACAATCTGCACAGGTTAACCCTCAGCTTTCCATTCTCTAACCTCATTCTATTTTCTGGTGACCCATCTTTTAGTTATTAACTCTATGAGTTTACACAATATGTTTAGTTCATAATAGTGCAATCATACAGTATGTCCTTTTATTTCTGGCTTGCTTCACTCAACATAATGTCCTCCAAATTCCTCCATGTTGAAATATGCTTCACAACTTCATTTCTTCTTACAGCTGCATAATATTCTATCATGTATATACATACAACAGTTAGTTTATCCATTCATTGGTTGATGGACACCTGGGTTGTTTCTATTACTTAGCAATCGTTAATAATGCTGCTATGAACATCCATGTGTAGATGTCTGTTGGTGTCACTGCTCTCAGTTCTTCTGGGTATATACCCAGTAGTGGTATTGCAAGGTCACGTGGCAAGTCTATATTCAACTTCCTTAGGAACTGCCAAACAGTCCTCCATAGTGGCTGTACCATCCTACATTCCCACCAACAGTGAAGAAGTGTTCCTATCTCTCCACATCCTCTCCAACACTTGTAGTTCTGCCTTTTTAACAGTGGCCATTCTTATAGATGGGTAATGATATCTCATTGTAGCTTTGATTTGCATTTCCCTAATTACCTT
Source organism: Tolypeutes matacus (assembly GCA_026826555.1). NCBI lineage: Eukaryota > Metazoa > Chordata > Mammalia > Cingulata > Chlamyphoridae > Tolypeutes > Tolypeutes matacus. The sequence goes on from JAKSZT010054395.1 coordinate 3,741,198, forward strand.
TGATGTTGAACGTTTTTTCATGTATTTTCTCTCCATTTGCATTTTTTCTTTGGACAAATGTCTATTCAAGTCTTTTGCCTATTTTTTTAATTGTTTTTTTTTTTCTGTGTGTGTGTGTGTGTGTGTGTGTGTATTAGTCAGCCAAAGGGGTGCTAATGTGAAATACCAGAAATGGGTTGGTCTTTATAAAGGGTATTTATTTGGGGTAGAAGTCCACAGTTACCAGGCCATAAAGCATAAGTTTCTTCCCTCACCAAAGTCCATTGCCATGTGTTGGAGCAAGACAGCTTCTTGGGTTTCTCTGTTCCAGGGGCTTTGTTTCTCTCTGAGCTTAGCTCCTCTGTTTCCACCACAAGGTCAGCTATAGACTGTCAGTTGAACGGCTCGCTTCTCTTCTCCTGGGGCCTTCTCTCCAACATCAAAACTCCAACATCAAACTGCTACTCAAAACTGCTGCAACTCTGTCCTTTGTGATGCCTTTTATATTTTATTCCCCACCCACCAAAGGGTGGGGTTCAACACCCTACTGATGGGGCCCAGTCAACGTCCTAATCACAACTTAATCACGCCCAGATGAACAGATCAGTTTACAAGCATAATCCATTATATATTTTTAGAATTCATAATTTAATCTAACTGCCAAACAGCTACAGTGTGTGTGTCTTTTTATTGTTGAGGTGTAACATCTCTTTATATATCATGGATATTAAACCCTTATCAGACATGTGATTTCCAAGTATTTTCTCGCATTGATTCAACCGCCTTTTCACCCTCTGACAAAGTCCTTTGAGGTTCAAAAGTTTAATTTTGAGGAGGTCCCATTTATCTATTTTTTCTTTTGTTGCTCATACTTTGGGTGTATGGTCCAAGAAACCATCACCTACCACAAAATTTAAAGATGTTTTCCTACATTTTCTTCTAATAGTTTTATGGTCCTGGCTTTTTTATTTAGATCTTTGATCCACTTTGAGTTGATTCTTATGTAGGGAGTGAGATAGGGGTTTCTTTCTTTTTTTGGTTATGGATATCCAGTTCTCCCAGTACCATTTGTTGAAAAAACTGTTTTGTTCCATTCACATGGGCTTGGCCATAGAGGTGAGTGTTTATTTGTGGACTCTCAATTCTATTCCAGTGATCAATGTGTCTATCTTTATGCCAATACCATGCTGCTTTGACCACTGTAGCTTTGCAATATGTTTCAAGTTCAGGCAGTGAAATTCCTCCCACAGTGCTCATCTTTTTTAGAATGCTTTTGGCTATTTGGGGGCACTTTCCCTGGAATAAATTTGGTAATTGCTTTTTCTATTTCTATAAAGTAGTCTGTGGGAATTTTGATTGGTATTGCATTGAATCCATGCATCAGTTTGGGTAGAATTGACATTTTCACTATATTTAGTGTTGCAATCCATGAACACGGAATGTCTTTCCATTTGTTTAGGTCTTCATTGATTTCTTTTACCATTGTTTTGTAAAACATAATGCATATAGGTCCTGTACTTCTCTGGTTAAATTGAATTTTCCTAAGTGTTTGAGTCTTTTTGTTGTTATTGTAAATGGATTTTTTTCCCCCTGATTTCCTCCTCAGATTATTCAATACTAACGTACAGAAACATTACTGATTTTTGTGTGTTGATCTTGTATCCTACCACGTTGCTGAACTTGTTTATTAGCTCAAGTAGCTTTGTTGTAGACATATCATAATTTTCTAAAAATAGGATCATGTCATCCACAATAGTGAAAGTTTTATTTCTACTTTTCCTATTTTGATGCCTTTTTTTCCTTGTCTATTGCTCTAGCTAGAACTTCTAGCACAATGTTGAATAACAGTGGTGACAGTGGGCATCCTTGTCTTGTTCTGTCTCTTAGAGAGAAAGCTTTAAACCTTTCCCCATTGAGTATGATGTTGGCTGTGGGATTTTCATATATGCCCTTCATTATATTGAGGAATTTTTCTTCTGTTCCTATCTTTTAAAGAGTTTTTTATCAAGAGAGGGTGCTGAATTTTGTCGAATGACTTTTCTGCATCAATCACGAAGATCATGTGTTTTTTCCCTACAATTTGTTAATGTGCTATATTATGTTAATTGATTTTCTTATGTTGAACCACCCTTGCATACCAGAAAGAAATCTCACGTGGTTGCATTGTATAATTCTTTTGATATGCTGTTGGATTCTATTTGCAAGTATTTCGTTGAGAATTTTTGCATCTATGTTCATTAGAGAGATTGGTCTGTACTTTTCTTGTATATCTTTATCTGGCTATGGTAGTAGGGTGATGTTGACTTCAAAAAATGTGGTGGGTAATTTTCCCTCCTCTTCAATTTTTTGGAAAAGTTAAACAAGATTGGTGTTAATTATCTCGAAATGCTTGGTAGAATTCACCTGTGAAGCCACCTGGTCCTGGATTTCTTCTTTGTTGGGAGATTTTGGATGACTGATTCAATCTCTTTAAATGTGATTTGTTTGTGAAGGTCTTGTATTTCTTGAAGCATCAGTGTAGGTTGTTTGTGCATTTCTAGGAAATTGTCCATTTCATCTAGGTTGTCTAGTTTGTTGGCATACAGTTTCTCATAATATCCTCTTATAATCCTTTTTATTTCTGTGGGGTCAGTTGTAACTCCCCTCTTTCATTTGATTTTATTTGCATTTTCTCTCTTTTTTTTCTTTGTTACTCTAGCTAAGTGTTTGTCAATTTTATTGATCTCAAATAACCAGCTTTTGGTTTTGTTGATTTTCTCTATTGTTTTGTTATTGTTGTTGTTGTTATCAAGTTCATTTATTTCTGCTTTAATCTTTATTATTTCTTTCCTTCTGCTTGCTTTGGGAATGATTTGCTGTTCTTTTTCTAGTTTCTCCAGTTGTTCAATTAGATCTTTGATTTTAGCTCCTTCTTTTTTAAATATAGGCATTTAGGGCTATAAATTTCCCTTTCAGCATGCCTTTGCTGTATACCATAAGTTTTGATAAGTTGTTTTCTCATTGTCATTCATCTCAATATATTTACTAATTTCACTTACAATTTCTTCTTTGACTCATTGACTGTTTAGGAGTGTGTTGTTCAGCCTCCACACATTTTGAATTTACCCTTTCCTGTCTATTATTGATTTCCAGTTTCATTCCATTGTGATCTGAGAAGCTGCTTTGTAATACTTCAATCTTTTTATATATATTGAGACCTGCCTTGGGACCTAACATGTAATCTATCCTGGAGAAAGATCCATGAGCACGTGAGAATAATGTATAACCCACTGATCTGGGATACAACATTTTTTTATATGACTGTTAGGTCTAGCTTGTTTATCATATTGTTCAAGTTCTATTTCCTTGTTTATCATTTGTCTAGTTGTTCTGTCTAATGATAGTGGTGTGTTGAAGTCTCCAACTATTATTGCAGAGGTGTCTATCTCTCCCTTCAGTTTTGCCAGAGTTTGCCTCTTGTAATTTGGGGCACCCTGGGTAGGTGCATAGATATTTATGACTGTTTTTTCTTCCTGGTGGATTGTCCTTTCTATTAATATATAATAGCCTTCCATATATATTATAACATTTTTGCTTTTAAAGTCTGTTTTGTTTGATATTGGTATAGCTACACCTGCTCTCTTTTGGGTACTGTTTGCATGGAGTATCTTTTTCCAACCTTTCACTTTCAGCTGATTTATATCCCTGGGTATAAATTGAGACTCTTGTAGGCAGTATATGGATGGCTTATGTTTTTTTATTCATTCTGTCAGCCTGTATCTTTTGATTGAGGAATTTAATCCATTCACATTCAATGATATTACTGTAAATGCATTATTTACTTCCACCATTTTATTTTTGGTTTTTGTATGCTATAACTTATTGTATTAGTTAGCCAAGGCGTGCTGATGCAAAGTACCTGAACGGTGTTGGCTTTTATAAAGGACATTTATTTTGGATAGAAACTTACATTACCAGGCCCTAAGGAGCCCACCATAAGAGGTACTTTCTTACCCAAAGTCTGTTGCCACATTTTGATGCAAGAAGGTGGACAGTGTCTGCAAGGGTTCAGCCTTCCTCCTTCCTCTTAAGGCTCTGTTGTTCCAGCTTCTTCCAATATCAGCTGTAAGTTGGCATAAAGCTCGTCTCTCTCCCTGGGGCTCATTTCTTTCTGGGTTCAGCTGCTCTGCTCCCTCCATGAGGTCAGCTGTAGACTATTAGGCTCATCTCTCTTCCTGCGGCCGTGTCTATGGAGCACTCTCTCTTCCTGAGTATCTGCTTCTGTGTGTCTACTTCTGTGTGAGAGTCTGTTTTATCAGCCCAAGGGGCCTGGGATGTGATGCTGAGTAGCACACTAATGACATGGTTGGGTGAAAGCTCTATTCTTAACATAATTTAATCAGATGTCTCAGCTGGATCTAATACAATCAAAGGGTTATTAAATCAGTGGAACAGACGAGTTTACAAACATAATCTATATTTCTTTTTGGAATTCATAAATAATATCAACTGCCACACTTATTTTCATCTGTCTTTTTACTCTTTTGGTTATCCTTTCTACTATTTTTGCCTTCTGTACTCTCCTCCAAGCTTCTTTCTCCTGTCTTTTTCTTTGGGGTTGTAAGGCTTTATAGTATTTTCAGCAAAATTGGATTCGTTTTTATGAACTCTATTAGTTTCTGTTTGTTGGTGAACATTTCAAACTCACCTTCATGTTTGAAGGGCAATTTTGCCCGATAAAGAATTCTTGGCTGGCAGTTTTTCTCTTTCAGTACCCTAATTGTATCATACCACTGTCTTCTTGCCTCCATGGTTTCCAATGAGAAATCCACACTAACTCTTACTGGGCATCCATTGTATGTGGTCATTTGCTTCTCCCTTACTGCTTTCAGAATTTTCTCCTTATTTTTGACATTTGACATTCTGAGGAGTATGTGTCTTGGAGTAAGTCTATTTGTATTTATTCTGATATGAGTATGCAGTGCTTCTTGGACATGTATGTTCATTTCTTTCAATAGAGTTGGGAAATTTTCAGCCATTCTTTCCTCAAATACTCTTTCTGCCCCTTTTCCCTTCTCTTTTCTGTCTGGAATCCCATGGCACGTAAATTGTGTTTCATGTTATCATTCAACTCCCTGAGCCCCTGCTCAATTTTTTTCTTTTTTCCCCCTCTCTTTTCAATTTCAGCTTTTATGTCTTCTGTATCACTTATTCTTTCTTCTATCATTTCAGGTCGGCTGTTGTGTGTCTTTAATGTGTTTTTGATCTCACCTATTATGTCTTTCATTCCCATGAGCTCTGTTACTTTTCTGTTCAGATTTTCAAATTCTCCTTTGTGCTCACTTAGTTTTTCTTGATGTCTTTTATTTCTTTACATGTTGTCTTTCAAATCATTAACCTGATTTTGGAAATTTGTGTGAATCTCATCAATTAGTTGTCTCAAATCCTATGTCTATCTGGGCCTTTGTAATCCATTTCTTGGGACATTTCTTCTAATTTGGTTAATTTTTTGCTGATATCTAGGCATCTGATTATGGTGGTGAGTTTACTCTGATGCAAAATTTCTTTCTCTTTTGTAAGGATTTAGTGGTGGGAGGCTGTGTGTTACTGCTGTTCTTTGATTCTTGTTTCAGTCTATTCTGGGTTGTTAGGATTGTCCCAGTTAGATGCTCAAATCTGGGCTCTGGACCTAGTAATGGGGTGCAGACCCACTTACTATAGCCTTGGGGAGGGATCCTGTAAAGGCTGGAAAAAGCCTCTCTCACTTATTTACTTTTAATTTCTTCCCATGAATGTCCTTTGTCGGCAGCACATAGAGCTCTTCAACAGCCCTCGCAGTTCAAAGCCTGGTTAAGCAGGACCAGATAAATATTATAGGGGATCCTGCCCAGAGCATAAGAGCCTCATAATTCAGACTTTCTCAGAGGCAGTTCTCCAATCTTTGCTGGGAGCCCCCTCTTTTTTCCTGGGTAGGAAATAATTCCACTCCCTTCTGCATCCTCAACAACCAGTACTGGTCAGAGGGAGGGTCATTGAGAAGGTTGGATCTCTTTAGCTCTGTGCTGGCTCCCAGGGCAAACAATGGCATGGCCCCTCCCAGCCTGGAGGGACACAGGAGACCAAATTTGTGGGTCAAAAGCTGAATCAGCTTTAGGCTGTGTCCCTCTCTCTCCCATTTCCTGGGTAGATGGATCCCTGCAGCCCCCCTTTGTCTGCAGCCACCAGCCCCGAGGCCTGAGAATTCAAGATTGTCTGTAGGGTGGGAGAGGGTACTGGCAGCTGCAGCTGCTTTAACTCACATATTTGCAGTTCAGATTATTTTCTTTTGCCCCTTTCTGTTCTGGGTGGTGTCCAGCCTTCCCCTGGTATCCTCAACCCTAGAACCTTTCTTCTTCAGGTCATTTCTGCCTGTTCTATAGCCATTTTTCTGGGTGAGGAGAGATTCCCATGTCTTTCTAGTCTGCAGTATTCCTGGAAGTCACCAATTTTTAAATTATGTTTCAATATAACTATCAGCATGGCCTGTACAGTTCTCCTTTCTTCCCTTCCTACCTTCCTTCCATTTAATGATATTTCCTTTGTGGTAGGATATTTGATCAGTATTTGAGAATGTCCTATATATTCTTGAGAAGATATATTCTGTTTATAATATTTACAAATTTCAGGAGTGACATCAATTCTGCTTGGCTAAGTTTTGTTCAAGTGTGTTATATTTTCCATCTTTGTGTGTCAATATCATTGTTTTATTTTTTACCATTGTTTGCCTTCAGCTGTCACTCCTGTGTCCTGGATTTAATCAATTTATTCTTGAATCATGGACCTTATAACTTAAATAAAAAATCTTTTCACTTAGCTGATTTTTTTTAAAGTAAAAAGCTAAACTTAAAAAAAAAAAAAAGGATCATGAATGGTTATCATTAGATTTGATACTAAGGAAAATTGGGGTTCTTTTCTGTCCAATTCCTGTGACACCAGGGTTTCAAAGAAAGAATTTTATTTGCTAGCACATAGCAAGGAGCTCACACAGCCTAATGGTCTAAAAGTCTGTCTCCCCAAACTGCAGCAATTCTGTTAGTTTTATAGTATCCAGGTTTAGCAGGTTTATGCTAATGAGTAACTGGGGTGGGGCTGGCTCAAGTTCCAGTGCTCATAAGACTTTAAAGTTGTAAAACAGAATAGGAGGGGTGGTTACAAAATCAGGCTTGTCACAAGATCTTTACTATCACAAAATAAATGTTATATAGTTTTACAATCATTATCAGAGATCAATACATCTGGCTTCCAGTTAAGCACATTTCAATAATTTTATAATATATTAGAATGTAAAAGGGCATCTATATAGTGATTCAGTAATCATAATTATTTGCTAATTCTTAACCCTCAATTACAGATCAGTCTTGTAAAGGAAAAGGTTAAGTAAATTGTTTGCCCAAGGGGGACGAGAGAGTTTGAAAAGTTTGTTACTAACACTAAATACATGCTTTTTTCCCTGCACAAAGAACAATTAAAATATCCAATTTATTTAGTACCATTTGATTCAACAATAAGTTTAAAAGTAATGGACAGTAAATTAATAACATTCGTCTCTAACATACTAACTACAGTAACTACAAGAACTAAATCTAATTGTGTTCCTGTATTTTCTTACATTGTAAAGGAGGAGGTCCATGAATCTCTTTGTACAGTTTAAAAATCATTCTATCCCATAGATTGTCTTGTTCATTTTTTTTTTTGCTTCTATGTTCCAAATACATTTAACATATACCACAGAAGACCTGATGATTTATGTGAAAAAACTAAATTCCTGTACTTTAACAATATTGAAAATTTTCCAAAATAATGTAACTGAGGTTAAGGAAGCCATTGACTTTTATGTTGCTTTGAATCAGTTAATGTTTGAGAGAAAAACTATTTGGAGATATAAGAATAAGTGCATTTTACCAAAATTAAACCCTTTTCAATAGTATGAATCCTAAAATAAGATACTGGTGCAATTTGATTTTCATTTAACAGAGCTCTCACATCTAAGGTATATGTTGTATTTCAAATAGAGATGTATTGATAGAGATATGAGTATTTTAGGTTTTTTAGTCCTTTTTGATATCCATTACACATTACTACTGCCTGGCCCACCTCCTGTGAGGCAACCATCCTAAGATATTTACACATGTGTGTGTATGTGTTTGTGGGTGTGATATTTAAATATATGTATTTTTCTTGGAGTGAATGCATTTTTTGCTTAAGTAATATAGATTTTGTTGTTTCACACTTTTCAAACCATTACTGTGTTTTAAGCTCCATATCCCTGTTGTGGCATGTTCATCTAGCCTATTGCTTTTCTGCCCCTCAGTAATGCATAGAGGGCATCCTCTATATTCTTAGCCATTCCTCCAGTGCTTGCCTGTTTCCTCACCTCCCAAGATATTGCTACATATGGTCTCATATGTGTCCCCATTCAGACCTGCATGAGAATTTCTTTGGGATATAAAGTAGACCTGTTGAGTTTGTTTACCCTAAATAAATGCTGCCATATTGCTTTCCTGAGCAGTTGTACCAGTTTATGTACACACTGGCATTTTTGGTAGGAGAGTTTCTTGATAAATATTTCAGTCTTTTTAAACTAAAGTTCATAATTTGCATTAAGGTACAGTCTTTGAGTTGTACAATTCTATGGATTTTGTCAAATGACATTTGACAAACAATGTCATGTATCCACCATTACAGTATCATATAGAATAATTTCACTACTCTAAAACTCCACCTATTCCTCCCTCTCCCTTCTCTCCCTGAACTCCTGGTAACCACTGATATTTTCACTGTCTCTTTGCCTTGTCATATATTTGGAATCATATAGTATGTAGCCTTTTCAGACTGGTTTCTTTTACTAAGCAATATGCATTTAAGTTTCCTCCATTTCTTTTCATGGCTCATTTCTTTTTATTGCTAAGTATTACATTATATGAAGTACCACACTTTATCCACTCACCTAATCAATTTTATCTATTTAATAGTGTATATTCATTCATAATTTCCTTTATTATTATTATATTTCTGTTAGGTCCATGTTTAGACTTCCTATATGTTCTGAACTTCATGCAGTAATATCTCTCTCCTATTTTTCTTGATCAGTTTTGCCAAAGGTCTATTTTATTAATCTTTTTGGGAAATTAGGTCTTGGTTTTTTTAAACTTCTGTATTGTTTTTTGTCTTAATTTTGTTAATTTTTTCATTGTTGTTTGGCCTACTCTCTTTTGACACCTTGATTAAGCTCTTCATTTTTTTTTTTTTTTTTGAAGTACTGGGGACCGGGGATTGAACCTGGGACCTCTTATATGGGAAGCTGGCACTCAATTCGACCATTGAGCCACATCAGCTTCTCTGAGTTGGTTTTTTCATTTCTTTTGATTGTTGTTTGCTTTTGCTTTTTTAGGAGGCATCAGGAACAGAACTAGGGACCTTCCAAGTGGTAAGATGGTGCTCAACCACTTGAGCCACATCTGCTCCACTTCATTCATTTTTGAAAATTTTAAATTGTTTTTTTTCATTTTGACTGAGCAAAGAGCAAGAGATTGAGCCATTGACTCAGGCAGATTGTTGAGGTCAAAGTATGGAGCTAATGAAAGTTTATGAGAAGGCATTAAACTGTTATTGCTGATAAATGTTTAACAATCTATTCTGATGGTTGTAGGGAATGAGGCTTGATTTGTAGCATTTGCTGATTTCCAAGGTGTAAATACTCCCACCAAGGCTGATTGCAATTTACTAACGTGATGTCACTGAACACAGGATTGGGAAGATATGCAGATAGTATGTTATCATATAGTATTTCCACCATACAGATAAAACAGATATAAATAACCTCAGAAGTAATAGATAATAGTAAAATGTAGTAAAATAATTAGGAAGAAATGAGTTTTGAGTTTTTATTCTTTTTGTTCCATAATATAATTAATTGAATTGCAAGTTCAATTTAGTTTTTTAAATTTTATTTTTAAACTAACACACACCTACTTTCCCTCCTTCTCTCTTGGTAATCTCTAATCTACCATTTCTTTAAATTTGCTATTTCTAGTTATCTCTTATGTGATATACAATTTTTGTCCTTCTATATGTTGCTTATCTCACTGAGCATGTTTTCAAGGTTCTTCCATGTGTTAGCATGTCTCATAACTTCATTTTGTCTTATCGCCAAATAATAATCCATCCAAAATGTACCACATTTTGTTTATCCATTGATTTCTTGATGGACATTTGGATTGTTTCCAGATTTTGGCTGTTATGAAAAATGCTCCTATAAACATTGGTGTACAAATATCTATTTGCTACCCTGTTTTCACTTTTTCCTTGTATATACCCACAAGTGAGACTGCCAGGTCAAATGGTAATTTTATACTTAACTTTTTGAGGAAACACCATATTGCTCTCCACAGTAGATGCACCATTTTATATTCCCACCGACAATGCACTAGAGTTCCAGCTTCTTTTTATCCTTTCCACCACTTGTTATGTTCTGTTTTTTAAATAATAGCAATCTTTGTAAGTGTGAAGAGGTATCTCATTATTTATTTTTAAAAATAAGTATAATTAAAGCTATAAAATTCCCACTAAATAATTCTTTCACATATAAATTCTGATATGTAGTATTTTTATTGTAATTCAGCTTCAAGTATTTCTTAATCTATTAATCTTTATTCAATAAGACAATGGTTATTTGGTAAAATAACAATTTTCAAACGTAATTTTTAGCTCTTTTTTCTTAATTCCTAATTTTATTGCAGATGGTCAGCAAACACTGTCAGTGTGTTATTGATCTTTTGAAATATACTTAAGGTGACTTTGAAGCCTATTTGCCATTTTTATAAATATTTTCCTTTTCAAAAACAATACATATTCTCTGTTTGAAGTATATAGAATTCACCATTTATATTCATTTAATATCTTAAACTTATTATGTTCAAATAATTGATGTATCAGATTATTTTGTGGGGCTTGATATATAAATTTCTGAGATAGGCATATAAAGTATTCCAACTACAGTTGCTGGTTTCCCCCTAGGTTTGCAGGTTGTTGCTTAATATATTTTTAGTCTTTATTGTTAGTTGAATATTTCTTCATGATAGTTATAGTATTGTCTCTCATTGTTCTTTAAGATTTTATGTTTGCCTTGAATTGAAAATAGGAATCAGACTACCTGAGTTTAAATCTTGATTTCCTCTATAGCTTCATGACATTGGGCAAGTTATTTAATTTCTCTAAGCCACAGATTTCTCATATGCACAATGGCTATTATAATACCAACTTTATAATATTTTTGTGAAGATTAAATTAGCTGATATGTATATGCATATATAAAACATTTAGAATAGTGACTGGCAAATGACAACACTCAATTAATAGTAGCAATTAGTTATTAAACATTTAGGCCAGGGGTTCTTAACCTTTTTTGTTCCATGGACCCCTTTGCCAGTTAGGTGAAAATCACGGACCCCTTATTAAGTCCACACTATACTGTGTATTATGTAATAAATACATCACACCCGCACCAACACATCCCCACAAGAATAACGTTTTTTTTTAATTTCAATTCAAGCTCACAGACTCCTTGTTAAGAACCTCTGATTTAGGCCAATAAGGCACAAGGACAACTGAATAAAAGAACTAACCACAAAATGGGAGAAGACTTGATAAGTAAAATATATAGTTGATTGAAATATGATTACATTAATGAATATAAAATAAACATATCTTGAAATTGGAAATTTTGCATTAAAAAAAAATAATAATAGAGTTCATTGCTCCAGAATAAATTGATGAAGTCTAGGCAAGGCCAGGAAACCAAATGAAAACCCAAGAAATAAATGTTAAATTTCTTAGTTCCTAAGTTTGAGATAAAAGTCATTTTTAAATATTTGATAATAGTGACTATAAATGTTTATGAAAAAAACTTAAAGTAATTACTATTAAAATAAAAAATGGTGTATCTTTCTTGAAAATTCTTGCAGAATATATACTCCAACAAAACATAGTCAACGTTCCCCAGTGAGTGGAAGAAGGGAGAGAAGAACCTCAGAACAGAGTCCCTGGCCCTAAAGAGTCACTGTTACAAACTTTTGTTTGCTGCCGCCCCAGGAGGCAATACCCAAGTCAGAGATTTACCTTCAAACTCTGAGAGAAACAGCACTGAAAGGACACAGTCTCCTTAGGTTGTAAATTTTAACCCTGGGAGTTTGGAAGGGTAGGGGACAGAGGAGAGATTGTCATTCAAATCTGTTTCTAGACTGGTTTGTCAGGCTGTATTGTTCTTGCCAATTTCTAGAGTGACGAACATGCATATTTTGACCCAGAGAAGAGGCAAGAATATTTAAAAGCTTTCCTCCCACGTATTCTTTTCTTTTTTAATTTTTAATAAAAAAAAATATTTAGATTACATAAATGTTACATAAAAAATATAGGGGATTCCCATATGCCCCACTCCCACACCACCCGCATTACCCACATTAACAAGTGTGGTGCATTCATTGCAATTGAGGAACACATTTTGGAGCATTGCCATCAAGCATGGATTACAGTTTACATTGTCATTTACACTCTCTCCCACACTCTTCTGTAGGTTATGGCAAGATATATAATGGCCTGTATCTGTTGTTGCAATGTCATTTGGGGCAATTCCAAAATCCCAAAAATGTCCCCGTATTACACCTGTTTTCCCTCTCCCTGACCTCAGAATTTCCAGTGGTCACTGCTCCACATCAATGATATAAATTCCTCCATTGCTAGAATCACAATAAGTCTATATTAGAATACCAGTAAGTCCACTCTCATCTATAGTTCATTCCCCAATCCTGAGGATTCTGGGATGGTGATGCCCACTTCACCTCTAATTGAGAAGAGGCTTCAGTCCCATATGGCTGATGGATGGAACTCTCTTGCTTGTAGTTGTAGACTCTCTCGGTTCCTTTTTTATGGTGGCTGTCCATCATCACTTCAGTGTTAGTTTTCCTGGGTGAGTCCAGTGAACTGGAGAGTAGGGGTTGCACTATGTTGAGGCTCAGGGCCCAGCTGGCACATGGACAGCCCCAAAATTCAAGACTCTTGGACATACACCTACCAACTCCAGTACCAACTATAGGTTCAAATAGACAGGACAGAAGAACCATGTGTAGGAAACCACAACTGAGTCCAATTCTGTCACACTGTCCCCAGTAGGGCCCATTGGCAAGGCACCAAACTCATAAGCTATCTGCTCTGACCATAGTGCCTGGGTGTCTCCAGAGCCCTCAGGAGCCCCACTATTTGGGGGTAGTGTCTAATTTGGCAGTCAATGAAATCCTGCTGAGACGTGCGTAAGTGTAACCTCTGGAATGAACTCCGGACTCACTTTGAAGTCTCTTAGCTGTATAAACTCATTTTTCTTTATCTTTTCTCCCTTTTGGTCAAGGTCTTTTTCTGGTTGCTTTGCTAGTTGGTGCTTATTAGTAATTCCCCAGTATCAAGGATGCTCATCCCTGGGAGTCATGTCCCACGCTGGGGGGAAGTTATTGCATTTATTTGCTGAGTTCAGCTTAGAGAGAGGCCACATTTGAGGAACAAGGAGGCTCTCAGGAGGTAATGCTTAGGCACCCTATAATACTAGGCTCAGTTTCAATTTCAAAAATAAAGGTTCATAAGCACAGTCATCAATATCAAGGGCCCATCAATGGACCATCTTCCTTCACTAGCCATTTCCTCTGTACTTGGGAGATTCTTGCTGTTCCATTAGAGAATGTGGCAGAGCTCCCCAGGATGGGAATTCAATATTCCTTTGGTTATTGTGTGAATCTCCACCCACTGTGACAATGCCCCATAAACATTTGAACACATTCATATGCCTTATATGTATGCCCAGGTGAACCTCCTCCCATGCCACAGTTGAAACCTTTCTGTGATTCAAAACTTTTTCAAAAATGAAGCCAATAAAGTAGCCAAGTGCAATTAATAAGAAAATGAAATAATGATAGTTTTAAAAATAAGAAATAAAAATACAAAAAAATTAAAAAAATTAAAAAATTTGGGATAATTAAAAAACAATGAAAAAATATAAAAAATAATTTTTTTTGGCATTTTGCCTTTCATCACTGTAAGATCTGTTGTCCTGTATTGCAGTGACATTTTCTCCCATTTATTCCCCCAGTGTCTTGCTTTTTTCATTTTGTCTTCAAAGAAGTTTTAGGTCACAGCAAAGTTACATACAGAATATAGGGGACTTTCATATCCAACTCCACTTCCTCCCATGTATTCTTGAACTGCCATTTCTAGCTGCCTTCAGTATCTATGGATGAGCCTTCACTCCCTTCTCCCCCCGCCCCCACTTCCACACAGGCATGAACACACCCTCCTCCCCAGGGGTTTCTCAATTTTCCCCCTTTATTTCCACACTTTTTTTCTTGCTACCTTAGGTTCTCCAGGCTGACTTTGGGGAAGAGAGTTAGCAGCCCTTGCTAGTTGAGAGAACCCAGGTGATTCTTATATCAAAAACTTACTTTCAGTAAGTAGACCATCGAAATACTGTATTAGTATTTTGTTCTGCAGGGTGACTCACTACAGAACAAGAAGAAATAGTTGGGCTTTGTCTTAACTAAATCCAGTATGAGCCTCTACAGGGAATTTATCATGTATACCCTTATTGTCATAATTATCTTATTTTATACTTTCTGATTTTAATTGTCTGCTACATTTCTATTTAATTTACTTTTGTTATTTGGACTGTTTTGTTGGTTTTTATTCTTCTACATTGATTTGGAAGAAAAATACTTCATTTTAAATTCTACCAGTGATGAAAGTATTTTACAAATATTCATATAAATTCATCAAATACTCATAACTCTTTGAAATAAAAGATTAAACATTTAACACATTTTAAAATCTGGTTTCCTAGTTTTTCCTGGATTTCATCAATTTATTCTGAAGCTATGAACCTTGTCACTTAAAAATGCAAGTTCTCAAGATGTAGCTATTTTTAATATTTTTATTAAATACTTAAATTTACCTTATCAACCTTTGTCCCATGAGCAGATCTTTTAGTCAGTTGTTCTTGTGCTTTATTGGCCTCAAAGTTTAAGAACTAATTACCACCAATAACTGGGTGATATGATTCTAGGCATTTGTCAAAACTCATAGAAATATATACTAAAGGACTTAATTTTAGTATTTGCAAATTAAAAAATTTAAATAACCATTACTTTTCATGCCTAAGTAAATCTTTTTTCATAACTATACCTGTTATTAATTCCAAGATATCATTCATTGCAGGATGATTTATTATTTTATATACTATTAAGAAAGGAGAAAAACACCACCAATTAAATATAAAAATGCCAATGGTTAAAAACGTATCCTGACTTCACATTATTTTGATGTGAAAAAGAAAAATGTACACCTTTGAATCTATAAAATGCAAAATTCACAAAGTGGAATTTATCCTCTGAGGTCACGTGTCACAGTTTTTGATTCTGAAGAAATACCAGAGGCCTGAGACAGAGTCAATTGCTAAGCAGAAGCCTGGGAGTGAGGAGAACAAGGGGTCATTTGTTTCAAACAAAGGACTTGAGTGAATATAAACACAAGCAATACCAGGGGAGGCAGTATCTTCTCTGAGGGCCCAAGAATTCTTCCAGGTGGTAAAGAGAGAATCAGACATCTATCCAGGGATATTTTCTGAGTCTCATATAAATATGATTTTTTCATTATTTCAGTGTCTAGATTAAAGCTACTATATTAGTACATAAAATGGCTAGTGTAATCATATCTTTATGTAATTGAGATAAATTAAAGGAGAAAATAAACCTTTGCTTCAATTAATGAAAAGACCAAATGAAAGACATTAAGAACTGTCATTTATAAATGTGCCTCATTTAAGGGATATTCAAAATATAAATTATCTTAGAACTAGACGAATTAGAGCAGTGTGTGGTGGGAACATCTGATTACCTATCTTAAATCATCATTCATCAGACTTCCCCTAAATAGTAATGGCTCCAGTGTGGTTTTAAATATTTTGTTTTTGCCAACTTTAATTTACACACGTATCTTTAAGAATTTATAATGTCAGGTTCATCTGTAGTTGAATAGCAGAACTGTGTCTTTGTGCCTTTTATCTACAATAAGATAAATAAAATTGGCATATTCTTTAGTGGAGCCTGTAGTTGACAGAAATCATTGTGAACATCACAGTGATTACTACTTTGGATATGTAAATACAAAAGGCTTTGTTCTGAAGACAAAAGAAATATTTGCGTGTTGTGAGAAATACAGTCTACAGAATTTATAACTTTCAAAAATAGTTCCTGTACATTATGATAATAATGACTCAATTCAACTGCTACCATTAGTGTTTAATATATATTGTATTTTTTAAAAAGACAGAATGAATAGATTCAGTTAAACAAATACTGGAAAAAATAGCTCATGATATCTTTTAAGTCATCAATGTGAACTCAAACTGCCGTTTATTCAAATGTATCATGCTTTATGGCCTTAATGTGCTCTTATAAAGCACTTAAGTCAATGCTTTGTAAAATCATTTTAAGATAAATCTTAGAATGAATTCTCCACCAAAATGATGAAATCTTTTGTTAATGTAAGCTGTTATTTAACCATGTTGTGTGTTTATATGTTGAATTTTCTTTGCAGGGCTCAATAGTATTCAGTGACATATACCTAGATGCATTAGTCCTTTCTTATTTTCAGTGTCATCATCTTGGAATATGTAGCTGTTTCATGAACAGAACACCTGGAAAATGTTTTTAAATTCTAATCAGATATTAGAATCAAACAATTGGAAGAGAGTTATATACAATAAAAAGAGCCTGGAGTTTTATTCCTTAACAATGAAGTGATGTTATGATGTTATATAAATGAAATAAAAAGGCAGAAGATACAATAAAATGTGGTATGTGCACGCACAGTATACATCATTTATTAATGGATATGCCAAAGAGTTGCATCATACTATGCATTTGGAAAAAATCAACAAAGCAATTGCTTAACAATATGAATTAGTTCTCACTGGTCTGTGTTTTCACACCCGGCTGCAGAATGATTCTGGAAGGCAGGATTCTATTCATTTCTGTTCTTAACATATCAGAGCAGCTTGTTCACAAAACACATCATTGTTACAGGTTCTTGCTTCTGCATCAGTGGCTAGTCTACCAGTTATGACCATAAGTTACAATTACAAAATACCACTCTACATCCAAGTATTTAAGTACAGACTCTAAAAAATCAAACCATAAAAATACAGAAAATGCAAATATTCATAGACTATTTCACATTCAAAACCAACCTAGATATATCTTATGTACAGAGCTGTATTAAGTTGCTTTTCTATATTGCATCTGATGCATTTTGGACTTATAAATAACATCAATTACAAAAGTTTAAGCACTTTCTTCAGACTTTATTTTACATTAATCACTAATTAGATGAAGACATGACTTTTTTTGCTCCAGTGCAATATATAATGATGCAGCATTCAGTACAAATTGTAGAATATTTCTAAAAGAAAAAAAGCATTTAACTGATTATAGAGCTAAGTAAATGAGATAGTCATAACTGTCAGAGGGAAAATACTAACAGTGTAGTTACTTATAATAGGTAATTTTAAGAAACAAACTTTGCATCACATTTCTAAACTATTACTCTATGACTTTCCGAAGAATGAAATTTGGTAAAGCTGAGACAATGCTATATAGCAAATGTATCAACTTACCTTTTCACAAATGTAATATGGCCTTGGCAATTTTGAAGAACAAAGATTTTTTTAAAATATATCAAACATTGTTAACAAACTCTATTTACCATTGCTTTGTATAAGTTTGCTTTAATAGCATTTCTTCACAGTGATATTTCAGAAAGGTTGGAAACTGGTCAGCATAAAATATTTCCCAACTTTTCTATTTTAATTTGTATGCAAAAGTCATCACAATATATCTGTAACTATAAAATTACAAATGCTTTCTAGAAGTGACTGCATTTCTAGATATGGTAGAAAAGGGTAAGACATCTACAATGAGTTTAAATCTAAATAAAACAGAATTTGAGTACAAATGTTTTATGATATATGGGCAATAGAAACTATTTAAGAAAGACAGTTTGTAGACAAACCCAAAAGACTAATTATTTTGTGTGTTTAATGGATAAAAAAAAAAAAGGCAATGAATTGAAATAAACATTTAAAAAGCTATTCTTGATATTTTACGTTACATAATAATTTTGGCACTTCATGGAACATTTATTCCTTAAAGACCATAATTAGTATAAGAGTTCAGCAGGTTTTCCTTATACTTTGTAGACTTTATATTTGATAACTGGTAAACACTGAAAGGTAATGAACTAGACATTCCCATGTATTTGTACATGCATGCAGTAATCAAAGAATTGTAGTTTATGATATTTTGCAGTATTTGTTTCAAGCACTCTCTTCAGTAGATCTTGTTTCAGATTTAAGTCTTACAAATTCTTTAGCCACATCATCGCTGGTCCTCTGAGAAAGTATTCTAAGGATAGTCAAACCAGTTTCATCCACAGAGATATTTTTCAAAAGAGGATACCATGCCCCATAGCTTCCCTTTTCTGCTATGTTCTGCAGCTGAATGACTGTCATTCCTATAATTCGATCTTCTCGGGCAAAGCAGTAATCCTTAACTGAGAGATGAAGTTCATAGGCCCCTGGGCAATTTTCATTACTCAGAATGCTGTATAAATGAAAAAATGAAATTAGAGCAAAAACAACTTCACCTATGGATCAATATGGTTCTAAAAGTCTAAAATCTACGTGGCAAATCTAACTTAAAAACTCCTTTTTCCCCTAGATACAAAGAAGAAATCAATCTAAATATGCATTATTGCCTTGATGCTAAGCATATTAATAGAAATTGGAATTAATGTATGTTGTACTTAATTAACTCTCAATCTTAAGCAAAACTTTTATACTTTATTCCTTTCTGTTGATGTATAGAGCAATGAGAAGAGACCACAACTTATGGTCTGGCTCACTTAATTTTTAGTGGTCATGTCCTATGTCTAGAAGAATGAAAGTGGTGAGTCTGCCTTGGCTGTAATATAAGGCTTGGCCATAATCCTAGTCCCCACGTTTCTGGTCATTTTAACTGGAATGATGAAAACATTTGGATTACTTTGCACTTATGTTGTCTTATGAAGATTGTTTCTACCCTAACCTTCAACTAAATGAGCATGGGTCTATCATCTCCTTCAGCATTCCTATTATGCCTACCCTTTGGTTAATGTCCAAACTCTTTTAGGTACCCATGACGCTCACTAATCAGACTCAACTTGCTTATCCTGTCTAATTAATTGTGAGGGCTCTGACATTGGATGAAGGGTCTTTCTGCTGATATCAAGATTGTGGGCAGGATAAGGTTGGTAGGGATTATGGGAGCTAGACCTGAATGAAGGTTGCCTTGTAGAAGAATTCCATTGCCATTTAAACATTAGTTAGCACAGTCTTTTTCTTTACCTCAGACTCCTGGATAAGGTATTATATCTAGGAACCTTTTCTCTGGGGATATACTACACAGACTATCAAGCACTATTCACAACGTTCTAAATTGGATACAAATCTCCAAAGTAAATGAGTTCCAGCAGAGCTTGGTGCTTCAATGCCAATTCTTTTCTTGACATTTAGACTTGTCAAGTATGGAGCTTGGGGATGGCCTCCACTAATAAAAATCCAAGACAAGTTGTCAGTGTAGAACTGAATATAGTAAAGGTGGCTGAGTGGTGATATTCTGGAAATAGTCTTCTTCTACCTCTTGTTTTAATGCATCCTCATATATTTTTGACTTTCTAATGAGTGCACAGTGTATTCCTTAGCAGCACAGGCTTATAAATTTCTTCCTTTCCAAGTGATTTTTCTGATAAAAATTGTTGTCAAACCTTTCTTTCCAGGTAACATTGATAACTTAAACTGTGTACTTAATCTGAAATAATGGGAAAAAAAATAAAGTCATAATGGGTAAGAATGGAAGAGAAAAGAAGATAGAAGCTAGATCTTCTTATGAATTAAAATACATCAAAATGCCTTCTTCTCCCAGAATAATGTCCCCCGGAAGCTTACATTTTTTCCCCCTGAAGTTTGCATGATTCAAGTCTAGAACCTTTTAGAAGCCATTTGGATTGGATTAAGGTTTTTGTTTAATTTGGAGGAGTAAATAGGTAGAATCTTGTGAGCTTGTTTATTAGCAGGGATTATTTATGTGATCAGTCCAGTAGATCACCTTTGACAAATATGGTTAGATAGGTAAGTTGTAATGAGGGATAAGAGAGTTAAGTGCTAAAAGGTCTTTTCTTGGTCTCGAGTACCAAAAAAATAAAAAATAAAAAATAGAAAGGGGCCATTCTGGGGAATGTGGGATTCAAGTTCCCAAGGCTTGGTCTGAGGCCACCCTCTCTTCTTTATAATCTATCCCTAGGTCATCACATCTAGATTTATGGAATTAAATAACATGTACATGCAGATAATGCTCATGCTACATCCAGATGCATATCTGATATCTCTTCTTGGATGATCAGTAGGCTTCTCCAAATTAATGGATTTAAAGTAAAATTCTTGATCTCTTTATTTCCTATCCTTGTGCTCCCATCTCTGTAAATCACTATTCACCCACTTAGTTCCATATTGCAAAAACCTAGGGGTCATCCTTGATTTCCTTAAGTGCCAGGTATCTTCCATGTGCCCAATTTGGATCCACTCTCCATCCTTCTTCTCCTTTCACTTTGCAGTAGAATGCTGATCTGTAAAAGACTATATTGATAAGGTTTCTCCATGTTATGGCTTTCAGTTGCTTTTGGCCAAAAGAGAGCTACATCAGATCAGAAATAGAGATAAGAATGAGGTTAGAGACTTTATTTTGCAGGCTCCTTGCCTGTGAGATTGCCTTAAGTAGACTGTATCCTTCCATGGGAGGGAGGTTACTGTTCCTTGAAAACGGATGACTGCATATTAACTTTTTACTTCCCCAATTTCAATATGTTTTCAATATGTTTCCTTCTCTTCCTCCTTCAGTTATAGGAGTGTTAATCGTCTGGCGACTTTTATCCCCAGGTTACATCGCTATTATCTTTGGTCCCCCTACACTCACATCTTTGTAATTTTTTTTTTTTTTTTTTTTTTTTTTTTTTTTTTAAATAAGCTCTTATTGAATTATCCTAAATTGAATATTCTTGGGAACCTGATTGATATACTTTCTTTTATGTTCTACCTCCAGTTTACTAAAAGTCCTGTAGAATCTACTTCCAACACATATCCAGTATCTTTCCAACTGCCCTGCTACTATCTAGTCCACATTACAATTATCTCTTTTCTGAGCTATTGCAATAGCCTTCTAACTTATCTTCACATGTTGAGTCTTGCTTCCCTATATAGCAAACAAAGATGTAAATCAGATTGTTCATCTCCTCATCTGAAAACCCTTCTTGGGGCCTTGTGATGGTTTGATGCTGGATGGACCCCAGAAAATCATGTCCTTAGAGCTAATCCACCCCTGTGGGTGTGAACCTATTATATGTGGGACCTTTTGATTAGGTCAGTTCAGGTAAGGGCCTTTTGATTAGAATACTTCAGTGTGACCCAGAGTGGGTCTTTCTACTTTTAATGGAGTTCTTTATAAACAGGATGAATACAGAAGGAGTTGCATAGAGAAAGCCTCAGAAGCCAGAAGATGAAATCAAAGGAACACTGGAGAGAGGAAGCCAGAAGCTGAAATGATGAAAGCAGGAAGAGAAGGGAGAGACCAGCAGATACTTCCATGTGCCCGTCTTTGGGGAGAAAGCATTGCCTGATGATGCCTTGGACACTTTCATGGCCTCAGAACTGTTGTCTTGTAAGCCAAAACATCTCCATTGTGAAAGTCAACCCATTTCTGGCATATTGCTTTCAGCAGCTTGCAAACTAAAATGGATTTCCTACTGAACTTACAATGTAATCTAGACTCTTTTACCTGATTGCAAAATCTGGTGTAATTTGGTATCTGCACCCTGACCACCTCTCCAAACTCATTTTGTCTCACTTCCTTGCCCACTATATACTGTTCATAAATTATGCCAGGCTTGCTCCTTCTTTCATTAGCTATACCCCATTGGCCTGAAATGTTCTCAACCGTATTCCCTGCAGGACTGGTTCTTTAAGTTTCAATTTGAAAGACATATGGTCAGAGCGGCTTCCCTGACCACCCAATCAGCCCGCCAGTCACTCTATTATATCTCCACATAGCACTTAATATTATCTGATACATTTTTGTTCATTCATTTGTATTTTTATCATATACACCTCATTTCTAGAAAGTTACTTCTGTGAGAGCAGAGACCTCCTATTTTATATACCCAATGCCTATAACCTTAAACTGATACATGATAGGCACTGACCCCATCTTGAATGAATGGAAGGGAACTAAAAACACAGCCTTCTTCATTTGCCTGGGATCAGCCATGAACAGGAATGCCTATAGGATTTGCTTTCCTTAGCCAAGACCAGTGTCAGTCCCACCCTGAATCCTCAATTAAGTTTAGCTATATAATATCTATTGCCTAGGTGAATAAATGGGTTGAGATTAGACTTACAATTGAAACGTTTCATTGTACTTTGGTGACCATGTGTTGCTTTTTGTCTTTGTGCCTTGTTTTCTCTTCTTGTCTCCAAGGTTGGGTCCCAGAATACAAACTTCCACGAAGGGGCGGAACATTGCTGTAGTCTGCCAGTTCAGATCATTAATAGCAATCACTAAGAAAAGGAAAGGGAAAGCAATATGAAATGTTAGCTAAAAAATAAGTAGAAACTCAGCTTCTTCTGTTTGGTACTTAGAGTGAATTTTTATGCTTTTAAATAATTTATGAAGCCATAACTTTCATTTTGTAGCATCCTTACCCCAATTACAAGAAATGTTCTTGAAGAAGAAAAATTTTCTTCTCTGGAATGTATGCTTTTGATGGGGCTTTCAGCTCTAAGCTGTGTGGCAATGTGTGGTGAAACGTCATCTGTAATTGAATTTATACCTGCTACCAAAGAAAGTTACTCCTTAATTATTTTCATATTAAAAATTAAGGTATGTTCATCATGAAATATTTAGAAAATACATAGATTTAAATAAAAATCTCCCATAATTTCATCACTCAAAGGCAATGACAATATTTTGGTGTGTATGCTTTTAAAATTTAATTATTTTATATACAAAGTGAGATCATAATGAATTTCAGTCTTATTTTTTAAAGTCCATAATGGATATCTTTCTAATTTATATATTTTCCAACTGCAAATATTTCATTGTATGTATGTACCATCCAATATATATAATTTATTATTAGACATTGTGGATATTTCCAATTCGTAGCCATCATAAACAAGTGAACATTCTTATTTGTACACCTTTGCTCATACTTCAATGATGATATTGTTAGGAAAGTGAGTTACAATGAAAATTACTAACACAAAAGGTTCAGAAAACTTCATGGCATTTGATATATACTGGCAAACATTTTTCAAAAATATCAAGGACATTGCCAGTATATAAGCATGTCCAATTATCTCGTTAATACTATGTATATCTATTCTATACTTATGGGTGCATTACCTTTATAATACAAGGATAGATTATGTAATAAAAATTTAAAATATATTGGGAGGTCATATTTTGATGATCAAAGCTGATTTTATTAAAAATGACTAAGTCTATAATAATATAAAAATAGATAGACCATGATTCTATTGAGCAATATGTTAACCATTAAGTTTCACTTCTGAAATGACTTCTGTACTCAGGCTATATTTGTATGGGACTAAACCAATTGATTGTGCCACTCATTAAAAACAACAACAAAAAAAATATTAAGCCAGTTTTTGAAAATCACAAAGGAAAAGAAATAGTAGGTAGACAATGTAAATAGTAAGAACATAGTGACTTAACATCTAAAATCTGATAGATCAGCCAACCACAGTATTAATATTCAATTACTATGATAGCATCAACCACAAAGTAAATTCAATGAATGCAATTTTGAAATTGAATCTCCAGTTTGTTTAAACTATTTAGATATTGAAAATCATATAATCTAAACCTCTATATCACTGTTTTGTTTTTTTTTTCAAGTTTTCAAAGGAAAGTTTTGGTTTCATGAAGAAGTCCCGATCATTCCTTAAAATAATTTAATACGAAATTTTAAATAGAGATTGAAGGGAAAAATGCATAGTCTATATAATTTCTGCAGAGGTTATATCCTAATAGGATTTCTGATCTGTCTAGACTGAAATATACCTTTCACAGTGACTTTATGCTCTCCAGTTCCTGGGGTAGTGGTGATGTCCACATGAACAGATATCTGACCCACTGCATCTTTGGAGGAGCGACCTGCAAATAAGCAAAAGTTTACTGGCCTGAACTTTCAGATCACTTTAATAGACATCTACATTTCTCTGCAAAAGAGATGTTCAAGTGTGTTAATGAGAAATGGATTGTTCTTTTGGTTAACAGCACATAATAGGTATTGATATATGTTCACTGAATTAGATTTTCTGGAGATTTGAGGCTTGGGTGTAATCATCTTGAACTAAAATGTCATATGGGACTCAAATCATAGGAAATCTCATTACTACTGTTACAAGCAACTTGCATTTGCCCAACTAGGCACTTCATAAAGCTCTATTTATTGCCTATGCACCAGAATGCATTACTGTCATCCACTCCTTTAAAAACTTTTCTACATTGTGCCATACAGAGCACTGGGGACACAAGGATGAGTCTATGGAGCACCTGCCCTCATAAAGCTCACAGCCTGCCAAGAGAGATCAACATATAAACATATTTCAATATAGTGTTATAATTCTATAGTAGATAGATTCATAAGGTCCTGATAGCATTAAAAGGAGTGGTCAACTCTATACTGGTAAAGGTCAGTCAAGGATTCAGAATGGTGAATTGGAAAGTGCCTGTGATTTGGGGTCAGATAAGGGAGGAAAACTCCAAGAGAAATATACCTAACCTCTGGAAGTGCTGGCAGAGGGGAATTCATTCTAAGATTAGTTGCCTACTTAGAAGACACTATGACTCGAGTAAGGCCAAGTGTGGGACAACCAGTTACAGAGTATGCCAGGATCACTTTCTTAAATTCATGGTTCCTGGGCAGTATCAAAAAGGGTCCTGAATGGGCTTTAAGCCCTAGAAATGGTGACAAAGGAGGATAGAGGTAATTGTGAGCTATTGTTTTGTCAGGGATTGTCAAACTGGGGCAAAGAAGCATGCACTTCAGAGGAATTATGGTACTAGGTGAGGTTCAGTAGGTCAAAGTAGCCAAGTCTTGAGTCTTGGAAGAATCCATCAATACTTCAATCATCATACTGTTTATTTGAAGTTATGTTATATTTTTGCTGCTTTGAGAATGATATATTGTCATCTAACAATACATAACTATTTGTTTTTCATGTTTATCTCTTTATCAAATCAGCTCAAGAAACTTTAAAAATCAAATAGTTTTTCAATTATGTTATTTTTTAAAGCAAGCATCTTGTAAAAAAGGTCACCATGTTCAATACTATATTTTCTATGTTTCTTTATTATTGACATATGAATCTTCAGACCACATACTTAATAAAAGTGACAGTACATATTCTTATTTTGTTCCTGACTTTAAAAGGAGTTTCTAGTGAATCACATGTGGTTATAATATGACTGTTTCTGAAGAGAAATGTTATCACCTTAAGGAACTATTTTCCAAATCTGCATTATCAGAGTTTTTGTTATGAATAGGGATTGAAATTTATCAAATGCCCATTCAGCATTTATTGAGAAAATTTTTTATGATATTTATTAAGATGGTAGTTTAAACCAATATTTTCTTAAGATAAAATCTACTTGATCAAATTGTTGAATTTTATTTATCAGTATTTCATTTAGAATTTTTGTAGTTATGTGTATGTTAGTTCAGTGAGATCCTCTTATCATGCTCTACACGTTAAGGTTTCATCTCAAACCTATATACACATAAAATTAATTAGGAAGAAGATTATCCTCTTTTTTTGTTCAAGAACAAAGGGATTCAGAAAGAAAATGATTCTTTTAATCAGAAAGCACAGTTGTTTATAGAGAAAGCATAAGCAACTCTATAGAATTAATAAGAGGATTTAGCAAGCTTGCTTATTACAAAATTAACATACAAAACTGAACAGTATTCCATTATACAATTAATAGCCAAAAGAAAATAAGGAAAATTCCCATTAAAATTTTCAACAAAAATGAGATATCTACAAAATTTTAAAAAAATGTATAAAACTAAAAGAAAAAAATCAAAATTTTATTCAAGGTATTGAGTGAATGAGTAGCTGAATAAGTGGGGAGAAATGCTATGTTAGTGGATTCTTAGTCAATAATATCAAGATGTCAATTTTCAAATTAATATATACATTTAATGCAATTCTGATCAAAATTCACAGGAAACATATTCAACAACGTTTTTCTAAACTTTGTAATATCCAAATACTGAAAACAACCTAAATATTCATCAAGAAGGGAATATAGGAATGAATTATGATCTATCCATAAAATATTGTCCTATATCATGGTTAAAAATGAGTGATCAGAGGATTGTGGGAAGATGGAGGTGTTCAGAGCTCCAGGAATAAGTTCTTCAACCAAAACAACTACTAAACAGGTATGAATTGTCTGAAACAACTATTTTGAAACTCCAGAGGCCAGAAGAACACTGTACAGCATCCAAGGAAGAATAGAAGGAAGAGGCCAATAAATTAAGGTAAAGAACTGTACATTGTACTCTCCATACCATGGCTATGAGCACCCATCCCCCCCTCCCCCACTCTCATGGTAGCCACAGTGGAGTCCAGCCCCAAGCTAGCTGCTGGTAACAGAAAGAGACATAAAACTTATCTGCCTTTTCATGGCTTTTGATTAGTGAATTTAAATCATGAATTCAAATCAAGAATTATCATGGCTTTTGATTAGTGAATTCAGATTGCTGGGGCCCAAATTCTATTATTTCAAACACAGGGGCAGTGATGGTGGAGACATAAAGACATTGTGCTTCCTCAAGGTTCTGGGGAACAGCTGACTGAAAGGCTACATTTGCCAGGCAGGCCAGGAAAGCTTACCTTTGGGGAGCTATTGGAGAAGCTCTTGGTGCCCTTTCTGATCCTCTCCCCAAGGCTCTTTGGAACTGGTCTGTGCCCCCTTCATGGGTCACAAACCCTGTTTTGGCTGGGAAAGACAGACTTGGAAAAGTCCTCTCTCGGGTTCCCTCCTCCCAGAATTTGCCCATAACAGGCCAAACCAGCCTGAGACAAAGGAAAGTAAGAAACTATGGAGGCAGACAGTCTGGGACAAAGATCTGCCAGCTTCAAACACCTAGGAGAGATAGGTCCATCTTCTGAAAAATGGACGGGACAACCAAACTCCTGTAAACAGGGGAAACCCAAAAAAACTAACAAGCAAAAGCTAGGACAAGACACAGGCCCAGAAAGATAGAGAAAACCCTGTGCACTGCAATCATTTTGGGCAGACCTTCCTGAAAGGAGGGCTGAAGTTCAAGAAAATCTGTCTTATCAACAGCTGGTTACAAAATCAACAATCAGATATCCCAGGGAATAAATCTGAGAGTTAACATTTTAAAATATTAAAATGTACAATGTGCAATAAGAGTACAAGAAAAAGAAATAGGAAATGATGGCCCATCTAAAGGAAGAGAATAAAAATCTAGAAAATACCAAAGAAGAAAAGAATGAGGACAACCAAACAACCCTTTAAATAAATTGTAATAAAAATGCTCAAGGAGATGAAGAAAATACAGAGAAAGAACTGAAGGATAATAAGAAAACAATGGATGAGCAATATGAGAGTCTTTGTAAAGAGAAATTTTATAAAGGAACCAAACAAACTACTGGAGTAGAAGCCATAACAACTGAAATAAAAAACTCCCAGGAGTGTGAATATTCTTGCTGTCCTGATTTTGTGATAATCAGGATAGGCTAAACATTTGCTACATTAGAAACCGTGCATGTGTCCCCAGACCTAGTTTTTCTCCCTAGGTCTGGTTTTTAGAATGCTGGTGATAAACTAAGCCTGATTTGTTATATGACCATCCTGTATGGGAAAAGACTGTAACTTTGGGTATCTTTGGTCAACTTTAAGAGATATAGCAGGGGGATGGATGTGGCTCGGGTGGTTTGTTGGCCATCTCCCTTTTGGAAGGAACTGGGTTCGATCCCCAGGACCTCCCAGTAAAAATTTAAAAAGGAAAATATAGAATGCGTGTGGGCCACCAGGCCCCATGTGTGGGTGCGCCACCAGGCCCCACAAGCGGGTGAGCCACCAGGCCCCAGGTGAGCCACTAGGCCCTGTGCGCTGTTTAGCCGCCAGGCCCTGCAAGCGGGTGAGCCGCCAGGCGCTGTGTGCGGGTGAGCCTCCAGGCCCCACGAGCCACGCAGCAAGATGATGACATAACAGGACAGTGACACAAGGGAGAGCCAAGACAAGATGCACTGAAAAACCAGGAACTAAGGTGGCGCAGGCAGTAGGATGCCTCTCTCCCACATTGGAGGTTCCAAGGATTGAATCCCAATGAAGACAGGAGGAGAAGGATGAAAAGAGAGGGCAGGAAACAGACAGAGAGTTGCCCAGTGAATGGACACAGTAACAGCAAAAACGGGGGGGGGCGGATAAAAATGGATAAAAGTAAATAAATAAATAAATATATCCTTAAAAAAATGTATAGGGGAAGAAGATATGGACTGTAGTTAGTAGTAATACTTTGACGATGCTCTTTCATAAATTGTTAACAGAAGTTTCACAACAATGCGGGGTGTTTGTTTGTGGCGGGGTGGGGGGGTGATGTGTGGGAGCCCTGTATGACGCTATGCATGTTTGTTTTGTGAGTTCACGATGTTTACTGAATACTTATAGTTTATGTATGTTCATGTATGAATGATATACTTCAATAAATTGTTTTTTAGAAAAATTCCCAGGAAGATTTCAAGAGCAGATTGGAGCTGGCAAAAGAAAGAATCCGTGATCTTGGAGATAAGATACTGGAAATGATTCTGGCTGAGAAACAGAAAGAAAAAAGAATAATAAAAAGCAAAAATATGATCCCTCTGGGATACCATCAAATGAAACAATATATGCATCATGGGAATCCCAAAAGGCAACAAAGGAAAGGGGCAGGAGGAATATTCAAAGAAATAATGACAGAGAACTTCCCAAACTTAGCAAAAGATGTGAATACACACATTTAAGAAGCCCAGAAATACCAAACAGGGTAGAAATAAAAATATGCCTGGTCATATATTAATCACACTAATGAATGCTAAGGAAGAGGATAGAATTTTGAAAGCTGAAAGAGAAAAGCAATTTATTACCTACAAGGGAGTCCCAATTAGATTGAGTGCCAATTTCCCATCAGAAAACACGGGACATAAGAGGAAAATGGGTTGCAATACTTAAAGTGCTGAAAGAAAAAAAAAAAACAACTCCTGCCAGCCAAGAATTTTATATCTGGCAAGACTTTCTTTCAAATGTGAGAGAGATTAAGACATTCTCAGATAACCAAAGGCTGAGAGAGTTCTTTACCACTAGACCTAACCTACAAGCAATATTAAAGAGAGTTCTTCAGACTGAAATGATAGGATGCTAGACAGTGGTTCAAAGCAGCACAAAGAAATAAAGACCAGCTGGGAATATACCCAGAAGAATTGAAAGCAAAGACATGAACAGATATATGCACACCAATGTTCATAGTAGCATTGTTCACTATTGCCAAAAGTTGGAATCAACCCCGGTGCCCATCAACAGATGAATGGATAAACAAAATGTGGTACATACAAACAATGGAATATTACTCAGCTGTTAGAAGGAATAAAGTGCTAACACACGGAATAACACGGATGAATCTTGAAGACCTTTTGTTGAGTGAAGCAAGCCAGACATTGAAGGATGAACAGTACATGACCTCACTGATTTGAATTGAGGAAAGTGAGCAGTCTCTAAGAAACATTGTCTGAAAGATAGGTTAACAAGAGAGAGAAAGAGAAGAGAAGGTTGTGAGCCATCACCCATGCAGACATAATCTATGGTAAAGAGATAGAGTATAGTTGCATAGTAAAGGATAGGACAGGTGGGTAGTGATATTACTGGGTTTGATGGTTTAGGGTTGACAGGTGGGTAGATTAGGAAGGGTGGGTTAGAATTCCCAGGATTCTGGGGGGCAGAGATGGGAGAGGGACCAGGTGAACACGGGATTTGTGGGTATAAGGTTGAAAGTGTAGGAGTGGGGATGCTCTTATGGCAATATGACAAGATAGTGTCACTGGTTTAGGGTGTAGGTTGGGGCGGCATTCAGGATGGGGTGCATCTGGAGTAGGCTTCTGGAAAGTGTGGGAGTGTTCATCCTGTCATAATGTGTTGTGTCGGAGAGTAGAGACCCATATGGTGAGTGGGAAGGAGATGGACCCCCATTTTTGGGAGGACTGGTTCACCCAGAAACAGACAGGTGGCTGTCTTTTAGAAGCAAGGGTGGATCCTAATAGGGGAGGGTAATCAGCATGTCAAGACCTCTTGTTGCATGTAACTATGAATCTTGTCATCCAATGAGTCAAGACAAGGGGGTGTCATGTGCCTCAGGGGGATGGGGAGGAAGGAACAGAAAAGATCAAACGGGGTATTTAGGGGTCAGGGGAAATGTTTATCATTACCTTACAGTGATGGACACAGGACATGGTAAATATCATAAAAAAATATTAAACTGTACTGTCTAAATTGTAAACTATACTGTAAACCATTGACAATGTGTAGTTGCTATGTTTCACTATCTGTATAACAGTTATAACAATGCTACCATCCACATACAAGAAGGTTTTAATATGGGGTGAGGGGAGGGGGAAGAGGTTGGGTATATGAGAGTCTCTAGTATTCTGTGTGTGATTTTGCTGTGACCTAAAAGTTCTTTGAAAATTAAATGAAAATTTGGGAGACACTGGGGAGTGAGAGGGGGAAGGTGCCCACGGTACAGACTGGACACCCAATAATGCAGTGATAAAATGAAAAATGTTAAAAAAAATTAAAATAAAAATTTTTCCCCATTTTTTGAATATCCTAATCCTTTAATTTAATTTAATTTTTAGTGTTTTTCTTTTTAAGTTTCCATGTATTTTATCTCTTACATTTAAACTTGTCATTATTATTTCATTTTCCTATTAATTGTATTTGGCTATTATATGGGCTTTTTTTTTTTTCAAGGAAGGCTTAGATCACAGAAGGGTTACAATGGGGGCAGGAGAGGACCATTGGTGGGGGGTGTCTGGGATGGGGGTTTCATGGGAGGAAGTTCACCTGAATATACATGAAAGATATATAAAATTGTTCAAATGATCATGGGGTTGGGCATGGTCACAGTGGGTGGAGAATCACTCAATAAATGAGAGAATACTGAATTTCCAGCCTGGAGAGCTCTGCCACATTCTCCAAGGGAGCAGCAACAGTCCCCTGAGTGCAGGGGCAGTGTCTGGCAAAGGAGGATGGTCCACTAATGGGTTCTTGTTATTGATGACTAGCCTTACGAGTCTTTGCTCTTGTAATTGAAACTTAGCCTATTGTTATGGGGTGCCTAAGGGTTGCCACCTGAGAGCCTCCTTGTTGCTCAAATGTGGCCTCTTTCTAATCCAAACTCACCATATGAATGCATTACCTTCCCCCCAGCATGGGACATGACTTCCGGGGATGAGCCTCCCTGGCAATGAGGGATTAATACCAAGTGCCAACTGGCAATATGATTGGAAAAAGATCTTGAATAAAAGGGGGAAAAGGTAAAGACAAATGAGTTCATATGGCTAAGAGACTTCAAAGAGAGTCAGGAGGTCATCCCAGAGGTAATGCTTACGCACTCCAGAGAATGATGTCTTACTTTGGAATCAGTACTCCTAAGAGTGACAGATTTGGACTCAAATAAGTCCTCCCTGTACATGGTCCATCAGTCCCTTCTATTCATACCTATATGTGGTGCTGGAGTTTGTAGGTGTACTTCCAGAGAATGGAGCCTTTGGCCTGCCCAAGTGCCAGCTGTGCCTGGGATCTTGGTGGAGCTGCAACTCCTACTCTACAACTCAATGGACTCACCCAAGTCACCTGGCGAGGAGGTGATGATGGACAACGGCCATCCCAGGGAATGGAGAGAGTCTGCAGCTGCAGGCAGGATAATCCCATCCACCATATCCATGGGATATAAGCCCCCTCTCACTTGGAGGTGGAGTGGACATCACCATCCCAAACTCCTCAGAATTGGGGGAAGAGCTATGGGCTAGAGTGGACTTAATGGTATTCTGTTGTAGACATAATGTGATTCAAGCAATGGAAGAAATTACAACAGTGGCCACTGGACACTTTCAGGGCAGCGAGAGGGAAAAGCAGTTGTAATACAGGGGCTTTTTCGGGACTTGGGAATTATCCTGAGTGACATTACAACGACAGATATAGGCCATGTTACATCAGCATATAACATGCAGAACTGTGTGGGAGAGAGTGTGGTCTACAATGTGAACTATGGTCCATGCTTAGTGGCAAAGCCCCAGGATGTGTATATCCATTGCAGGTGATGTGCCACACTAATGAAGGATGTTTATGTGGGAGGTTATGGGAGGTGTGGGAGGTGGGGAACATGGAAATCCCTGTAATTTTTGTGTAGCATTTATGTAATCTAAGCATCTTTTAAAATACAAAAAAAATAATAATAATAATTAAAAAATAAATTAAGAAGGTGAATGAAAAAAAAAACAACTATAGTTAATAATATTGTAATATTTTTATAGCAAAATAAGGGAGGTACTATATCAATGCTAAATTGTTAAAAAAAAAGAATAAGGGGTTTATTTTTATGACCTATGAATATAATTAAGAATTTTTCTTCTTCATTTCCTTAACAAGGAGATTTTGATCATGTTATTTAACAATCTGTACTTACCTGTGTATCTCTCTGAATATTAGAGGAAAAATTGAGTTTTAGATAATGTTCTGGGAGAGAATTTTTTGGAGTGAAGATTCCATTAGTTGTTAAGCTGCCTTTGGTCTGTGTTATATTTTTGAATTTGAAATAAAGTTTATTTTTTAAAAAGAAAAAAATAAATAAAGACCAGTGCGAAAGGTAGCCATTTGGGTAATTATAAATGCCAGTATTATTGTAATATATTGTTTGGTGTGTAACTCTACTTTCTTCCTACAAGTGCTAAAATGCAAATACATAAAAAGTGATGAAAAATTGTTTTTGAACATACAATGTAAAAAGATATGTCTTAACAATAAAAGTAGGGGGAGAGGAGTATAGGAAAAGTACATGCGTGTGCTTGGTATCAAACCAAATATAATTGTTACATATTTAGGGTGTGAAATTTTAACCCCATGGTAACCACAAGGAAAGTATATGAAAAATTTATCAAGATAGAGAAGAGAAGACACTAAATATGGTAAAACACACAAATAAACAAATATTAAAAAATTTAAAAGTCATTAATGGAAGTGATGGTTAAAACGATAAGATTTTCAAAGGCTAAATAGCAAAATGGCAGAAGAAAGTAATATATTATGAGTACTGATTTTAACTATAAATTGATTAAAATTTCCAGTCAAAAGGCAGAGATTGGCAGAAAGGATAAAAAAGCATGATCCAACTGTATTCTGTCCAAAAGAGACTCACCTTAAATTCAAAGATAAAAATAAGTTGAAGGTGAAAGGATGGATGAAAATATACCATGCAAGTAGTAAACAAAGGAAAGCTGGGGTGACTAAACTAATATCATATAAAATAGCCTTTAAGCTAAGATATAAGCAGTTATGAGGGACAGAGTTCATTATATATTGATAAAGAGGATATTGCAACAGAAAATTTAACAATTTTATATATATTTGGATGCACCTAACGGCAGAGTCTCAGAATATATGAAACAAATACTGACTGCTTTGAAAGGAGAAATTGGTGATTCTCCATTAATAGTAACAGACCTTACTATACAACTTTCAGTAATGGATAAAACATCTAGTCAGAAGATCAATATGGAAATAAAAGACTTGAATGATATTCTAAACCAAACAGACCTAATAGACATATAGAACACTTCACCCAAACAAGCAGAGTACATATTCTCAAATGCATTTGGATCATTCTCCAGGATAGAGCATATATTGGGTCATAAAGCAGGTCTCAGTAAATTGAAAATATTGAAATCATACAATGCATATTCTCAAACCACAATGAAATGAAGCTAGGAATCAATAAAAGAGGGAGAAAATTTATAAATATGTGGAAATTAAACAATATAATCTCAAACAATCAATGTGTTAAAGAGGAAATAACAGGGAAATTAGGAAATATCTTGAGGCAAGTGAAAATGAAAATACAACGTACCAAAACTTGTGGGATGCAGCAAATGCAGTGCTGAGAAGGAAGTTTATAGTTTTACATCCTTACATTAAAAAAGAAGAAAGACTTCAAATCAGAGACCTAACCTCAAACTTGGAAGAACTAGAAGTAGAAGAGCAAACTAAACCCAAAGTGAGCAGAAGGAAGTAAATAACAAAGATTAGAGTAGAGATTAATGAAATAGAAAACAAAAAATAATAGAGTGAACCACCAAAGCCAAAAGTTGCTTCATTAAAAAGATCAATAAAATTGAATATCTTTAGTTAGACTGATGAAGAAAAAAAGAAGATACAGATAATGAAAATCAGAAACAAAAAGGAGGACATTAATACCAACCCTGCTGAAATAAAAAAGACAGTAAGAGGATAATATGAACACTGTATGCCAATAAACTAGATAACAAAAATGAAATGGACAAATTCTTACAAACACACAAACTACTTATGTTAACTTCAAAAGAAACAGAAGATCTCAAAACACCAATTACCAGAAAAGAGATGGAAATCAGCCATCAAAAATCTCAACAAAGAAAAGCCTGGGACCAAATGGTTTTGCAGGGAAACTTTACCAAACTTTACAAGAAACTGAACTCCAATTCTGCTCAAACTTTTCTAAAAGTTTAAACTCTTTCTACAAGACCAACATCATCCTAATACTAAGGCCAGATAAAGATGCTACAACAAAAGAAAACTACAGAGCAATATCTCTTAAAAAATCCTCAACAAAATCCTCAACAAAATACTAGCCAGCTGAATCCAACAGCATATTAAAAGAATTTTACACCATAATCAAGTAGATTTATGCAAGGGTGGTTCAACATAAATAATCAGTGTAATTCACCACATTA
The DNA here is from genome assembly GCA_026826555.1 of Tolypeutes matacus. Lineage (NCBI taxonomy): Eukaryota > Metazoa > Chordata > Mammalia > Cingulata > Chlamyphoridae > Tolypeutes > Tolypeutes matacus. The sequence goes on from JAKSZT010054395.1 coordinate 3,776,455, forward strand.
ACATAATGAAGGAAAAAAACTACATGATTATTTCAACTAATGTAGAAAATGTATTTGACAAAACCACTAGGCAAAAGAGAGAGAAATTGACTTTCAGAGTAAATTCAACAGCATAATCGGATGCCTAGACATCAGCAAAAAAAATTCCTAAGAATAGGAAGAGATGCCCTAGCTAAAGGAAAAACTCAAAAATCCTGATGAGACACAGGATTTAAGACAGCTAATCTATGATAGTCATACAAATCTCTGAAATCAATTCAAGGAGTTGAAGGAAATATGGCTAAAGAGATAAAGTGTTTTAAGAAGACACTGGGTGACCATAAAGAAAAATTTGACAGTCTGCAGAGAAGAAACAGATCTTATGAGAATGAAAGACAAAATAGGTGAGATTAAAAATACTTTGGAGGCCAATAATTGCAGACCTGAAATGGCAGAAATATGAACAAGTGAAATTGAGGACAGAGAATCTGAACTTAAAACAACAGAAGAACACACAGAAAAAAGAATGGAAAAAATGAACTGGGAATTCTCAGGGAATTGAAATGACATCATGAAACACACATATACGTTACATATGTTCCAGAAGGATAAGAGAATGGAAAAGGAGCAGAAAGGGTATTTGAGGAAATAATGACCCCAAATTTCCCAACTCATATAAAAGACATAAATATTGATATCCAAGAAGGACTATGGACCCAAAACAGAATAAATCCAACTAGACCTTCTTTGAGACACCTACTATTCAGAATGACTAATAGCAAAGATAAAGAGAGTATTCTGAAACCAGCAAGAGAAAAGTAATGCATCATACATAAGTAAACAAGGGAACTTCAATAAGACTAAGTTCCAATCTCTCATCATAGACCATGGAAGCCAGAAGGTTTGGTATGAGGTATTTAAGATACTGAAAGAGAAAAACTGCCAGCCAAGAATTCTTTATCCAGCAAAACTATCCTTGAAAAATGAGGGTGAGTTTAAAGTCTTCACAGACAAACAAAAACTTAGAGAGTTTATCATTAAGAGACTGGATTTACAAGAGATACTAAAGGTAGTGCTGCAGCCTGAAAGGAAAGGATAAGATTGAGAGACTTAGAGAAGATTGTAGAAATGAAGGTTATTAGTAAGGGTAAATTAAAGGGTAAAAGACAGACAACAGTAAGATATGACAGTGGAAAATCAAAGGATAAAATGGATGAAGTAAGTAGACTTTACAGTAATAATGTTGAATGTTAATGGATTGGACTACCCAATCAAAAGACATAGACTGACAGAATTGATAAAAAAAATATGAGCCATCTATATGCTGTCTCCAAGAGACTCACCTTGGATGTAAGAACACAATCAGGTTCAAAATGAAAGGTTAGAAAAAGTATTCCATGCAAATAGTAACCAAAAAAGAGCTGGAGTAGTAATATTAATATTGGACAAAATAGATTTTAAATGCAAAATTGTTATTAGAGATGAAGGTCATTATATATTGATAAAATGGATAATTCACCAAGAAGAAATAACTTATTATAGTTATTATAATATTTATGCATTTAACCTAGGTAACCCAAGATATATGAGGCACAAACTGGCAAAACTGAAGGAAGGAATAGATGTGTCTACAATGATAGTTGAAGAATTCACTACACTACTCTTTGCATTGGATAGAACATCTCAACAAAGGATAAATAAGGGAGAGCTTGAGTAATATATAAATGAGTTAGTTGTAATAGACATTTATAGAATATTACACCACAAAATGGGAGAATATACATTTCTTTTCAAGAGCTCATGGATCCTTCACCAGGATAGACCATAAGTTGTTTCACGAGACAGGTCTCAATAAATTAAAGAAGATTGAAATTATAGAAAGCACTTTCTCTGAATATAAGGAAATGAAGCTGGAAATAAAAAATGGATGGAAAAAGGGAACATTCACAAATGTATGGAGATTAAACCACACTCAAATAATCAGTGGGACAAAGAAGAAATTGCAAGTGAAATTAGTAAATATCTTGAGAGGAATGAAAATGAGACACAACATATGAAAACCTATGGGATACAGCAAAGACAGTGCAGAAGGGGAAATTTATAGCCCTCAACAAGTACATTAAAAAAATAAGAAAGACCTAAAAATCAAAGACCTAAGTTCACATCTGCAGGAACTAGAAAAAGTACAGCAAACTAATCCCAAACCAAGCCCATGGAAAGAAATGATAAAGCTCAGAACAGAAATGAATGAAATTGAGAGAGAGAGAGAAAAAAAAAAATAGAATCAACAAAACCAAAAGTTGGTTTTTGAGAAGATAAACAAAATAGACAGACCCTTAGCTAGATTGACAAGAAACAGAGACAGAAGATGCAAATAAAATTACAAATGTGGGGGGAGCATTACCACTGACCCTGCAGAAATAAGAGAACATAAGAGGATATTATGAACAACAGTACACGAACAAAGTAGGCAATGTAGACAAAATGAACAAATTCCTAGAAACACACAAACAACCTACACTGACCCAAAAAGAAATAGAAGACCTCCACAAACCTGTCACAGGTAAAGAGATTGAAACATTTTTCAAAAACCTCCCCAAAGTGAAAAGCCCAGATCGAGATGGCTTCACAGGTGAATTCCACCATTCATTCAAAGATGATCTAATACCAATATTGCTCAAGCTCTTCCAAAAACTTGAACATGAAGGAACACTAACTCATTCAATAAAGCCAACATCACCAAAATACCAAAGCCAGATAAACGTACTATGAAAAAAGAAAATTACAGACCAATTTCTTTAATGAATATAGGTGCAAAAATCCTCAGAAAATACTTATGAACCAAATCGAAAAGCACATTAAAAGATTTAAGTGGGTTTTATCCCTAATATGCAAGGGTGGTTCAACACAAGAAAATCAATTAGTGTAATACAGCATATTATAAATTGAAGAGGAAAAATTGCATGATCATCTCGATTGATGCAGAAATGGCTTTCGACAAAATATAGCATCCTTTCTTGATAAAAGCACTCTGAAAGAAAGAATAGAAGGAAACTTTCTCAACCTGATAAAGAGCCACAGTTAACATTGTACCCAAAGGTGAAAGGCTGAAAGCTTTCCTTCTGAGATTGGGAAAAAGAAAAGGATGCCCACTGTCACCACTGTTAGTCAATATTGTGCTAGAATTTCTAGCTAGAGCAATTAGGCAGGAAAAAGAAAGGAAGAGGTAAAACTTTCACTATTTGCTGATGATATTATTCTATACCTAGAAAATCCCCAAAAATCTACAACATAGCTCCTAGAACTAAAAGTGGCAAGATACAAGATTAATATGCAAAAATAAGTAGCATTTCTAAACACTACTAATGAGCAATCTAAGGAGGAAGTCAGAAAAATTCTATTTACAATAGCAACCAAAGGAATCAAATATTTAGAAAAAACTTAACCAAGGATATAAAGGACCTGTATTCAGAAAACTATAAAACATTGCTAAAAGAAACCAAAGAAGACCCAAATAAATGGAAGTACATTCTGTGTCCATGGATTGGAAGACTAAATATCATAAAGCTGTCAATTCTCCCTAAACTGATTTACAGATTCAATGCAATCCCAATGAAAATTTGAAGAGTCCTTTTTATGACAATTGAAAAGCCAATTATCAAATTTATTTGGTAGGGTAAGGACCGAATAGCCAAAAAGATCTTAAAACAGGAGAACAAAGTTGGAGGACCCTCACTTCCAGACTTTAAAACATATTACCTATCTACGGTGGTAAAAACAGCATGGTACTGGCATAAAGACAGACACATTAACCAATGGAACTGAATTGAAAACTCAGAAATAGACCCTTACATCTACAGTCAAGTGATTTTTGACAAGGCTGTCAAGCCTACCCAGCTGGGCCTGGAACAGTCTATTAAAAAAAAATGGTGCTGGGAGAACTGGAAATCCATACCCAAAAGAAAGAAAGAGAACCCCTATCTGACAACTTATAGAAAATTAACTCAAAATGGATCTTGGACCTAAATATAAAAGCTATAATCATAAAACTTCTAGAAGAAAATGTAGGGAAACATCTTCAAGATCTTGTGGTAGGCAGTAGTTTGTTAAACCTTATACTCAAAGCATGAGCAACAAAAGAAAAATTGGATAAATGGGACCTCCTCAAAATTAAACACTTTTGTTCTTCAAAAGACTTTGTCAAGAAAGTAAAAAGGCAGCCTACTCAATGAGATAAAATACTTGGAAAACGCATATTCAACAAGGGTTTGATTTCCATGTTATATAAAGAGATCATACTACTCAACAATAAAAAGACCAGCAACCCAATTAAAAAATGGGCAAATGACTTGAATAGACATTTTTCTAAAGTAGAAATACAGATGGTGAAAAAGCACATCAAAAAATGTTCATCACTCACTAATAGGAAAATGCAGACCAAAACTACAATGAGATATCATTTCACACCTTATAGAATGGCCATTATTTAAAAAAACAAAAACAAAAACAGAAAACTACAGGTTCTGGAGCGGATGTGGAAAAATAGGAAACTCCTTCACTGTTGGTGGGAATGTAGAGTGGGGCAGCCTCTGTAGAAGACAGTTTGGCGCAACCTCAAGAAGCTGAATATAGAACTGCCCTATGATCCAGCAATACCATTACTAGGGATATATTCAGAAGAACCGAAAGCAAGGATGCAAACTGACATTTGCACACTGAATGTCACAGCAGCATTATTCACAATTGCTAAAATATGGAACCAGCCCAAGTGTCCATCAACTGATGAATGGATAAATAAAATGTAGTATATACATATAATGGAATAGTATTCAGCTGTAAGAAGAAATTAAATTGGGTCGCATATGACAACATGGATGAACCTTGAGGATATTGAGTAAGATAAGCTAGACAGAAAAGGACAAATATTGTATGATCTCACTAATATGAACTAAATATGACATGTAAACTCATGGAAGTAAACTCCAGAGTATAATAGGTTACTAGTAGATAGAATGTGGATGGAGAATGGGAGCTGATGCTTAATGTATGTAGAATTTTTAATAACATTTATTGTAAATATTTAGAAATGAATAGAGTTGATGGTAACACATTATAGTGAGTATAATTAACACTGCTGATTTATAAATGTGATTGTGGCTGAAAAGGGTAGTCTGGGGATGTAAATGCCAATTTAAATGAAGCTACAGGATAATCTAGGAACTGTTCAACAGTGATTTGGGTGGTGGTTGAAGATTGTGGTTAATAGTATAAATATAAGAATGTTCTTTTACAAAGTGTTAAGAATATGGTTATACACAGGATAATTACAACTAATGTAACTTATGGGCGATAGTTAACAGTAATATTGTAATATTTTTGCAGCAATGGCAAAGAAGAAATTATATCAATTCTAAGAGACAACATTAGGGGTGTGTAAGGGGATATGGGATTTTTCCCTTCTGGAGTAATGAAAACGTTCTATCAGAATCTCAGCAGCATTGTAACACCTGCTCTCCAGTTCACTGGACTCACCCAGGACAACTAACAAGGAGATGATGATGGACAACAACCATCCCAAGGAACAGAGAGAGTCTGCAACTGCAAGCAAGATAGTCCCATCCATCTGCATCATGGGACCTACGCCCCCTCTCAATTAGAGGCAGAGTGGGCACCATCATCCCAGAATCCTCATGATTGGGGAATGAATGCTGGATTAGAGTAGACTTAATATTATTCTACTATATACTTATTGTGATTCTAGCAATAGAAGAACTGTTATCACTGATGTGGAGACAGTGGCCACTGCACATTCTGAGGGGAGGGAGAGGGAAAAATAGGTATAATGTGGGAGGATTTTTGGGACTTGGGAATTTCCTGAATGACATTGCAATGACAGATACAGGCTATTATATATCTTGTCATTTCTTACAAAATTGCGTGGGAGAGAATGTAAACTACAATATAAACTATAATCCATGCTAGTGGCAATGCTCCAAAATGTAACAAATGTACCACACTAATGAAGGATGTTATTAATGGGGAAAACGTGGGAAGGGTAGGGAGCAGTGCATATGGGAATCCCCCATATTTTTAATGTAATATTTATGTAATCTAAGTATTTTAAAAAATAAAATATATATAAAAAAGAAAAAATTCTAAAATTCTAAAATTGACTAAGTTGATTACAGCACAACTCTATAATGAAAATGAGAGCCACTGAGTGTACGCTTTGGATGGATTGTCCAAAGTGTGGGACTGTATAACAGTGAATCCTGTGGTTGAATGGACTGTGGTTAACATATGAGAATGTTCTCTCATGAACTATAACAAATATATAATACTAATTCAATGTGTTTTAATCAGGAGGGTTGGGGGAAAATACACCAAATGTAAGATAGTGGCTATAGTTAGTAGTAATATTTGACAATGGTCTTTCATAGTTTGTAACAAATGTTTCACAACAATGAAAGGTGGTGGCAGTAGGCTGATATGTGGTTTGTCTTTCCATCCATCTTATTATTACTTGCATCTTCTTATTCTAACATCATATGTAATAAAAATTTGTACCACAGCTAATACACATAATCCTAAATCCCAAGGCATCTATATTTAAGGGATTGCCACGAGCATCTCTAAGATATTACACAGAAATTTTTTGACGCTATAATCATCTACTTACAGATTTGTTTTCATCTATCTGAACCCACAATTACCCTGAAAATATGGTAGTTTGCCTTTGTAGGTATTATATTACAGGATAGAATACTTGTGTGTAATGGAAACCAGGCATAGATCAATACCCATTTAGTTTGTTAAGGAAAACCTCCATTGAGGATGTTCATAATTTCATTATTTCACAATTGATTTACTTACACATTATTCCAAAGTTAAAACCTACAGGAAAAACCTTTCAGAACTAAATACTTTCCCATTAAAGAATTCATCTTGACATCTGCCCTCTGGTTCAATTTACATACCATTGAACTCTTTGTTCTTTCTTCTTTTTTATGGAGCTCCTCCACTGTGCCAGGCACAGAGATATGCAGCTAAATAAGACTCTATCTTTTCCTTAAGAACTCAGAGTAATAAGGGATTTGCTTCTACACGATAGTTGCAACAAAATATTTCTCATATTTAAACGGTGCTATAACTTATTGCCAGGTATTTACAACACAACTTCTCCAGTCTTAGGTTATTTTGGCTGAAATATGTCTCTGAGTCATTTTCTCAAGAAGGGTATATATGTGTACTGTAAGTTTTCTGGGCTCTTATATTTTTGAAAATGGCTTATGTTTGATTCACACATGAGAAACAACTTGGCTGCATTTGATCTAGGAATAAAACATAAGCCAAGGGGAAAGAACTGCAAGGAGGTAACCAGCCACAACCATGACAAAGGCCAAGGAAATGGCAAAGAGCTTCCTCTTTATTCTTTCAGCTGCTGTTACCCAATGTCTCATGATTTTCAGATTTTTGACTCTCTACTCTTCTTTCTTTCTACTTTTCCCCTTGGTTTCATAGCTTCAATTTTCATCTTTTTCTAATAACTTAAAAAAAATCTATATCACTAGTCTCTACCCTAATCTTTCAGCCAAACTCCATTTCCAATTTTTCTAATGGATATCCTTGCTGGAAGTTCTTAACCTCACTGAATCCAAAAACTAACTTATCTTCTCAAGCCACCTTCAGTTCTCAACTTCCCTTTATAACCCTATTCTTGCTGCTAACCAAGATCAAATCAGTGGAAACATCTTAGACTTTTTCCTTTCTTTATTTGCTGATTCTAACCACTAACTAAATCTTGTCCATTATTCTTTAAAAAGTTTCTTTGATACAACCTCTGCTTCTACATTGTGCTCCCTTCATTTAGGCTCTTATCACGCATATCTACCTATTTATATCACCTTCCAAGAGGTCACTTTGCTTTCAGCCAGTAATTTTAGCTCCTATATAACTCAGCAGGACTAGCCTTCCCAAGATAAAAATTGCATCATGTTACTCTTCTTCTTTTGAAAAATTAAGGGCTCCTGGTGCTTTGAGAGGAAAAGTCCAAATTCCCTAAGTACTACAGAGCTTTAGAAATTCTGTCCCCATCAATTATTAATACAATGTATTTCCCACTCCTCTCAACAATATCCCTTTTCACAAGCCTTCCTTCCATATATTCAAATACTATACCACTAACAAGCTCTGCTATCTTTCCATGACTTCCCCAGGCACTCCAGTTTACATGTTCACCCTCTTAGAGCAACTTTTGTGTTCTTATTGTGTTCTTATCTATACCACCCATTTTGTCACATAATAATATTCTGCCTCATATGATTTATTTCTGTGTTTTCTTTTATAGATCAAACCTTATTGTACCATGAAGTTACACCAATATTAGAATAGCTTCAATATTAAATTTTAATAATTATCTCAAATTTTTAAAAAATATTTTTTATTGAAGTATATCATTCATACATGAACATACATAAACAATAAGTGTATAGTAAAAGTTGTAAATTTACAAAATAAACATGCATAACATCATACAGGGGTCCCATACATCACCCCCCACCCCCACCTAAGTATCACTATTGGCAAAATTGCTGGGGTAACTGGGGCAAAATCTAAAATATTTGTTAATTGGAAAGAAGTTTTTGAAAATGCAACATTATCATGATGTATGTGCATAAAAGGTAAGAGCTCAATCTCTGGAGGCATAATGCCTGGGTTTGAATCCAGACTCAGTACATATTAGCTGGGCAATCTAAGTAAGGTATTTAATCTTTTTATGCTTCAATTTCCTCATCTGTAAAATAGGAATAATAATAGTACCTGCTTCATTTAGTTGTTATGGATATTAAATAAATTACCATTTGTAAAGCACTTACAAAAATATTTAGCTTATAGAAAGTCCTCAATCATGGGCCCTGGGGGGCTGGGGAAGAGGGAACAGTCAAGATCTAATGGGATGTTTGGTGGTCATGGGGAAGG